>QXEO01000382.1:4806976-5206291 GCA_007115705.1 Dactylis glomerata
TTGATAAGGTTTTCCTGGATATGGCAGATGAGACGTTCATGGAATTGATCCCAACTTTTGATGTGCTTGTCCTCTCATCTGGACACTGGTTTGCCAAACGATCAGCATATATCCTGAATGGAGATGTTGTGGGAGGGCAGCTCTGGTGGCCTCGTCAAGCTGGAAAGATGCAGATCAACAACATTGATGCTTTTGGAATCTCAGTTGAGACTTACCTGACTGCTCTGGCGACTAACCCAAATTTCACAGGTATAGCTGTTCTGCGTACATTCTCGCCAGATCATTATGAAGGCGGGGCATGGAATACTGGTGGATCGTGCACAGGAAAGGTTAAGCCCTTGGATAAGGTGGTGAGGAATGGGTTCACAGATACAATGTATGGAAAACAAGTCGCAAGCTTCAGAAAGGCAGTGCAGAATTCAGGGAAACATAGTTCCAAATTGAAACTGATGGACATCACTGAACCCTTTGCCTTGAGAGCTGATGGTCATCCCGGTCCGTACAGAAGTCCTGACCCAAACAAGAAGACTCAGAGAGGGCCAGATGGAAAACCTCCACCTCAGGATTGTCTACATTGGTGCATGCCAGGACCTGTGGATACATGGAATGAGATGTTGTTAGAGACTATTCGAAGAGAATTCGAGGGACATAGCAGTTGAAGAAAAAACTTGATTACTTGCCATTATTATTTGGTACATTCTGAAACGCTGCTGAACATCGGTGTACATGAGATTGCTTATGATGTTGTTTCACCACAGATAGAAAGGCTGTAGCTATAGGTGCAAAAGAACAGATTAGGAGTGTTTGACAACAGTTGAGATAGGGAATGGGAGGTTAAGAGGAGATTCTTTTTGGTTGGCTGAGAAGGGGGATGGTGCTGAGCATGAGACTTGGCTCTTTTAGTCCCAAAATCTTAATCCCTTGGCCAGATGGAGGGAAAACGGTGAGCAGTTCATCTGTATCTAGAAATATTTGCTGATTTTTTGCGTGACACGTCATTGTACAAACAATTTCTCACCAAATTTTGTAGAACTGAATACTCCATGGCTCAAACTGATGTCAAGAGCTCTGTCTGAGTATTTGCATATTGCCGGGTAGAACTCTAATTTCTCTTCCGCTATAGATATTGTTGTTCTTGCCACCATTGTGGTGTGATTATATTCAGATATTGATTGTAAAATTGCACAGATGATGTTGGTCTTGCTTAGCTATGTCTCAAGTACTATGACCTTACTTTGCTGTTGAAAAAGGTACAACAATCACACACACTAGTCCATCTTCTTCCGGAAGCATTCTATTAGTACTTGTTAGCTTGGTAGAAGATGCGTTTGGTTACTGATGAAATTCTGAACTCTGAAGCCATGTATGTGCATGCCATTCTGAACTCTGAAGCCGTGCATGTGCATGTCATTGGTTTACTACTAGCGACAAGTTAGTACATCTAGGCCTTTCTAAAACCTTTATATGCAGCCAATGGAACATATAAAACCAAGGTTTGAATTATCCTGTGATAGACAAATGGCTGATGGAAGTGCCCTAACCTCAAGATTTGACACAAATGCCTCATACTGTCGGACGATCTTTGTTGTGTCGAAAGTGCAATACATCTTTTGCTTCTAGTGAATAATCAATTAACATGTGCAAACATGATATGGTCAGTAATTCAGTACTCCAATGAGGTGTAAAAATCCAAGCACCAAACAAGCTCCTCATCTGTTGTTATATCTGAACAACATCAGATCGCCCTTTCATTACAGTCTGATGTATATTCTATTATCACCGGTCTTCACGTGAAGTTGCAGGCTATCTTTACGTTCACCGTGAAAAGAGAGTGAATGGAAAGGAATTGTAGAGCTCCAAACAAACTATATTCCCATCAAGACTCCAGGAGACTAAACAATGTTCTTGTGACTTGTGACCCTTCTCCAGTCAGTAACGTCAATTTGCTCCCTGGACGAAGATAATATTGTTATCTCGGTGGTCATCTGAGCCTCTTGATCTCATCTGTTAGTTTTCTATATATGCTTGGAATATGCCACTTGGCCCTTGCCTCCATGTTATCTCATCCTGAAAGATCTCTCCAAAAGGTAAAATATCATATCACATAGATTGGTACGATATAAAACATCTGTCATCCTGGCATTGCCTTCTCTTTCAATTTTCTTTTGGCACTGCAGCTGTGCAGCACGTTGTTTCTTTTATGGTATGTTTATGCACTAGCACACAATCACGGCCCTTTCCATTCAAAAACTAGCACACAATCACCGGATGCTATCTGCTTTTCTTTGCGGCAACCCAGCGCGTTTATAATCTAGGACCTCATGCATTAAGCTTACCCAACTACTAGTACAAATATGGGGGGACTGTTGTTAGCTGAATTCCATACCAAAACTACTGCTTGGAATGGGATCAACATGTGTCACTAGCATGGAACCCGTTCCTTGCCAAACAACACCAAAGAGATTATTGTCACTGCAAACAAATGTATATACATTACAGCAGTCAAATCAAATAGCAGTACATTTTTCTCCTCGAGTACGGAGTCATGACTTTTTAGGATGAAAACCCAAGGTCTAACTTTTATTGGTTGTACCTGGCAATGGCTTTGATGAAGACATTGTTTTGAAAATTTGGACTTTCTTCAAGGTGAAAACCTACGCTTGTGCATTGTTTCCTTCTTAGAGGCGTTGCTTTTGAAGAGTCTCGTTTGTAGTTCAGATGTTGTCTTCGGTGGTGGTTAGAGGCTTCTGTTGCGAGTGGTTCATCACCGCGACGAGGTCTTTGTTTTCATTTTCTCTCTTTTTTATTTTTTCTTAGATGTGTGCATCCGTGATGTCTTTAGACATCTTTTTGGTGCAGAAGCTGAGTGTAATTGATATCTTCACGATATCAATATATTCATTTTATCCAAAAAAAGCATTACATTTTGACGCAGATAAATCTTTAAGCAAATCCCTAGTCCAAAATCTGAAGAATTCCAAGTTTAAAAATAAAAAGAAAAACACAAGTTCAACACGGGTTTAAAAACTTGGAAACAGCATGAATATATGTGATCCAAACCCAGCAAATCCACCAGTTGTATAACGACCATCCGTGTAGATTCTCGGTGGGCAGAGCTTTCATCCCCGTTTCTAGAAAATCAAACACGTGTGCCATGTCGTCGTGCGGGTCGGTCTCTCTAGACGCGTGATACGTGCTCTGCAAAACACAATTGACTGCTCAGTTTGTGGTACGAGCCTAAGCTTTCCTCCTGCACGCTAAAATTCACCGCGGATCTAAGGAAAATATCACCGGCAAACGAACGGGACAGTTGTATCACCTTTGCCATCCCCAATCGCCATGGCCATGGAGCAATGCACATCACACCGATCAGCTTCATGTGCACCAGGTGGGGGATGTGGGTGAGAGATACGGCCATATCTCTACACACATCTGGCTTGACCCAGCGCCATATTTAATCATCGATGGAGGCTAAAGCTGGAGGTTAACAATCGCCAGAGTCCAGATATCATTGTACCTGCTACTACACGTGGGCGTGGCCAATTCACCGGCGGGCAGGACCATTTCGAAAGCGATCGAGGAGATCACAGGACGATAGATTAGCATACATGCATATGGTCCATGAAAACCTCTCGCCGATCGATCGGAGACGAAGAGATCGGAGCCTCGTCACTCGTCAGCTCATGGATTCCGCAGCCCTGGCCAGTGATCGGCCATGGATTGAACAGTGAAGCACTGGGTCCCGCTCGTTGCGCATGTGTGAAGAAGCTGGAGCTAGACGACGCACCCTCGAGTGGACAGGTCTCGTCGCTAGCCCTACGTTATCCATCTAACTATGGACCATCCTGACAATTATTTCCTCCATCCCTATCACCTTTTCCTTATCCTGCTCTCCAGTCCCAGCCAGCAGCATCGCTTATCAAGAACTGCTACTGCTAGAGAGCTCGCCGTTTCGTCAAAGGGTGTCTCCAATGTAGAAATAAGAATCGGCCATAAGCATCTAAGGTCGACCATAGCACGAATTAAGCATTGTGGAGGTCGGCCATAAGCAGAGAAATCTTAAGGTCGACCACACCCATACTACCCGGCCATAAGCAATAGAATACAATTTTCTCTCTCACCCCACGCTAAGGCTGGTACCAATGCATCACACACTCTCACCCCACTATAGCCTCGCCACGTCAGCTTTTACCCCCACTCTCACCCCACTCTCACCCCACGGTGCCAGTGCACGGGCTATAGTGCCAGCTCTCACTTCTCTCTCCTCCACATCAGCTTTTCTCTCTCCTCTCTTTTACAACATTCAAAATAATGCAAGAAAATTATTTTATTCAACTAAAATTGTTACCGATTACATTATTTGAAAAAATTACATAAAAATTTGAAAAAATTACATAAACTAGGCATTAGCCCACACATGCTCAATCAAATCATGCTGGAGCTGTGTATACATCGGTGAGTCCCTCATTTCGTTGTCCATCTGAATCCTGGCTGCTAGGCTTGGTGGTGCATTGTTGTATATCGCAGGGCCGACATTGGAATCAACTGTCTCATAGATGTCATCCAACTCTGCATCACGCTCATCGTCGATGATCATGTTGTGCAGAATGACACATGCACGCATGATCAAACCAAGAGTACGCGTCGAGTAGGAGCGTCCCGGAACTGCTAGAATGTTGAACCTAGCCTTCAGCGCTCCAAAGGCACACTCGACATCTTTGCGATAAGCTGATTGAGCAGCAGTGAATCGTTGATGCTTTTCACTTTGTGGAAGAGTAACACCTTTCATGAACACCGGCCAGGAGGGGTAGATGCCGTCGGCAAGGTAGTAACCATAGTTGTACTCGTGTCCATTCACCGTGAAGTTCACTACGGGTGCTTCTCCCCTGAGCACATCAGTGAACAACGGCGACTGGTTGAGTACATTGATGTCGTTGTTGGACCCGGCCACTCCAAAAAAGGCATGCCAGATCCAACGATCATACGACGCAACGGCTTCTAAGATTATGGTAGGGTGTTTGATGTCTCCCCTTGTGAATTGACCGGCATGCGCCACTGGGCAGTTCCTCCACTGCCAATGCATGCAATCGATGCTCCCTAACATGCCCGGAAAGCCACGCTCCTCGGCTTTCGCTAACAGACGCTGAGTATCCTCGACATTTGGTCGACGGCAAAACTCTTCCCCGTAACAGTCAATGATGCCTTCACAGAATCTATCTAGACAATCTGATGAAGTTTGTCTAGCTAACTTAAGCCACTCATCTATCGTATCTGCAGCGGCTCCATAAGCTAATAAACGCAAAGCAGCAGTACACTTTTGTAGGGGAGAAAAACCAACACGGTTGAGAGCATCAAATCTTTGGGTGAAATACGGAGAGTATTCACCCAATCTATCAACAATGCCTCGAAAAAGGGATCGCCTCATCCGATACCTTCGCCGAAAGAAGCTAGGAGGATAATTGCAGTCGTCGGCGAAGTAGTCCTCGTAGAGCCGATCGTGGGCACCCACACGATCACGCCTGATGGACCGTCGGCGGCGTCGCGGCGGTCTTGGCACCGCCTCGGGGTTGAGCATCGCCTCCTCATACTCCGCCTGGAATGCATCGATCATATCACCCTCCATTCCGTCGCTGGAGTTCGAACTGCTGCTAGAAGACATGGCGTCGAGAGGAGTGGAAATGGAGAGTGGAGGAGATGAAGTGGGGTGTGGAATGACTGAAACCAGGTGGGGGTATTTATAGGGGGTTGGGGATGAAATTTGGAATTTTTTGCAAAAAATTTCGAATTTTTTTTAGCTCCAACGGATACCTCAACGGCTAGCTGATGTGGACGAATCAGAGCTCGCCACGTCAGCTAGCCGTTGGCACTACCGCCTCGCTCCCGCCCCGCTATCGCCCGCCTCCCGCCCGCCTATCGCCCCGCTCCCGCCCCGCCAACGCCCCGCCCCGCTATCGCCCCGTCGCGCCCCCCTCTCGCCCCCTATCGCCCCGCTAGCGCGGGCGCCGGCCGGGCGATATCGCCCGCTATCGCCGGGCGACGGGGCCGGCGCCCGCCGCTCCGCTACCGCCCGCCTCTCGCCTCTCGCCGGGCGGTAGCGCCCACGCTACCGCCCGCGTTGGCACCAGCCTAAGAACCACAGGCGTTCCCATGACAAGACGAATCGTTTGATGAGAAAAAGTAGTACTTGTGGGCTCCACCTTAAGACCTAGACGGTATTAAACATTGTGGAGTTTCTAGTTTGCCATAAGAGATGAGATGGGGCCCAGCTTATGATCTATATGCGAAATAAACATTGGAGACAGGACGGGGCACGTACAGTGAATTACTTAGTAGTAGTACCACTGTAAGCAATTCTGAAATGTAGTGAGAGGGTGAGAAGAGAGAATATTTCGTGAAGGCTAGGAACACCGCGACCATGTGCTAATCGAAGATCCTGCTGCTGCATTGCCAATTTGCCATGACAAGATATCGTACGGGTGATCACACTGCTAATTCTATCTCGCGTGATTCGTGTAAGATAACATATATAATCTCGCCTGCTTGCTTGATTGAATTGTATATTGTCACTACGATCTCGTCGCCGACAACCACCGCAGATTAAAGTAGTGCCATCATTCGACCCATGCTCATCCGGCTACACCTGCCCGCCGCGTCCACCATTTCTCGATTTCCTTTGGTGATCTCTGCCTTTGTTCTTTTTATTTTTAATTTGGTCTACCTTTTGTGGGGCTTGCCTTTGTTTTATTTTCAAGTGAAGATCAATCAGTAGTTAAATGACTCTGTCTCTGTGCTTGCAAGAACAATTTACTCTTTACATAATCTCGACAAAAAAAATTCTGTACAAAAACGAATTGGAGACCAGCTCCAGCTGACCCATCTTCTCTACGTTAATTAATGATCTTCCCGGCCGGGACGCCGGGAAAGGTGCCGAAGGCTACTTGATCCTGGCAGCCGGCGCGGCCGATGTCGAGGGGAAGAACCCAACGGCGCGGCATTTGATGTCTACCGCGGGCGTCGGCATTGCCCCGGAGGCCGAAGAGGAGGTGGACGACGGCGTCCGCTTGTAGGGCCCGAGCCACTTGGCGAGCATGTACCGGGTCTTGCGCCACGGCGGCACGTGCAGGCCGTGCGACCGGAGCGACCGGCGCGCGGCGTCGGAGGCCAGGCGCACGGCGCGCCCGACGGCCTCCTCCCGCGCGACCACCGCCGTGGCTGGAACGGCCGCCACGACGACGGCGTATTCCGCCGTCGCGCGCGCCACCTCCAGCCCCGCCCGGAAGTCGGCGTCCACAATGTACCTGGCGGCGCCCCTTGCCCCCTTTGATGCCGATGCTGCCCCCGGCACGACCACGTCGACGTACTCGTACGTCCCGGCGGTGAGGCCTCCGGACGCCTCCCAGCGCGACCTGCACACGCCGGCGTCGTACCCGGCGGCCCGCAGCCGACGCATCACCGCGCGCCGGAACGCCGCGCCGTGCGCGCGCAGCGGGGCCTCCGCGTGCATCGCGGAAGCGACGGCGGCAGCCAGCCTGATCCGGAACGGGTCCTCCGCGGCCGGCGGGTCGAGCAGCTCCCGCACGGACGCGGCCGTCTCCGCGGCGCGGCCGGGTCCGTCCTCGTCGTCCGAGTCACGTCCCTTGGGCGCCGGCCCGGCGCCCTCCTCCCCGCCGCCGCCGGCGGCGTCCGTCTCGAGGAACGCCTGCACGAGGTCGGAGAGGCACGCGGATGCGTCGTGGTCGCTGCCGCTGCTGGTGCACCCCCCGTCCCCGCGGAGGTGCGCGCGCACGGCGTCGTCGAGGCGGATGTACACGGCCATGGTCGCCGGCGAGCTAGCGAGCGCTCCTCGGCTTTGTGTTGTGGGGAAGGTTGTGCGATGCGGTGTCGGGAAGAGGTTGACACTTGTGGACGTTGGTTTTATAGGGTGGTTGCCAAAGGGTTTATTCCGTGGATTAACCTCTGCGTGACTGCATTAGTAGGTGACGCCCATTACTATTTTTTTTTCTTCTGGACACCGGATAGGAGAATTAAGCCCCAGAATATGCCCCGATGGTACGAGTTTGTGGGGGCAGGTTAGGTCCCAAAATAGTCACGTTCTGAGCTAATTTAATCGTGGTGGATTACTTAGCTCCACGTTTGTGAGCTGATTGCCCGATGGCTGACAAATGTTAACGATACACGTTGATTAGCTTCTTTTATCTTCCAGTTCCATCCATGGTTTGACAGGTTTGGCGCTGTGACAGTACTCAAAGCTTTTGAAATCTAAACACGTATGTACGATTGAGCCAGTTGGATGGAACGTCCACATCAGTGTGGAAAACATGGTACAACGATAACCATCGTGCAATGCTGGTGGTAAACTTAGTAGTCTCGTTCCGTATTTTTCCATGTAATTGTAGTTTACATTTACTTTTTTTAAACGGTAGGACTAATAATTAAAAGGATAACACGGTTACATCATAGTACATACAACTCGTAAACAAGTGCCAAGGAGCACACAACTAACTAACTAATGGAAGATACTGAAAGATCATACCGTCGATGACTATGAAAATAATTGGAGCCTACCAGTAGGGCTAGAATTCAAGCCGAGCCGAGCCAGCTCGTCTCGACTCGCTAAATCTCGATCAACTAACGAGTTAGCTCGACTCGACTCGTTTAACAAACGAGTCAAGAAATGAAACTCGGCTCGACGCGGTCAGCTCGTGAGTAGCTCGTTTAGTTTGGTTACACTATCAATAGGTCACATAATAATTTTTATATAATCCTTTTAAATTTTTTAGGCATGTATGGTGCACTTATCATCATAATTAACTATATTATTGACACCATCAAAAAAAATATAATCGATAAACTACAATTATTGTGAATAATTTTTTATATAGATAGAAAGTTCAATATTTCCTCTACCTTTACGAGTTAAACGAGCTACTCGTGAGTAGCTTGTTTAGCTTGAACTCGTTTAACGACTAAAAAGTGAAACTCGGCTCAGCTTGTTTTACTCTAAGTTCGAGTTGAGCCGAGTCGAGTTGCGAGTTACTCGTTTAACTCGTGAGTTCCAAGTTTTAGTTCCAGGCCTACCTACTAGGGGGTTTGACGAGAATTCGGACATAAAAAACTTATAATAATCTTAATTTGGAATATAATTACATCAAGAATTTTAAAAAAGGATTATTTAAAGATATTAATCCCGCATGAACGTGTAGATTTTCTCAGTGGCGCACCATGGACGCAACCGCACATTAGAGCAGCAACGGCCTAAAAATTAAATTAAATCAAAGTTGCCAAGACCCACATGAAAGTAACCCTAGCAACTTGTTTTTAGGGTCACGGCAAGGTACCCTCGAGGGAATATTTTTTTTGACATAGTTTTCCTTTTTTAATGAAATGGTAGTAATTAGACGGCATATTTATTGGACGTCAACACCTCCGCCTCCTAAGAAACTTGAGCTGCCTCCACCTCCGCTTCCTTCATAGATCGGTTCCCCCTCCTGTGGCGACCAACCTCTTCGGCGTCAGGAGAGGTGGGGACCCAATCTATACGTGGAGTTTTAATAAACGTAGTGTCATTAGTAGATTAGGTCAGGGCTTTGATGGTCGTCTTCTCTTTGGCCTCCGCCTCAATGGAGATAGCATCGTCTATAAAGTGATATTTGGCCTTTCCTTAGACGACAAGATTTTTATCCCGACGTCAATGGTAGTGTTGGAAGATTAATATTTTTTTAGTTATTGGCTTTCAGATCTTGCTTCGGCAAAACGATTTTGGATCTTTTTATATGGTTTCTGTGAGGAGGATTATCCTCACAATATTTGTTCCGGGTGCTATGTCTTCAAAAATGGTGGTTGTTGGGTTGCTTTCTTCTAACATACTGGTGCTGGTACTCTTGTCGATGGTGATTGACTAATTTAATAGATGTGCACATACATGTATGGTATTGTGGCTTAAATTAAAATTATAGGGTTGATATTTGCTTGTTTATGTGAGACTTTATTTTATAATCTTCATCTATCTCTACCGTGTAAATTTATTTCTGTAAACATATATGTTGTACCGATTGTTGAAAAAATGACGGCATAATTATCAGTGCCCCGGCCGTCTTCTAAAAAACATGTTCAAATGTTGGTGACCCTCCTTGACCGTGAACGGTTCACGGGGTAGCATATTCGCCGGCCGATTAGGCGGAGCGTCTTCTCGTCGAAACTTTCTCCAGCTAGCGTCCTCAAAAGAAAATATAGGTGGCATCGCTAGTCGGCAGGGAGGATATACCCGGGCCGACCGACCCTCGCGCGGGCGGGGCCATGGGCCATGGCGGGGACGGGATATGCCGCGGCATCTCGCGAGAGGTTTATCCTGTCCGCCGCTCTGTCCTCTGTCACCGGGTCCGGGCGGGCGGCCCTACGGACGACTGACTGGGCCAGGTCAGCACGTGCGGCTGCGTGCCAGGGCTACGACGGCTCTTGGCGGTGGCGTGGGGACGTGCGGCGTGCCTACGTGCATGCGCGGCCGCGGGGCGTCGCCGCTGGTCGCTGCGTTTACTTGCCTAGGAAAGGGAAGGGACTAGTTGGCCCATTGGCCCTCACGGCGGTCACCCATTCTCTCTTAGAATCAACCAGGTCTTCTCCCACCTTCGTAGCTGGACATCCATCCACCACCATATCCTACAGACATGTGCTCGTATTCTAATCGATACTCTATCTATGTTACCCGCGAGGGTGTGCCTGTGGAAGAGAACAAGTGCACGTACCGACTCGATCGACAAAGTGTTTTAACTATTCGATCGTGAATCCAGAGCACAGGTCCGACTCGTCTGCTCCTGCTTGCTTTGCTTTTCAAATGACGGCTCGGGTCAAGCTTGGAAGGCACGTCGAGGATCCAGTCCGGCACGCGCGCGCTCCCTCGCTAGGTCCAAGAGCTCTTCTCGTCGGCAAAATCATGCAAGGCGGTAGCTAGGAACAAGTACAATCCACCTTTTCTTCTACTCCTCTTGCTGCGAATATCCGACGGGAGCAGGGAACTTGGACGAACTTGTGCTTGTATATCTCTTTGGTTGGGAGAAATATAACTCCACGAGGAAGACGGCCCCCCGGCACTATCATTACTGTCACTTTGTTGGATATTCGTGCTGTAAACTTTGCAAAATCCCTCTCCCATCTCTGTACTGTCCAGTTTCTAAGTCCACTGCATTTTTGCAGGACGGACCCTACACCTTTCAGGTATTTTTTACAAGCTCCGTCTCTATGGCACCCTAACCTTAAGAGATTTGATTTTATTGATTAAACCAAAGTAATTTCCCGTGTCAAAGATTTCACCGAATGATCCAATTTCCATTTCCAGTGTCAAATTTCGCACATAATTTATTTTGTCAGATATAATTCATTTTAATCATAAACAATACATTTTCGTTCTGTGAAAAGGAAAAGTTTCATTAAGCATTCTGTTAATGTTAAATTCACAGAAGTTTCATTTATTTTTCATGCATGTTCATACAAAATTAACAGAATTCGTGCCCTAACTGGTTCATATATGTTTCACAAAAGTTTCATTCAGTATATTTGCATTTTTCATACAAATTTACACTAGTGGAAAATGGGCCTTTGGTCAGGCACATTTAGTCCCGGCCGTAATCTGGGCCGGGACTAAAGGCCTGGCCACGTTGCCCCAAATTCGCCCACCCACCCGGGAGCCTATAGTCCCGATCCGTTACAAGCCTTTAGTCCCGGTTTGAGACACAAACCGGGACTAAAGGGCTATGCGGTGGGCAGCCCGCATGTGCGCCCCCTTTAGTCCCGGTTTGTGTCTCAAACCGGGACTAAAGGCTTCTGCCTATATATATGGCCGCAGCACCTCTCCCCTCTCCCTTGTTTTTTTCTTAGATGGAGGAGTGTGGGTTTGTGCTAGTTCTCTATTTCATTCCTATGCACTAGAGGTGTTTGTTGAAATGTGTGTTAGAGCGATATCACTTAAGTGCACCGAACACAACTACGATATGAGGTGCCCGAGCCACGCTTAAGCCTCTTCCTCTTTATTTCCACTTGTTCTAAAAGGTTAGCAACTATATTTCCTCGTTTAGACCGTGCGGTACTAATTTTAGGATCGTGATTGCGTTTGATATACTGTTGTATGACGCAGATGAGCCATTCATGGATGTACGGTGATCGACGCACAGCCGCTTACAGAGAAGGCGTGCATTCTTTTCGAGATGCGGCCGAGGCGAACAAGCATGGTGGTGGCTTTATGTTTTGTCCATGTGTTGAATGTCGGAATGAGAATGATCACACTTGCTCAAGAGTCATTCAGAGCCACCTGCTTCGGTCCGGTTTTATGTCTGGCTATAATGTTTGGACCAAGCACGGAGAAAGAGGGGTTATGATGGAAGACGACGATGAAGAAGAGAACGCTGATGACAACTACCGATCTATGTTCCCTGAGTATGCTGATACCGCAATGGAAGACAATGAAGAAGAAGATCAGGGTGAAGAACGGGAACCAGATGAGCCCGCTGATGATCTTGGCCGGGTCATTTCTGATGCACGACGAGGCTGCGACACAGAAAATGAGAGGTTGCAGTTCGAGCAGATGTTACAGGACCACAACGAATTGTTGTACCCAACTTATGAAGATGGCCAGAAGAAGCTGGGTAGCACACTGGAATTGCTGAAGTGGAAGGCAGAGACTGGTGTGACTGACTCGTCATTTAAAAAGTTGCTGGTACTGATGAAGAAGATGCTTCCAAGAAAGAACGAATTGCCCGCCAGCACGTACGAAGCAAAGAAGCTTGTCTGCCCTCTAGGATTAGACGTGCAGAAGATACATGCATGCCCTAATGACTGCATCCTCTACCGCAGTGAGAAGTACGAGAATATGGATAAATGCTCGGTATGCACTGCATTGCGGTATAAGATCAGAAAAGATGACCCTGGTGATATTGAGGGCGAGCCACCCAGAAAGAGGGTTCCTGCCAAGGTGATGTGGTATGCTCCTATAATACCACGGTTGAAACATCTCTTCAGAAATAAAGATCATGCGAAGTTGTTGCGATGGCACATAGAAGATCGTATAAAAGACGACAAGTTGAGGCACCCCGCTGATGGTCGGCAGTGGAGAAAAATCGAGAGAGAGTTACCGAGATTTGCAGGTGACGCAAGGAACTTATGGTTTGGTCTAAGTACAGATGGCATGAATCCTTTTGGGGAGCAGAGTTGCAGTCACAGCACCTGGCCCGTTACTCTATGTATCTACAACCTTCCTCCTTGGTTGTGCATAAAGTAGAAGTTCATTATGATGCCAGTGCTTATCCAAGGTCCAAAGCAACCCGGCAACGACATTGATATGTACCTAAGGCCATTAGTTGATGAACTTTTACAGCTGTGGGCCAAACCAGGTGTACGTGTGTGGGATGAGCACAAACAAGAGGAATTTGACCTTCGAGCGTTGCTTTTCGTAACCATCAATGATTGGCCTGCTCTTAGTAACATTTCAGGACAGTCAAACAAGGGATACAATGCATGCACACACTGTTTGGATCAGACAGAAAGTAGATATCTGGACAAATGTAGGAAGAATGTGTACCCGTACAATCATCGTTTTCTTCCGCCCAAGCATCCCTTAAAGAAAAAAGGCAAGCATTTCAATGGCAAGGCAGAACCCCGAGGGAAGCCTGTCACCCGTACTGGTGCTGAAGTATTTGATATGGTCAAAGATTTAAAAGTAATCTTTGGAAAGGGTCCTGGCAGCCAACCTGTTCCTAACGGCTCTGATAAGCGCGCGCCCATGTGGAAGAAGAAATCTATATTTTGGGAGCTACCTTATTGGGAAGTCCATGAGGTCCGCTCCACAATCGACGTGATGCACCTGACGAAGAATCTCTGCGTGAATATTCTAGGCTTCCTGGGCTTGTATGGAAAGTCAAAAGATACATCGGAAGCACGGGAGGACCAGGAACGTCATAAAGGACGAGATGGCATGCATCCAGGGCAGTTTCAAGGGCGTGCCAGCTACGCTCTTACCAAGGAAGAGAAGGAAATCTTCTTTGAAGTCCTTTTCAGTATCAAGGTCCCGACTGGCTTCTCATCGAATATAAAGGGAATCGTAAATATGAAAGACAAAAAATTCCAAAACCTAAAGTCTCATGACTACCACGTTCTTATGACGCAATTGCTTCCGGTTGCATTGAGGGGAATTCTACCGGAAAATGTTCGCCTGGCAATTGTGAAGGTATGTGCATTCCTCAATACAATTTCTTAGAAGGTAATCGATCGAGAAAGTCTATCAGGGTTACAGATTGATGTGGTCCAATGTCTGGTCAGCTTTGAGTTGTTGTTCCCGCCATCCTTCTTCAATATAATGACACACCTCCTAGTTCACCTAGTCGAAGAGATTAGAATTCTCGGTCCTGTATTTCTACACAATATGTTCCCCTTTGAGAGGTTCATGGGAGTCTTAAAGAAATATGTTCGTAACCGTGCTAGGCCAGAAGGAAGCATCTCCAAGGGCTATGGAACAGAGGAGATCATTGAGTTTTGTGTGGACTTTCTTCCTGACCTTAAGCCGATTGGTGTTCCTGAATCTCGGTATGAGGGTAGGCTGACGGGAAAAGGCACACTAGGAAGGAAAGCAAAAGTATGTATGGATGGGCATTCATTCTCTCAAGCACACTACACAGTTCTACACAATTCCACCGTGGTGGCTCCGTATATCGTGAGACACAAGAATATTCTACGCTCCAAAAACCTGGGGAAGGCTGACTCTTGGATTAAAGGGGAACACGAGAAGACTTTCGGCAGTTGGTTGCAGACACATCTCATGAATGACAACACCGTTGGAGATCAGCTGTACTGTTTGGCCAGCCCACCATCTTCGACTATATGTACTTTCCAAGGGTACGAGATAAATGGGAATACATTTTACACGGTTGCCCAAGATAAAAACAGCACCAACCAAAACAGTGGTGTCCACTTTGATGCAACAGACGATAATGGGCAGAAGGAAACATATTACGGGTACATAGAGGAGATATGGGAACTTGACTATGGACCTACTTTTAAGATCCCTTTGTTTCGGTGCAAATGGGTGAAGCTGACAGGAGGCGGGTGATGCCGAGTAAATGACCGGCCCGTTGGGAACCCCAAGAGGAAGGTGTGATGAATATAGCAGCAAGATTTTCCCTCAGTATGAAACAAAGGTTTGTCGATCAGGAGAGGAAAGAGCCAAACGACTGAAGGTGATGCCTGCTAGCTTGCGACAGCTCCGGACAATTTATAGGGCGCCTCGTCCAAGCTTTGCTTTGCTAGCTGCAACGCGGAACCTGCACACAACACAACCAAATACTTTGTTCCCAACTTACGATGAGGTTGTCAATCTCACCGGTTTGCTTGAAACAAAGGGTATGAGCGTATCGAGTGGAAAGTGATAATAGTATGCGAGTAAAGTAAACAGTGCGAGTAAAGTAAACAGGTGATAGCAATATAAAGGAAATAGGACCAGGATCCACAGTTCACTAGCGGTGTCTCTCCATAGATAAAATAATACATGATGGGTAAACAAATTACAGTTGGGCAATTGATAGAATAAAGACAACGTGCATATGATGAGAGGATCACTATGAGATTTACTCTGGGCATTACAACAAAATACATAGACCGCCATCCAACTGCATCTATGACTAATAATCCACTCACGGGGATATCGTCCGAACACCCCATGAGTATTAAGTTGCGAACAACAGATAACTGCATTAAGCAAAGTGTGTAATGTAAACAAAGCATATGCCCTCGAGCATATGAATGTTGTTTTCCCCTAGTAGCAACAACACATCTACAACCTTAGAGGTTTCTATCACTCCCCCAGATTAAATAGAGGCATGAACCCACTATCGAGCATAAATACCCCCTCTTGGAGTCACTAGCAACTACTCGGCCAAGATAGCTACTAACAACGGAGAGCATGCAAGATCATAAACAACATAGAGATAACATAAGATAAATTTCAGTACATCAACTCAAGCATAACACCAATATTCATCGGATCCCAACAAACCAAACATGTAGAATTACATAACGGTGATCTCAATCATGTAGGGCAGCTCATGAGATCTAAACATGAAGCACATGGTGGAGAAGACAACCATCTAGCTACTGCTATGGACCCATAGTCCAAGGTAGACTACTCACTCATCGCTCCGGAGGCAAGCATGGTGATGAAGAAGACCTCCAGTGGCGATTCCCCTCTCCGGCAGGGTGCCGGGAAGAGCTTCTGGACCCTCCCGATCTTCGGGTCGACGGCAGCGGCGGATCGCGATGTGTTCTGGAAAACTGATTGGGTACTTAGGTTTTTCCCGTCGGGGGGTCTTTATAGGCGAAGGGGCATCGTCAGGAGTGGACCAAGGCGGTCTCACACATAGGGAGCGCAGCCAGGGCCTGGGCCGCGCTGCCCTAGTGTGTGGCCACCTCGTGGCCCCACTCCGTCTCCTCTTTGGTTCTCTGGAAGCTTCAGTGAAATTCTGGGCGACTAGCTTTGGTTTTGTCCAATTCTGAGAATATTTCCTGTGTAACTTTTCTGAAACACAAAAACATCAGAAAACAGGGAACTGGCACTGTGGCTACTTGTTAGTAGGTTAGTTCCGGAAAATGCATAAAAGTGCCACGAAGTGTAACAAAACACTAAGCAAATGGTGTAAAAACTGTTGGAATTATGCCCTAGAGGCAATAATAAAGATGTTATTATTATAATTCTTGTTCATGATAATGTTTATATTCCATGCTAGAATTGTATTAAGCGGAAACTTTAATACTTGTGTGGTTTATGAACAACACCGTGTCCCTAGTACGCCTCTATGGACTAGCTCATTGATTAATGATGGTTAAGGTTTCCTAACCATAGACATGAGTTGTCAATTAATAATGAGATCGTATCATTAGGAGAATGATATGTTGGATAGACCCAAATAAAGCAGAGCAATTAGATCATGTAATTGTGTTCATCTTTGCGAAGCTTTTTCCTATGTCAAGTATTGTATTTCTTAGACCATGAGATAATACAACTCCCTGGTATCGCAAGAAAGCTTTGAGGTCATCAAACGTCATCCTATGAGAGGGTGATCATAAAGGTGTCTCTCAGGTGATCGGAAAGTACTTGTTGGGTTGTATGTATCGAGATGGAATTTGTCCCTCCCGAGTCGGAGAGATATACTTCGGGCCCACTCGGTAATCGATATCAACACCGCTTGCAAGCATGTGGTTAAGGAGTTAATCATGAAGTGATATCGGATTACGGAACGAGTAAAGTACTTGCTGTGAACGAGATTGAACTAGGTATGCCGATACCGACGATCGAATCTCGGGCAAGTAAAATATCGCGAGACGAAGGGAATACATATACGGGATTAATTGAATCCTGGCATCGTGGTTCATCCAATATGATCATCGATGAATATGTGGGAGTCAATATGGGTTTCCAGATCCTGCTGTTGATTATTGATAGAAGATCATGTCTGCATATTCTCGAACCCGTAGGGTGATACGTCTCAAACGTATCTATAATTTTTGATGCTCCATGCTTGTTTTTACACCATTTGCCTATTGTTTCGTTACACTTAGTGGCACTTTTATGCATTTTCCGGAACTAACCTATTAACGAAGTGCCACAGTGCCAGTTTCCTATTTTCTGCTGTTTTTGTGTTTCAGAAGTGATACACAGGAAATATTCTCGGAATTGGACGAAACCACATCCTGAAGTCTTATTTTACCCGGAAGCTTCCAGAGATCCGAAGAGGAGTAGGAGGGGGGCCACCAGGGGCCCACACACAGGGGTGGCACGGCCAGCCCCTGGCCCGCGCCACCACCATGTGAGGCCTCCTGGCCCCACCTCTGACGATGCCCCTTTGATACGTCTCAAACGTATCTATAATTTTTGATGCTCCATGCTTGTTTTTACACCATTTGCCTATTGTTTCGTTACACTTAGTGGCATTTTTATGCATTTTCCGGAACTAACCTATTAACGAAGTTCCACAGTGCCAGTTCCCTGTTTTCTGTTGTTTTTGTGTTCCAGAGTGATACACAGGAAATATTCTCGGAATTGGACGAAACAAGTTCCTGAAGTCTTATTTTACCCGGAAGCTTCCAGAGATCTGAAGGAGAGTAGGAGGCGAGGGACCAGGGGCCCACATGCACAGGTGGCGCGGCCAGCCCCTGGCCCACGCCACCCCCGTGTGTGGCCGCCTGGCCCCTCCTCTGACATCGCCCCTTCGCCTATAAAGACCCCCCGACGAGAAAAACCTAAGGACCCGATCAGTTTTCCAGAACACATCGCGATCCGCCGCCGCCGTCGACCCGAAGATCGGGAGGGTCCAGAAGCTCTTCCCGGCACCCTGCCGGAGAGGGGAATCGCCACCGGAGGTCTTCTTCATCGCCATGCTTGCCTCCAGAGCGATGAGTGAGTAGTCTACCTTGGACTATGGGTCCATAGCAGTAGCTAGATGGTTGTCTTCTCCACTATGTGCTTCATGTTTAGATCTCATGAGCTGCCCTACATGATTGAGATCACCGTTATGTAATTCTACATGTTTGGTTTGTTGGGATCCGATGAATATTGGTGTTTATGATTAAGTTGATGTACTGAATTATATCTTTTGTTATCTCTATGTTGTTTATGATCTTGCATGCTCTCCGTTTTTAGTAGCTATCTTGGCCGAGTAGTTGCTAGTGACTCCAAGAGGGGGTATTTATGCTCGATAGTGGGTTCATGCCTCTATTTCACCTGGGGGAGTGACAGAAACCTCTAAGGTGGTAGATGTGCTGTTGCTACTAGGGAGAAAACAACATTCATATGCTCAAGGGCATATGCTTTGTTTACATTACACACTTTGCTTAATGCAATTATCTGTTGTTCGCAACTTAATACTTCTAGGGTGTTCGGATTGATATCCCAGGGAGTGGATTATTAGTCATAGATGCAGTTGGATGGCGGTCTATGTATTTTGTTGTAATGCCCAGAGTAAATCTCATAGTGATCTTCTTGACATATCACGTTATCTTTATTCTATCAATTGCCCAACTGTAATTTGTTTACCCAGCATGTGTTATTTTATCTATGGAGAGACACCACTAGTGAACTATGGACCCCGGTCCTATTTCTATCATATTGCTATCACCTGTTTACTTTACTTGTACTGTTTACTTTACTCGCATACTATATTGTTTTCCACTCGATACACTCATAACCTTTGTTTCAAGCAAACCGGTGAGATTGACAACCTCATCGCAAGTTGGGAACAAAGTATTTGTTTGTGTGTGTGCAGGTTCCACAACACCTTCAGTCGTCATTGTCTCTCCTCTCCTGTTCGATAACCTTGGTTTCTTAAACTGAGGGAAAACTTGCTGCTACACTCATCATACCTTCCTCTTGGGGTTCCCAACGGGCTGGTTATTCACCACGCACAAGGACAGTCTGCTCCACATCAACAAGGGATCAGCAAGCTTTTTTCTGGCGCCGTTGCCGGGGAGGAAGAGAAGACTTCTGCGAGGGGAGTTCTTCGCACACACATTCTTTACTTTGTTATTGTTTTGCTTTACTTTATTTTTACTTTACCTGCATCATTTTTTTATCAAAAAGCCAAAAAAATTAAAATCCTTGGTAGTTGTTATTTCTTTACTTTAGTTTATCATGCTGTTCCCTAAGTTCGTTCTGGAAGACCTCTCAGTAGGTAGTGGTTCGATTATTGGCAAAAGTAACATTGAGGAGTTCTTTAATCACATTAGTATGCATGAGGAAGATGAGGAAAAGTCTTGGGTTGAGCTTGCTCCTAGTATTGAAGTTGCTTCTGTTATATTAATTGACATGTTGGAAACTAGGTTTGCTAGTCTTAATCCTTTTATGCAATATATGTTCCTTAAGCTTCATGAAATTGAGGATCCCGAAAAGAAGGCTTTTATCTTGGAAACTTTGCGCCTAGAATTTAAGGATGTCGTTATTGAAGCTAGGAAAGTTCTTAAACGTTTTAATAAACTCGGTTCACCTATAAAGGTTGTTGATACTAATGATGAGGAGACCGAAATACCTATACCTTGCAAGCTTTTGGGATTGTGTGAAGCCTTCGAAAATAATTTTGCCTGGATCTGTCCTGAAAATCTTTTTGATGAAAGTAGTGTACCGAAGCATGATCACAAAGGGTCTTCTAAAACTTATGTGGATGAAATACAATGCCTTATTGATAAGACCTCTGCAGTTGATATTAATGCTTCATCTGATATTACTTGATTCGCAATTTTCTGCGCCTAGCTCAAAGGCGTTAAAGAAAAGCACTCTTGGGAGATAACCCAATGTTTTCTTTTCAGTACTTTTTCTTTTATTTGAGTCTTGGAAGTCATTACTACTGTAATGACCGCTCCTTATCTTGTTTATTTCGTTTTTGTGCCAAGAGAAGCCTCTAATTTGAGTGAGGTAAAGATTTGGGGATGTTGCTGTCCTGAAACTGTTTTTAGTGCTGCACCGTAAAAATTCGTGAAAATTCTCTGTTTATCTTTTAGACCTGCGATTTCTTGTGCATATGCCCCAGGTTATATCCAAACTTTTTTTAGTTGAACACTTTTTGATTTGAGCAACAGAAAATCCCTCAAAAATTCGACCTTTGTCAGCTGTTCAGTTTTGACAGATTTCTGCCAATATTTGTGTTTGCCACTTTATCGCTTTCTTTTGAGTTCTTTTGATCATGGAACTTTTGGGGAGGTTGCTACAATAGTATATTATATATATGTGGTGGTTTTGAGTTGAAACCTGAAGCAAATAGAGGATTGATTATATGTTATGCTTGCACTAATGTTGCTAATAGATTTGTGTTTAGTTTTGTATGAAGGAAGTTTTCAAGTGTAGGGATTGGAGAATGATGAGATGAGTTGAAGAATGGACAAAAGCTCAAGCTTGGGGATGCCCATGCATCACCCCAAGAAATATCCAAGAAGTACAAGCGTCAAAGCTTGGGGATGCCCCCGAGGCACCCCTTCTTCATCGGCAAAAATCAGGTCACCTTTCAAAACACTATATTTTTATTGCTTCATGCACTATGTGTTTTTTCTTGGAGCGTCAGTTGTTTTAGTTTTATTAGTTGGTTTAGTTTGTTTGTTTGCTGCAATAAATGGTTGGACCCCAACAAATTTTCTTTGGAGGAGATGTACTCGTTTTCATTTGCAAAGAACGCTCAGTTTTTCACTCTTATCGTTCATCGAGCGTTCTTCTTTTTCTGCTACTGCTTTTGGTTTTCATTTTCGCCTTGATTTGCGTTCAGATCTTGTCATATCTTTTCATCAAGGTGTATTTTTGCCTCTGATATTTATTGGTTTTCATCAAAAGAGGTGTCTTTAAAAATTTCAAATGGTGTTGGAAAAGAGAAAAAGCTTTGTGCAAAATAGTGGTACAAGAAGGAGCTTGTGTAGACTGCGGCTTAGGCTTTTTCATGTCATGCTTGATGTCTTTTTGATAGTATGCTTAGTGGTTTTGCTGTAGCATGACTTGTCTCAAATAACTGAGATTGCTTAATGAGCCTTTGAAAAAATCATGCGTTGTTTTTATTGTATGGAAGCATTATTTTGGTTTTCTCCTTGATGCTTTATTTGGGTTGACTTGGCTCATGCTCACACATGTTAGACTCTCACAAAGTCGCTAATAGCCTTCATGATCATTTAGTTTTTGACTTTTGATGCCATCTTATGCTTCTTTTAATGTCGCTTTGTCGCTTTGCATGATTATGGCCATTATTGCTCTCTTAGTTGGTCGCTCCCAGTCTTTTGCTAGCCCTCGCCTTGTACTGAGTATGAGCTCTACTCGTGCATCCAACTCCTAAAAACCAAGTTTGTCATTGTGTCCACTATAAATTCCTATGCATGGTATTTGTAAGCCATTCCAAAGTAAAATTTTCTTGTGCTACCTTTCAAAAACCTTCAAAACACTTCTCGTTTTGTGACACTGTTTTCAGCTCATGGGGACGTAGTGGTCGGATTTGCTATCTTCCATATTGCTTATTCCAAAAAGAAAAAAAAAGAAAAAGAAAGAAAAAAGGCACTCCTCCATGGAAAGTGAATGTTGGTGGGCACCCGATGGAATCAGTTAGCCATGGTTTGTGAAAGGAAAAAGGTGGGGAGGAGTGCCAAGCTTTATAAAAGAGCACAAGAGTGCCAATCTCTCTCTCAAAAACTTGCTTCATTTTTGTATGGAAGATAGTAAGAACCCCATTGCCAGTCGTTGACAAAGACAACCACCTCTCAAAATCAAGTTTTATCTCTCTGTTTTACAAATGAAAAGCTCTAGCACATGTTTAATCACTGCTTCCCTCTGTGAAGGGCCTTTCTTTTACTTTTATGTTGAGTCACCACCTTCTTTCTTTATGCACCATTAAGAGAGCATAGTTGTCATTCTTAGTGTGATATGCATTGTCCCAAAGTTCATTGATTGATTCATATTGTTGGTTTCACTTGTTCTTAAATTATTTGTATCTAGTCGCCCTCTTAAACTTGAAGGTGTCCTATGCATTTATGTTTTGCTCTCTTTGAAGGACAAGCTGAAAACCTTTTGTATGTTTTTCCTTATGATTTGAACACACGTTTGACTTTCATTGTTTCATTTTCATGATCTTTTGTTTGTGTTCATTTGCATGTTTACAACACGGTTGCTAAGTTCTTATTGTCATGATTATATCTTCATGCCCATGTTTTAAGTTCTATTGATCCCAGCTCACCAATGCTTACATATATGATCAAGATTGTGTAGGTGCATGTCACCTCAAAAATTATTCTTTTGTTATCACTTACCTACTCGAGGACGAGCAAGAGTTAAGCTTGGGGATGCTTGATACGTCTCAAACGTATCTATAATTTTTGATGCTCCATGCTTGTTTTTACACCATTTGCCTATTGTTTCGTTACACTTAGTGGCATTTTTATGCATTTTCCGGAACTAACCTATTAACGAAGTGCCACAGTGCCAGTTCCCTGTTTTCTGCTGTTTTTGTGTTCCAGAGTGATACACAGGAAATATTCTCGGAATTGGACGAAACAAGTTCCCGAAGTCTTATTTTACCCGGAAGCTTCCAGAGATCCGAAGGAGAGTAGGAGGCAAGGGACCAGGGGCCCACACGCACAGGTGGCGCGGCCAGCCCCTGGCCCGCGCCACCCCCGTGTGTGGCCGCCTGGCCCCTCCTCTGACATCGCCCCTTCGCCTATAAAGACCCCCCGACGAGAAAAACCTAAGGACCCGATCAGTTTTCCAGAACACATCGCGATCCGCCGCCGCCGTCGACCCGAAGATCGGGAGGGTCCAGAAGCTCTTCCCGGCACCCTGCCGGAGAGGGGAATCGCCACCGGAGGTCTTCTTCATCACCATGCTTGCCTCCGGAGCGATGAGTGAGTAGTCTACCTTGGACTATGGGTCCATAGCAGCAGCTAGATGGTTGTCTTCTCCACTATGTGCTTCATGTTTAGATCTCATGAGCTGCCCTACATGATTGAGATCACCGTTATGTAATTCTACATGTTTGGTTTGTTGGGATCCGATGAATATTGGTGTTTATGATTAAGTTGCTGTACTAAATTATATCTTTTGTTATCTCTATGTTGTTTATGATCTTGCATGCTCTCCGTTGTTAGTAGCTATCTTGGCCGAGTAGTTGCTAGTGACTCCAAGAGGGGGTATTTATGCTCGATAGTGGGTTCATGCCTCTATTTCACCTGGGGGAGTGACAGAAACCTCTAAGGTGGTAGATGTGCTGTTGCTACTAGGGAGAAAACAACATTCATATGCTCAAGGGCATATGCTTTGTTTACATTACACACTTTGCTTAATGCAATTATCTGTTGTTCGCAACTTAATACTTCTAGGGTGTTCGGATTGATATCCCAGGGAGTGGATTATTAGTCATAGATGCAGTTGGATGGCGGTCTATGTATTTTGTTGTAATGCCCAGAGTAAATCTCATAGTGATCTTCTTGACATATCACGTTATCTTTATTCTATCAATTGCCCAACTGTAATTTGTTTACCCAGCATGTGTTATTTTATCTATGGAGAGACACCACTAGTGAACTGTGGACCCCGGTCCTATTTCCATCATATTGCTATCACCTGTTTACTTTACTTGTACTGTTTACTTTACTCGCATACTATATTGTTTTCCACTCGATACACTCATAACCTTTGTTTCAAGCAAACCGGTGAGATTGACAACCTCATCGCAAGTTGGGAACAAAGTATTTGTTTGTGTGTGTGCAGGTTCCACAACACCTTCAGTCGTCATTGTCTCTCCTCTCCTGTTCGATAACCTTGGTTTCTTAAACTGAGGGAAAACTTGCTGCTACACTCATCATACCTTCCTCTTGGGGTTCCCAACGGGCTGGTTATTCACCACGCACAAGGACAGTCTACTCCACATCAACAAGGGATCAGCACCCTTCGCCTATAAAGACCCCCCGACGGAAAAAACCTAAGTACCCGATCAGATTTCCAGAACACATCGCGATCCGCCGCCGCCGTCGACCCGAAGATCGGGAGGGTCCAGAAGCTCTTCCCGGCACCCTGCCGGAGAGGGGAATCGCCACCGGAGGTCTTCTTCATCGCCATGCTTGCCTCCGGAGCGATGAGTGAGTAGTCTACCTTGGACTATGGGTCCATAGCAGTAGCTAGATGGTTGTCTCCTCCACCATGTGCTTCATGTTTAGATCTCATGAGCTGCCCTACATGATTGAGATCACCGTTATGTAATTCTACATGTTTGGTTTGTTGGGATCCGATGAATATTGGTGTTTATGATTAAGTTGTTGTACTGAATTATATCTTTTGTTATCTCTATGTTGTTTATGATCTTGCATGCTCTCCGTTGTTAGTAGCTATCTTGGCCGAGTAGTTGCTAGTGACTCCAAGAGGGGGTATTTATGCTCAATAGTGGGTTCATGCCTCTATTTCACCTGGGGGAGTGACAGAAACCTCTAAGGTGGTAGATGTGCTGTTGCTACTAGGGAGAAAACAACATTCATATGCTCAAGGGCATATGCTTTGTTTACATTACACACTTTGCTTAATGCAATTATCTGTTGTTCGCAACTTAATACTTCCAGGGTGTTTGGATTGATATCCCCGGGAGTGGATTATTAGTCATAGAAGCAGTTGGATGGCGGTCTATGTATTTTGTTGTAATGCCCAGAGTAAATCTCATAGTGATCTTCTTGACATATCACGTTATATTTATTCTATCAATTGCGCAACTGTAATTTGTTTACCCAGCATGTGTTATTTTATCTATGGAGAGACACCACTAGTGAACTATGGACCCCGGTCCTATTTCCATCATATTGCTATCACCTGTTTACTTTACTCGTACTGTTTACTTTACTCGCATACTATATTGTTTTCCACTCGATACGCTTATAACCTTTGTTTCAAGCAAACCGGTGAGATTGACAACCTCATCGCAAGTTGGGAACAAAGTATTTGTTTGTGTGTGTGCAGGTTCCGCATAACCTTCAGTCGTCATTGTCTCTCCTCTCCTGATCGATAAACCTTGGTATCTTAACTGAGGGAAAACTCGCCGCTATATTCATCATACCTTCCTCTTGGGGTTCCCAACGGGCTGGTTATCCACCACGCACAAGGACAGTCTGCTCCGACGTCAACTATACACCACCACACGCAGCAGCTAGTTTTCTGGCGCCGTTGCCGGGGAGGAAGAGAAGACTTCTGCGAGGGGAGTTTTTCGCACACACATCCTTTACTTTGTTATTGTTTTGCTTTACTTTATTTTACCTGCATTGCTTTTTATCAAAAACCCAAAAAAATTAGAATCCTTGGTAGTTGTTTTTACTTGTTTACTTTCATTTTGCTGAAATGGCCAATCCTGAAAACACCAAGTTGTGTGACTTTACTAGCACAAACAATGGTGATTTTATCTGCACTCCTATTGCACCACCTATTCCTGCTGCAAACTTTTATGAGATTAAGCCTGCTTTATTGAACCTTGTTATGAAAGAGCAATTTTCTGGTGCTAGTACTGAAGATGCTGCAGCTCATCTCAACAATTTTGTTGAGCTATGTGAGATGCAGAAATATAAGGATGTTGACAGTGATATTATTAAGCTCAAGTTGTTTCCTTTTTCTTTGAGAGGAAAAGCTAAAGATTGGTTGCTGTCTTTGACTAAGAATAGTATTGATTCATGGGCTAAGTGTAAGGATGCTTTTATTGGTAGATACTATCCTCCTGCTAAGATTATATCCTTGCGTAGCAATATTATGAAGTTTACTCAGTTTGATAATGAACATGTTGCTCAAGCTTGGGAAAGAATGAAATCTATGATAAAGAATTGCCCCACTCATGGACTGACTACTTGGATGATTATCCAAACTTTTTATGCAGGACTGAATTTTTCTTCAAGGAACCTACTTGATTCAGCTGCTGGAGGCACTTTTATGTCCCTTACCTTGGGCGCCGCATCAAAGCTACTTGACAACATGATGGTAAATTATTCTGAATGGCACACCGAGAGAGCTCCACAAGGTAAGAAGGTAAATTATGTTGAGGAAACCTCTTCCTTGAATGATAAGATTGATACCATTATGGCTATGCTTGCTAATGATAGGACTCATGTTGATCCTAATAATGTTCCTTTGGCCTCTCTGGTTGCTCAAGAAGAGCATGTTGATGTGAATTTCATTAGAAATAATAATTTTAACAACAATGCTTATAGAAACAATTTTGCTAGTAACAATTATAGGCCGTATCCTTCTACCAATGGTAATGGTTATGGTAACTCTTATGGTAATTCCTACAACAACACTAGGACCGCGCCCTCCGAGCTTGAGGTAATGCTCAAGGACTTCATCGGTAAGCAAACTGCTTTTAACAAGTCTGTTGAGGAAAAGTTAGGCAAAATTGATATTCTTTCTTCTAAAATTGATAGCCTTGCTCATGATGTTGAACTTCTGAAATTAAAAGTGTTTCCTAATGATGTGAAAGAGAGCAATGTTCTTGCTACCGCTAATGCTATCCAAGTTGGAATTGATGAAAATATTAGATTGTTAGCGGAATTGCATGCAAGGTGGGAAAGAGAAGATGAGATGGCTAGAGAGATGAAGGTATGTACCATTACTACCTCTAATGATGTTGCTCCTACTGGTAGCAATCCTCTTACTTTGATTGGTGTAGAGAAAACTCCCACTCCTTGTGTTAAAAAGCCTAAAACTGCCAAAACTTTTTCTCAAAAGAGTGCTGAAATTTTTCAGAGTGTGGGAGATGATAGCTCTATTTCTTTAAATGATTTTGATGTTGATGGCTGCAATATATCTGAAGTAATTTTGTTCTTGCAAAATCTTGCTTTGACTCCCAATGCTAGTTCTTTAAATATTGCTTTTACTAAGCATATTACCAATGTTCTCATAAAGATTAGGGATGAAAAGTTGAAGCAAAAAGCCTCTGTTCCCAAGAAGTTAGAAGATGGTTGGGAACCCATCATTGATATGCATGTTAATGGTTATGATTGCCATGCTTTATGTGATCTAGGTGCTAGTATTTCTATCATGCCTAGAAAGATTTATGACATGCTTGATTTACCACCGCTTGAAAAGTGTTATTTTGATGTTCCTATTGCTGATGTTGCTAAGAAGAAACCTTTGGGAAGAATTAATGATGTTCTTATTGTGGTTAACAATAACCTTGTTCCCGTTGATTTTCTTGTTATGGACGTTGAATGCCATGCTTCATGTCCTATTATTTTGGGAAGACCCTTTCTTCAAACTGTAGGTGCCATCATTGATATGAGGGAAGGCACCATCAAATATCAATTCCCACTAAAGAAAGGTATGGAACACTTCCCTAGGAAAAGAAAGAAATTACTTTTTGACTCTACTCTTAGAGCAAATTATGAGCTTGATGCTTCATCACTTGATATTACTTGATTCGCAATTTTCTGCGCCTAGCTCAAAGGCGTTAAAGAAAAGCACTCTTGGGAGATAACCCAATGTTTTCTTTTCAGTAATTTTTCTTTTATTTGAGTCTTGGAAGTCATTACTACTGTAATGACCGCTCCTTATCTTGTTTATTTCGTTTTTGTGCCAAGAGAAGCCTCTAATTTGAGTGAGGTAAAGATTTGGGGATGTTGCTGTCCTGAAACTGTTTTTGGTGCTGCACCGTAAAAATTCGTGAAAATTCTCTGTTTATCTTTTGGACCTGCGATTTCTTGTGCATATGCCCCAGGTTATATCCAAACTTTTCTTAGTTGAACACTTTTTTATTTGAGCAACATAAGATCACTCAAAAATTCGACCTTTGTCAGCTGTTCAGTTTTGACAGATTTCTGCCAATATTTGTGTTTGCCACTTTATCGCTTTCTTTTGAGTTCTTTTGATCATGAAACTTTTGGGCAGGTTGCTACAGTAGTATTTGCTATATATGTGGTGGTTTTGAGTTGAAACCTGAAGCAAATAGAGGATTTATTATATGTTATGCCTACACTAATGTTGCTAATAGAATTGTGTTTAGTTTTGTATGAAGGAAGTTTTCAAGTGTAGGGATTGGAGAATGATGAGATGAGTTGAAGAATGGACAAAAGCTCAAGCTTGGGGATGCCCATGCATCACCCCAAGAAATATCCAAGAAGTACAAGCGTCAAAGCTTGGGGATGCCCCCGAGGCACCCCTTCTTCATCGGCAAAAATCAGGTCACCTTTCAAAACACTATATTTTTATTGCTTCATGCACTATGTGTTTTTTCTTGGAGCGTCAGTTGTTTTAGTTTTATTAGTTGGTTTAGTTTGTTTGTTTGCTGCAATAAATGGTTGGACCCCAACAAATTTTCTTTGGAGGAGATGTACTCGTTTTCATTTGCAAAGAACGCTCAGTTTTTCACTCTTATCGTTCATCGAGCGTTCTTCTTTTTCTGCTACTGCTTTTGGTTTTCATTTTCGCCTTGATTTGCGTTCAGATCTTGTCATATCTTTTCATCAAGGTGTATTTTTGCCTCTGATATTTATTGGTTTTCATCAAAAGAGGTGTCTTTAAAAATTTCAAATGGTGTCAAAGTTTTCCAAAGTGTCCACCATACATACCTACTAGCAATTTGCTATTCCAAGTAAATTTGACTTGCTTTTATTTTCTCTTCAAATTAAACTCTTACCAGTGTTATGCGAAACTCGGTTAGTAAAGCTCTCACGAACCGGAAGGCACACTTTACTTTTTCCTGTTCTTAAAAATTTGACATTGTGGTCTCTTATGTTGAGTTGTTATGCTTGCAAGTTGTAAGTTGGATTTAGCCCATCCATGCTGTCATGGGCAAGCTTTCAACATTGCACTTCTTATTTGAGTTGATATCGTGATCTTTTGTTTATGGATGCCCGCGGTGTGAAATGAATTGGGAATCTTGTGGGGATCATGGAGTTTGTATATGTGTTAGGGAAACGTCGGGCCGCCAATCTAATCCATGCATAATTCATGGTGGA
Organism: Dactylis glomerata; assembly: GCA_007115705.1. Lineage (NCBI taxonomy): Eukaryota > Viridiplantae > Streptophyta > Magnoliopsida > Poales > Poaceae > Dactylis > Dactylis glomerata. Next base: position 4,836,440 of record QXEO01000382.1, read on the forward strand.
AATTTGCAGCATACCCATGGTGAACATTCGACGACGCATCTCATAATAAAAAGCTAAACAAAAGGCTAATAAAAGAGATGTCGAGGTATTCATTGTCTGCTTGTCCTGTCATTTTGGTGTGGGCTTGTTCCATGTCATCGGGCACGGAGGTACCCCATTGGCGGTTCTCAATGATATGCATATACTTACAATGACAAGAGCCTTGCTTGGGACTCTAAGTAAAGTAGCATGAGGTTTGGGTACTCGTATTCACGGGACACGAGGTTTTCAACTTATGATTTGTCAAGCATATGCATCATAATTGTTCTCGCATTAACTTTAACCATTCAAGATGCTTATGATGGGGGCAATGAGAGCTCAAAGCCGGTAAGTACCATAATTTTTGAAGGTTATAAAACTTGCAATCACTGCTTCCCTCTGCGAAGGGCCTTTCTTTTACTTTTATGTTGAGTCACCACCTTCTTTCTTTATGCACCATTAAAAGAGCATAGTTGTCATTCTTAGTGTGATATGCATTGTCCCAAAGTTCATTGATTGATTCATATTGTTGGTTTCACTTGTTCTTAAATTATTTGTATCTAGTCGCCCTCTTAAACTTGAAGGTGTCCTATGCATTTATGTTTTGCTCTCTTTGAAGGACAAGCTGAAAACCATTTGTATGTTTTTCCTTATGATTTGAACACACGTTCGACTTTCATTGTTTCATTTTCATGATCTTTTGTTTGTGTTCATTTGCATGTTTACAACATGGTTGCTAAGTTCTTATTGTCATGATTATATCTTCATGCCCATGTTTTAAGTTCTAATGATCCCAGCTCACCAATGCTTACATATATGATCAAGATTGTGTAGGTGCATGTCACCTCAAAAATTATTCTTTATTATCACTTACCTACTCGAGGACGAGCAGGAGTTAAGCTTGGGGATGCTTGATACGTCTCAAACGTATCTATAATTTTTGATGCTCCATGCTTGTTTTTACACCATTTGCCTATTGTTTCGTTACACTTAGTAGCACTTTTATGCATTTTCCGGAACTAACCTATTAACGAAGTGCCACAGTGCCAGTTTCCTGTTTTCTGCTGTTTTTGTGTTTCAGAAGTGATACACAGGAAATATTCTCGGAATCGGACGAAACCACATCCTGAAGTCTTAATTTACCCGGAAGCTTCCAGAGATCCGAAGAGGAGTAGGAGGGGGGCCACCAGGGGCCCACACACAGGGGTGGCGCGGCCAGCCCCTGGCCCGCGCCACCACCGTGTGAGGCCACCTGGCCCCACCTCTGACGACGCCCCTTCGCCTATAAAGACCCCCCAACGAAAAAAACCTAAGTACCCGATCAGATTTCCAGAACACATTGCGATCCGCCGCCGCCGTCGACCCGAAGATCGGGAGGGTCCAGAAGCTCTTCCCGGCACCCTGCCGGAGAGGGGAATCGCCACCGGAGGTCTTCTTCATCGCCATGCTTGCCTCCGGAGCGATGAGTGAGTAGTCTACCTTGGACTATGGGTCCATAGCAGTAGCTAGATGGTTGTCTCCTCCACCATGTGCATCATGTTTAGATCTCATGAGCTGCCCTACATGATTGAGATCACCGTTATGTAATTCTACATGTTTGGTTTGTTGGGATCCGATGAATATTGGTGTTTATGATTAAGTTGCTGTACTGAATTATATCTTTTGTTATCTCTATGTTGTTTATGATCTTACATGCTCTCCGTTGTTAGTAGCTATCTTGGCCGAGTAGTTGCTAGTGACTCCAAGAGGGGGTATTTATGCTCGATAGTGGGTTCATGCCTCTATTTCACCTGGGGGAGTGACAGAAACCTCTAAGGTGGTAGATGTGCTGTTGCTACTAGGGAGAAAACAACATTCATATGCTCAAGGGCATATGCTTTGTTTACATTACACACTTTGCTTAATGCAATTATCTGTTGTTCGCAACTTAATACTTCCAGGGTGTTCGGATTGATATCCCCGGGAGTGGATTATTAGTCATAGATGCAGTTAGATGGCGGTCTATGTATTTTGTTGTAATGCCCAGAGTAAATCTCATAGTGATCTTCTTGACATATCATGTTATCTTTATTCTATCAATTGCCCAACTGTAATTTGTTTACCCAGCATGTGTTATTTTATCTATGGAGAGACACCACTAGTGAACTGTGGACCCCGGTCCTATTTCCATCATATTGCTATCACCTGTTTACTTTACTCGTACTATTTACTTTACTCGCATACTATATTGTTTTCCACTCGATATGCTCATAACCTTTGTTTCAAGCAAACCGGTGAGATTGACAACCTCATCGCAAGTTGGGAACAAAGTATTTGTTTGTGTGTGTGCAGGTTCCGCATAACCTTCAGTCGTCATTGTCTCTCCTCTCCTGATCGATAAACCTTGGTATCTTAACTGAGGGAAAACTCGCCGCTATATTCATCATACCTTCCTCTTGGGGTTCCCAACGGGCTGGTTATCCACCACGCACAAGGACAGTCTGCTCCCACGTCAACTATACACCACCACACGCAGCATAGGGTCACACACTTAACGTGCATCGATGCTAGGATAGAATGGATAATTGGTTTATGAGTTTTTGTTCAGAGTCTCGGATGAGATCCAGGACATCACGAGAGGTTCCGGAATAGTCCGGAGAATAAGATTCATATAAAGGAAAGCAGTTTTTGGATTCCGGAATCGTTTCGGAATTTATCGGTATTGTACCGGAAGGTTCTAGAAGGTTCCAGAGTGGGACCAACGTGGGCCCACTTGTCGGAGGCCTATGTGGGCCTAAGGGGTAGTGTCCTGGCCACTTTGGGCCAGGCGCACAAGGCCCCTAAGGCCCAGCCGGCCAGCCCTTAGGGGAAACCCTAAGGGAACCTTCCAGAAGAGCAGGAGGGGGAAGACTTGCCCCCTACTCTTCCCCCTAGGCCGCCGCCCTAGGGCTTGGAGGAGGGGCCAAGGCAGCCGGCCAGCCTCCTATATAAAGAGGGGCAGGGGCGCAGCCTCCCCCCACTCCAACCCTAGCCGCCGGCTAACTGTTGTCCCTCCACCTCTCTCTCTCTCTCGCGACTGTGCGTAGGTGAAGCCCTACCGCAGAAACTCTCCACCATAAGCACCACGCCGTCGTGCTGCAGATCCAATCTATCTCTCCACCATACTTGCTAGACCAAGGAAGGAGGAGACGTCGTTGCACCGTACGTGTGCATCTCTCGGAGGCGTCGCCACTTGCGGCGTTGGATCGGATCAGATCGCGGGGAGGAGAAGGCTAGTACGACTACATCATCCACGTTCTGTTGAACGTTTCCGCTGTGCGATTTCTTCAAGGGTATGAAGATCTCATCTATCTCTCTCGTTGATTACATCTCCTAGATTAGATCTTGGCTTTCTTGTTCGCATCCGTAGGAATTTTTTTGATTTACTATGCTGCGAATCCCTTCAGTGGTATCAGAGCTAGATCTATGCGTAGATGTGTTTCACGAGTAGAACGCAACATGCTTGTTCTGGGCGTTGATGTTTTCTATTGCAAACCTCTTTGTTGTGTATTTCTTATGGCGCGGCATAGTGAGATCGAAGCGGTCTAGGCCAACTTTACGCGACCTCGTTCGCGAGACCGGCTCCGCACTTGACGTGTGGCTTGTTCCACACATGCGGCTGGTGGATGCCAGTTTCTCTCACTATAGTAGTCATGAGATTTACAACGGATGTTAGCAACCATAATATCACCGTTGTGGCTTTCCGTAGGTAAGAATCATTCTTAACTTGTAACTCCCATAAGCCACGTAAAACATGCAACAACAAAGTAGAGGCGTCTAACTTGTTTTTGCAGGGAGTGTTTTGTGATATGGTATGGCCACAAGATGTGATGTGGTATATGTGATGTATGCAATGATCATGTTTTGTAATCTTTCACGACTTGCATGTCGATGAGTTCACAACTGGCAGGAGCCATATGGTTGTCTTTATAATTATGTATGACCTGCGTGTCAACTTCTTATACGCCATGTAATAGCTTTACTTTATCGCTAAGTAGTTAGCAATAGTTGTAGTTGCTATTCGTGGTAGAGGCAATCATGGTGGAGTGGTGGAGATCATGCCGGAGCGCACAAGATGGAGATCATGGCGCGGAGATTGGCTATACCATGTCACATAAAATTATATGCATGTGATGTTTATCCTTTTATGTATCTTATTATGCTTAGATCGCGACGGTAGCATTATAAGATGATTCCTCACTTAAAGATCAAGATAAAATTGTGTTCTCCCCATGTATGCACCGTTGCAAAAGTTCATCGTTTTCAAGCACCTCGTGATGATCGGGTGCTATAAACTCTACGTTCACATACAACGGGTGCAAGCTAGTTTTGCACACGCGGAAATACTTGGGTTTGACTTGACGAGCCTAGCATGTACAGACATGACCTCGGAACACACGAACCGAAAGGTTAAACATGAGTCATATGAATGATATGATCGACACTTTGTTGTCCACCATTGAAACCACATCTCTTCTCGTGAAGATCGGATTAGGTGTGGTGAATTTGGATCGTGTTCACTAAACAACTTGAGGGATATTGAATTTAGTGGGAGTTCATCTAGTAATTTGATTAAGTTGAACTAGTTATCATGAACATAGTCTAAATTGTACTTGCAAATTTTGTAGATCAAATGGCTAAGTCCAACTTCAACTTCAACGTTTTTGCTGAGAAAGAAAAGCTTAAGAACAATGGGTCTAACTTCACCAACTGGTTCCGCAATCTGAGAATCATTCTCGCTGGCGGACAAAAAGCCTATGTACTTGAGAAAGCGCTAGGTGACGCCCCTGCTACTGATGCGCCGGCTGATGAAAAAGCTGTTTATCAGTCACGCAAAGATGATTATGGAGTGATTAAGAGTACCATGTTGTTTGCTATGGAACCGGAACTTCAAAATCGTTTTGAGGAGTTCGATGGGCCCTTTGAGATACTTGAGGAACTGAAAACCATGTTTCAGACTCAAGCCCGTTCTGAGAGATATGCGATCTCTGAGAAGTTCTTTAACTGCAAGATGGAGGAAGGGAGTTCCGTTAGTGAGCACACCATTAAGATGTCGGGCTACACTCAACGCCTTGAGCAACTGGACTGCAAGATTCCAGAAGAGCTCAAGATTGACAGAGTTCTGCAATCACTCCCTCCTAGCTACAAAGGTTTTGTGGTTACTCATAATCAAATTGGTTCCACTGATACGATCACTGAGCTCTTCGCAAAGCTGAAAGCTGCGGAGGTGGGTATCAAAAAGGATAATCATGTGTTGATGGTCAACAAGACCACTAGCTTCAAAAAAGCTAAGGGTGCAAAGGGATCCTTCAAGAAAGGTAGCGGCAAGCGCGTTGCCCCTGCTGAGAAGAAGCTCAAGTCTGGACCTAAGCCGGACACTGAGTGCTTCTATTGCAAGGACAAGGGTCACTGGAAGCGCAACTGTCCGAAGTACTTAGCGGACAAGAAGGCTGGCACCATTAAAGGTATATTTGATATACATGTTATTTATGTTTACCTTACTAGCGCTCGTTGTAGTGCCTGGGTATATGATACTGGTTCAGTTGCTAATATTTGTAACTCGAAACAGGAGCTATGGAATAGACGGCGGCTAGCAAGGGATGAGGTGACGATGCGCGTTGGCAATGGATCAAAAGTTGATGTGATGGCCGTCGGCACGCTCCTTAGTTTTACCTTCGGGATTAGTTTTAAACCTTAATAAATGTTATTATGTGCCTGCGTTGAGCATGAACATTATATCTGGATCGTGTTTATTGCAAGACGGTTATTCATTTAAATCTGAGAATAATGGTTGTTCTATTTATATGAATAACATCTTTTATGGTCATGCACCTGTCATGAATGGTTTATTTCTTCTGAATCTCGAAAGCAATGAAACGCACATCCATAACATTGAGGCTAAGAGATGCAAAGTAGATAGTGATAATCCAACTTATTTGTGGCACTGCCGTCTAGGTCATATTGGTGTAAAACGCATGAAGAAACTCCATTCTGATGGACTTTTGGAGTCTCTTGATTTTGAATCATTTGACACGTGCGAGCCGTGCCTCATGGGCAAGATGATCAAAACCCCGTTCTCCGGAATAATGGAGCGAGCAACGGACTTATTGGAAATCATACATACCGATGTGTGCGGACCAATGAGTGTTTCGACGCGCGGTGGATATCGCTATTTTCTCACTTTTACTGATGACTTAAGTAGATATGGGTATATCTATTTAATGAAGCATAAATCTGAAATGTTTGAAAAGTTCAAAGAATTTCAGAATGAAGTGGAAAACCATCGTAACAGGAAAATTAAATTTCTACGATCTGATCGTGGAGGTGAATATTTGAGTTATGATTTTCTCACGCATCTTAAAGCAAGCGGAATCGTTTCGCAACTCATGCCACCCGGAACACCACAACGCAATGGTGTGTCTGAACGCCGGAATCGAACTCTATTAGATATGGTGCGATCGATGATGTCTCTTACAGATTTGCCGTTATCATTTTGGGGTTATGCATTAGAAACCGCTGCATTCACTTTAAATAGGGCACCATCTAAATCCGTTGAGACGACACCGTATGAACTATGGTTTGGTGCTAAACCTAAGTTGTCATTTCTTAAAGTTTGGAGATGCGAAGCTTACGTCAAGAAGTTGATGCCGGACAAGCTCGAACCCAAAGCGGAGAAATGCGTCTTCATAGGATACCCTAAGGAAACGATTGGGTATACCTTCTACCACAGATCCGAAGGCAAAGCGTTTGTTGCAAAGAACGGATCCTTTCTTGAGAAGGAGTTTCTCTCGAAAGAAGTGAGTGGGAGGAAGGTAGAGCTAGACGAGGTTGTTAAACCTTCTCTCGAGTTGAAGAGTAGCGCAGCACCTGAAGTTGTTTCGGTGCCGTTTGCACCAACAAGAGAGGAAGCTAATGACGAGGATCATGAAACTTCGAACAATGCTACTATTGAACTTCGCAGGTCGACAAGGTCGCATGCCACTCCTGAATGGTACGGCAACCCTGTCTTAACCGTCTTGTTGTTAGACAACAGTGAACCTGCAAACTATAAGGAAGCGATGATGAGCCCAGACTCTGAGAAATGGCTAGAGGCCATGAAATCCGAATTGGGATCCATGAGCGAAAACCAAGTATGGACTTTGGTGGACCCTCCTAGCGACCGTAAGGCCGTTGACTGCAAATGGATTTTCAAGAAGAAAATGGACGCGGATGGTAATGTTACTGTCTATAAAGCTCGGCTTGTCGCAAAAGGTTTTCGGCAAGTTCAAGGCGTTGACTACGATGAGACTTTCTCTCCCGTCGCGATGTTTAAGTCCATTCGGATTTTATTAGCAATTGCTGCATTTCATGATTATGAAATTTGGCAGATGGATGTCAAGACTGCATTCCTCAATGGCAACATTGATGAAGAGTTGTATATGATGCAGCCCGAAGGTTTTGTCAATCCTAAGGATGCTAATAAGGTGTGCAAACTTCAGCGTTCCATTTATGGACTGAAGCAAGCATCTCGGAGTTGGAACCTTCGTTTTGATCAAGTGATCAAGAGTTTTGGATTTGTTCCAAATTGCTACGAAGCTTGTATATACAAGAAAGTGAGTGGGAGCTCGGTGACATTTTTAGTACTATATGTGGATGACATATTGATTATTGGAAATGACATCGGTATGCTTAACGATGTGAAGAGTTATTTGAATAAATGTTTTTCAATGAAAGACCTAGGAGAAGCTGCTTATATATTAGGCATCAAAATCTATAGAGATAGAGAAAGACGCCTAATAGGTTTAAGCCAAAGTACATACCTAGACAAAGTTCTAAAGAGGTTCAGAATGGATAAAGCAAAGAAAGGTTTATTGCCCATGTTGTCAGGTAAGATATTGAGCAAGGCTCAGTGTCCAGCTACGGTAAAAGATAGAGATACTATGAGCAAAGTGCCATATGCCTCGGCCATAGGTTCTATCATGTATGCCATGATATGTACTAGACCGGATGTGTCCAATGCTCTTAGTTTGACGAGCAGATACCAAAGTGATCCAGGAGTGGAACACTGGACAACCGTAAAGAACATCCTAAAGTATTTAAATAGGACTAAAGAAATGTTCTTGGTCTATGGAGGTGATGAGGAGCTCGTCGTAAAAGGTTACGTCGACGCTAGCTTCGACACCGACCCAGATGATTCTAAATCTCAGACAGGATACGTTTATGTTTTGAATGGTGGAGTTGTGAGCTAGAGAAGCTGCAAGCAAAGCATGATCGCAGGATCTATAACCAAAGCGGAATACATGGCTGCTTCGGAACCGTCAAGTGAAGGAGTTCGGATCAGGAACTTCATCACTGAGCTTGGTGTGGTTCCAAATGCCTTGGACCCACTGGAGATATTGTGCGACAACACTGGCGCCATAGCACTGGCTAAGGAACCAAGATATCATCCAAAGACCAAGCACATCAACCGCCGGTTCTATATAATTCGAGATTATATAGCAGATGAAGATCTGAAGATTAGCAAAGTACATACGGATCTGAATGTCGCAGACCCGTTGACTAAACCTCTTCCATGAGCAAAACATGATCAGCACCTTAATGCCATGGGTGTTAGATTGTTGCCAGATGTAAACTAGATTATTGACTCTAGTGCAAGTGGGAGACTGTTGGAATTATGCCCTAGAGGCAATAATAAAGATGTTATTATTATAATTCTTGTTCATGATAATGTTTATATTCCATGCTAGAATTGTATTAAGCAGAAACTTTAATACTTGTGTGGTTTATGAACAACACTGTGTCCCTAGTACGCCTCTATGGACTAGCTCATTGATTAATGATGGTTAAGGTTTCCTAACCATAGACATGAGTTGTCAATTAATAATGAGATCGTATCATTAGGAGAATGATATGTTGGACAGACCCAAATAAAGCAGAGCAATTAGATCGTGTCATTGTGTTCATCTTTGCGAAGCTTTTTCCTATGTCAAGTATTGTATTCCTTAGACCATGAGATAATACAACTCCCTGGTATCGGAAGAAAGCTTTGAGGTCATCAAACGTCATCCTATAAGAGGGTGATCATAAAGGTGTCTCTCAGGTGATCGGAAAGTACTTGTTGGGTTGTATGTATCGAGATGGAATTTGTCCCTCCCGAGTCGGAGAGATATACTTTGGGCCCATTCGGTAATCGATATCAACACCGCTTTTAAGCATGTGGTTAAGGAGTTAATCACGAAGTGATATCGAATTACGGAACGAGTAAAGTACTTGCTGTGAACGAGATTGAACTAGGTATGCCGATACCGACGATCGAATCTCGGGCAAGTAAAATATCGCAAGATGAAGGGAATACATATACGGGATTAATTGAATCCTGGCATTGTGGATCATCCGATATGATCATCGATGAATATGTGGGAGTCAATATGGGTTTCCAGATCCCGCTGTTGATTATTGATAGAAGATCATGTCTGCATATTCTCGAACCCGTAGGGTCACACACTTAACGTGCATCGATGCTAGGATAGAATGGAAAATTGGTTTATGAGTTTTTGTTCAGAGTCTTGGATGAGATCCAGGACATCACGAGAGGTTTCGGAATGGTCCGGAGAATAAGATTCATATAAAGGAAAGCAGTTTTTGGATTCCGGAATCATTTCGGAATTTATCGATATTGTACTGGAAGGTTCTAGATGGTTCCGGAGTGGGACCAACGTGGGCCCACTTGTTGGAGGCCTATGTGGACCTAAGGGGAAGTGTCCTGGCCACTTTGGGCCAGGCGCACAAGGCCCCTAAGGCCCAGCCGGCCAGCCCTTAGGGGAAACCCTAAGGGAACCTTCCAGAAGAGGGGGGGGGGAAGACTTGCCCCCTACTCTTCCCCCTAGGCCGCCGCCCTAGGGCTTGGAGGAGGGGCCAAGGCAGCCGGCCAGCCTCCTATATAAGGAGGGGCAGGGGCGCAGCCTCCCCCCACTACAACCCTAGCCGCCGGCTAACTGCTGCCCCTCCACCTCTCTCTCTCGCGACTGTGCGTAGGCGAAGCCCTGCCGCAGAAACTCTCCACCATAAGCACCACGCCGTCGTGCTGTAGATCCAATATATCTCTCCACCATACTTGCTGGACCAAGGAAGGAGGAGACGTCGTTGCACCGTACGTGTGCATCTCTCGGAGGCGTCGCCACTTGCGGCGTTGGATCGGATCAGATCGCGGGGAGGAGAAGGCTAGTACGACTACATCATCCACGTTCTGTTGAACGTTTCCGCTGTGCGATTTCTTCAAGGGTATGAAGATCTCATCTATCTCTCTCGTTGATTACATCTCCTAGATTAGATCTTGGCTTTCTTGTTCGCATCCGTAGGAATTTTTTTGATTTACTATGCTGCGAATCCCTTCAAAAACAAGCATAGAGCATAAAAAATTATGGATATGTTGGAGACGTATCAGCATCCCCAAGCTTAACTGTGACGACCTCAAATTTGATAACAAATTCGAAGTGCCCGTTATGTATTCCACCGCAATCCCAGGGTCATTGTTGCGATATACATAACGTAGTTGATATCACAGTCATAGACATTAATAGTAAATAAAGAGGATTACATAGGTGGTCGCACAGACCAAACCTTACATTACATCAACATGCAGCGGAATAACACTTTGGGTCCATATTGTCAAGCTTCAACCGCACAGGCAAAGCAGACAGTAGGAAACGAGCCTAATTCGCAAAGTCGTCAAAGAGTCCTTCCTTCTTGATCTTGCTCCTTCAAGTCTGGCCAAGTTAATAGCCAGGGACACAGCCATGAGTACATTGGATGCACTCGCAAACCATCTTATAAACAAAGTGATGAGAGAGATATGCATGGTTGATATGGTGGACTAAGCACTAGGTTTAGTTTGCAAAAGCTAGTTTTGTTTCCCAAGATTATTCATTGGTAGAAAAGAAGTTTAGTTCTCTAAGTTCAATCTAAAGAGGACTTAAAGTGTGTCAACATCATTGTCAAGTCAAGTCATTCACCAAGTTCACCATTGTCACTTTTAGTCCTGACAAAAGTCAAGTACAGCTTGCCAACTGTCCATAACCGCGGACTCGGCTATTCGAATAGTTTAGAAACCTCTGCAGAGGGGTACACTTTACCCACAAGAATCGATATATCTGCCGGGAGAAATCCACGGATCGTCATACACAAAGTATGCGGGGTTCAGATAATCAAACAAACTCTTTCACTTGTCTACTCTAGTATGGGATCCTTCCCTAGAGCCCGAGACACGGATTTCCCCGTTCTGGCGCCTCTAGTTTTGCCCACTCCGGAGTGCCGGACGGATGGAAATCTTCAGGAAGGAAAATTTCCAATAACCACTTGGTTCGGAAGCAACCACGCCTGGAATACTTCTATAAAGGATGAAACAAGACCTCCCATACTAGAATAAACAAGCTAGGAATAAGCCCCTTCCCATTCAGGGTTAATGTGGTCGTACGGTATGGTTGGCTCCCATGGTACATCACTCGTTGTCATTGAGAAATACATTTCATAGTTCTTAGTCAAGATTAAATTTCTTTCATAAAGCCATTATGCAGGAGCAATCTCCAATTCAAGTTTCAAGTTCAAGTCACCACCTGTCAAATAGAGTTCCCCTTAGAGAGGGCCTCAATATTATTAGCGACTAAGCAACTACACTGAGTGATGATACCCCTAAATAAGATTGGATAAACTCAGCTTGATGCTCTTGTTAAGCAAGATATCACTATACTTCTATCATTCTACTCTAGCAATTCAATCATGCGATTTACTTAAAACAAGTAGAATGCAATATTAAAACTAGGTAGTGGGAGTATGAATCAAAAGATGGCTTGCCTGGCTTGGCAAAGTCAAAATAGTCTTCATCTTCATCTTTGATTGATTGATCTCCATCTCCATTTCTTGGTTGACTTCGGGATCCATTCTCCTTACTCTCGTTGTCGTCTAATCGTTGGAAAGCAAATAAGCATACAATCACCACACAATTCACAAACAACACCTATTTACTCAAATACACATACTTGGGTAAGGGAAGTGATCTAGGAAGTCTATGGAGAGTGGTTTCGATTTAATTGACTCCATAAAGATGAGATTATTGCTTTCTTGACTTAAGTGAGGATTTAACTTACTTTGAATCGTGAAATATCTCTTGCAAGTCCTTATTGACCATGGTCATAGACCACAAGTAGATATTCAAGATTATGGTTCAACCAAGGAGGCTTCATAGGATTTGGAGTCTTTTTCTTTTATCGAAGCTATTTCTAGTTTGCAAGTATTTAGTAATCAAAGTTGAATCTTCAAGTACAATCTAGGGATCCTAGTTGACTTGGATCCAAGGTTATAGATCACATTTAGAAATGTGGTTGATTCGAATTGGTTTCATATCATTTCCAGATTTTGAGATAGGTGTGCAAGTTTGAGTTTCTACTTACTACTATGTAGTATTAAATTTCCAAATACTTCCTACAAGCTCACATGGACTAAGATCAATACCTATAGATAGGTATTTGGAAATATGGTTTAACAATAAGAGTTCCATAAAAATTTTGATTATAGATTTGAGTTTAATAAAATCCTATATGGCAAATGCCTATTTAACATATAGGTAAATAGCATTTACTTTAAAAGGTTCAAAAATGAGATCTAATGGTATAGGCAGATGGGTATCACTAATTGTGAATTTCTAAAGTTGGATTTATATTTTTAGGAATTTTATTTGAATTGATATGGATTTTCTAAGTTGGAAAAGCTCCTGTTTTGTTATTTTTACTGCAACCACTATGTAAATCTAATTGTGTTGAAACCACTTCTAATGGATAGCTTATGTTCTAAGGTTTCCAGAACATTTTCATTTGTTAAATTTGGGTTGGTAGAACTCCGGGAAAATTAAATATACGAAAGCATCTGAAAACTATTTCGAAAATTTGAAAAATCGGAATAACCCTTTTTTTTTTAAACCTAGGCCGGATACACAGACTGGCTGGGCCGGCCCGTTAGGCTGCAGTGGCGGGTGGCAAGGAAAAAAAACAAACCGGTCCGGCCTGCCAAGGGGCCCCACCGGTCAGATTAAGTGCACCGAATCGGTACGGGCTTCTTCTTCCTGGCACGCGACTGGGACGGAACGGGAGAGAGGTCTGGGAGGAGGCGGCGCATGGGGAGCTCACCGGCGGCGACGGGGAGCGGCGGCGAGGGTGCAGCGTGGTGGAGGAAGGTCGTCTCGGCCACCTCCAGCAGGCGGCGCGTCGGGGGGAGCTTCGGTGCGCCGGGAACGGGCGGTGCCCTGCGAGGACGACGTCGACGGGGGGCTCGAACGAGAGGGAGAGGGAGCTTGGGACCTTGTCTGGGAGGTTACTGGTGATGGCGCGAACCTTTTCAGGGAAGAATGGCGGCTTTATATAGGCGGGAGAGGGAGCACGGGGCGAGTGGATCGGCGGCCAGAGCACGGCCGGTGTCGGCTGCAGAAGGGACGCGGCGGTCGGGGCTTTCGGCGGAGGGCTGCGGCATGCTATGGGGTGCTGCTGGCGCGCTTGCGGGCTGCGGGGTGGTCTGGTGCAGAGGGGGCAAGTGGTGGCTGTGGGGAGGGGTCCGGGTCGTTTCTCTCCTTCTCCTCCATGTCTAACGGCCGGTGTTTGGGGCAGGGGAGACAACAGAGAGTCTAGGAGGGAGCTAGGTCACTGTGGGAAGGACAGAGAGGGGGGCTGGCTACTGGTCCTTGCAATAACTTGCACCTTTGCCAAAATCTGCCCACCATGTGTTTGTTGAAATGCCCAAAAGAATTCAAATTTTGAATTTTTGAAATCTGCCACCGTGGGTTGTCAAGATATTGGATAAGGACTACAAACATATTTTTGTTATGAATAAATATATTGTTTTGCAAAAATCTTATTTCAATTTTGAAGTATGGTATCTGTTTCAGATTCAAACTTTGGACAGATTTTGAAGGATGTTAGGGTTTGAGTTTTTGCTGGAAACTTCTTGGTTGAGTTAGTATGTGATCTGGTCAAGCTCAACTAACTGATCACACCCTTAGTTGAGTTACAGATTTCTTATTCTAAGGGTTCAAAGTAGGGTAGTGGTTAACTTTTTCTAGATCATCTTTTCTTCTCTTTTTCTTTATTTCCCTTGCTTCTGGTTCTTTTGATCTTTGTGGTTCTTCTCTAATGCTTATGCTGGTTAGGACCTTATCATCTTAACCACACACAACAAGAAATAATCCACATGAAATCATAAAAGACGTATTTTAAACATCTATGCATACATGCAATATGAAGTGCAAAAGTTTTATCTTGGTCCAAAGGTGTTGGTTTTCTTGTAGATGACATGGAGTTGGGAATGACCTCTTATTTGAATTCAAACTTTGGTAGAATATTAAATAGAGTTCCAAGTTGATTTTTGTTTCAAACGTTATTGTATTTGATTCTTTGTAACTTGTTCTTAGTTGTGGTGGAGAGATGCATGAGGTTTAGTTCAGTTATTTCTTAATATATAAGGGAAAGGTAGTGTAATCAGTAAAAAAAATTTTTTTAAGATCACTACTTCCTCTTTTCTTACTTAAGTTTTTGGTGTTGCGGTTTACTTTCTTGATTCTTTTCTATTTGTTTGTAATTGCTTGACTTAATTTTGGTTTGGCCATTGACCCAAATGGGTTTAGCATGTAACCATACACAAAATTTAATAGTTAGAAAACTATTTCAATTTAACAAAAATCTTTATTTAAAACTTTGGGCTCAAAGGATTTGTTTTTAAAAAACCTTCTCATACTCTTTTTATTTGAAGCAGGGGAGCAAATGCTCAAATTCACAAGTTTTAAAAGACAAGGAATTAATCTTGTATTCAAAATAAAAGTTTTTGTTGTCTCCAAAATTTGGTATTTTAATAAATCTATTTATTTCTATTTCCCAAAAATTTGGGTTGTTACATTAACTCCTGCTCGTCCTCGAGTAGGTAAGTGATAACAAAAGAAATAATTTTTGAGGTGACATGCACCTACACAATCTTGATCATATATGTAAGCATTGTGCGCTGGGATCAAAAGAACTTAAAACATGGGTGAAAGATTATATCGAGCCCCATGTGTGGTTTTGGTAATTAATGACAATCCCTATGGACTAATGGTTGCATTGAGTTATATGTGTAGGACTTGTCCATAGACAATGCTTGAACCATTTGTTGGAGTCAAGGTTGTAAGAAGAAGATTATGTGTTGACCAAGGTGTTATTCAAGGAGTGATCCAAAGATTGGTCTTAAGGGAGTTGAGCTTATGTCAAGTGTGTCTTGAAGAATAAGATTGAGTGAGCTCTCATGTGTATCCTCAAGACACCATCATTATGGAGAAAGAAGAATTGATTCGAGGATTAATCAAGTCAAAGTGCAAGTTCAAGATGAGCAACTAGAAGAGAACATATGCTTGAAGCTTGCCATCTATATTGTGATCATGGATATGTGAAGATATGCTTAAAGAGAGTCTCTTCCATAGTAGAGTATGGGGAGCAATCCGCAAGACTTCACCAAGCAAGCTCAATCAAAAAAGGTGGTCCAACTTGAGAAGTTCAAGATCGTCATTATCCACCTCAAGTGGAATGCTCAAGGCAAAGGTATGATAGTGTTAGGGTTTCTTTCTTACCGGTCTCATGGTGTTAGTTGTGAGACCGGGTTATAGGATCGGTAGCCGTACTATCAAGAGGGGCTCTCGAGTGAGTAACTTAATTGTATCGTTCGGAGAGAGCTCAAACCTTTGCATACTTGGCATCATCTTTCTTGGTTCTTATTTGGATTTTATACATGTGAGGTTATAGAGCTTGTGGTTATTTACATTACAAGCTCTAGCTCATCAAAAACGGATTTCGCATGAAACTCTTATTGCGTTTTTGATGTTTGGAGGTTTTATCGGTTTGTCTTCAAAGAGAGGTCAAACCTTTCATCATTTAGTTTTATCCTCCTTTGTTGGACTATGATGTTTCTATGGATGAAGTTGTAGAGCTCGTTGTGGTGATTTCAACGAGCCCAAGATCATCAAAAACGGAGTCCGGATGAAAAAGTTATCATCGTTTTCGTATTGCAATTTCTTCAAGCTCGAAAAACGGCTAAGGACTTTTGTGGGCGTCAACCAGATGGGGGGCCGGATTTTTGGCCAGATAATCCGCCCTCCCCGGATTTTTTGGCCAATTTTGGCCAGATAATCTAGCCTGGGATGCTGTAACGGTCATTTTTATGGGAGGGGGTATAAATACCCCTTCCCTTCTTCTTCCTTGGGCTGTTAGCTACTCCCTCTCTCTCTCCTCCATTGTTGACCTTGAGTAGCTTGCTCTCCCTCTCCATTCCTCCCATATTTGTTGCATCTTTTTGAGGGAAAAGAGAGAGGAGATCTAGATCTATCTTTCTACCAATCAAAATCTCCTCTTAGTGAGGGGAACCTCTTGTGGATTTAGATCTTGGAGTTCTTTGTGGATTTCCTTTGTTCTTCCTCTCATATCTCTCCATAGCATTAGTTGCTTTGGTAGGATTTGAGTGAGAAGGATTTGAGCACTTTGTGTGCTCTTGCCATTGCATAGGTTGCATCGGTTTGAGTTCTCCCCGGAGATTTGAGTAAGTGAAAGTTTGTGAGCTTATTACTCTTGGGTTCTTGGAACCCTAGACGGCTTTGTGGCTTTGTGGTGCCTTGGTGGCTATTCTTGGGAGCTTCCAATTAAGTTGTGGATGTGTGCCCCAAGCTTTGTGTAAAGGCCCAGTTCCGCCTCAAGGAACCCCTTAGTGGAAGAGTGAGCTAGGCCTTTGTGGCGCAAGCTCACACCAGAGAATAGGGTGAGGCCTTTGTGGCGTTGGTTAGGCCTTTGTGGCGATACCACACCCCTCCAATGAGACGTACTCCCTTTCAAGGGAGGAACTCGGGAATACATCATCGTCTCCGCGTGCCTCGGTTATTCCTATACCCGAGCTCTTTACTTATGCACTTTACATTGTGATAGCCTTCGTGCTTGAAGTTATATATCTTGCTATCACCTTGTTACTTGTATTGCTTAGCATAAGTTGTTGGTGCACATAGGTGAGCCTAGTTTATTTAGGTTTTGTGTGCTTGACAAAATAAACGCTAGTTTAATTCCGCTTTTGTTTAAGCCATTCGTAAAATTTGATATCGCCTATTCACCCCCCTCTAGGCGACATCTGTGTCCTTTCAATGGGCATGAAAGATATGATCTTGATAGAAGAAACTTAGCAACCATGTTATAACATGAAAATGAACACAAACAAAAGATCATGAAAATGAAACAATGAAAGTCAAACATGTGTTCAAATCATAAGGAAAAACATACAAATGGTTTTTAGCTTGTCCTTCATGGAGAGCAAAACATAAATGCATAGGACACCTTCAAGTTTAAGAGGGCGACTAGATACAAATAATTTAAGAACAAGTGAAACCAACAATATGAATCAATCAATGAAAACTTTGGGACAATGCACATTATACTAAGAATGACAACTATGCTCTCTTAATGGTGCATAAAGATATAAGGTGGTGAGTGATACGTCTCCAACGTATCTATAATTTTTGATGCTCCATGCTTGTTTTTACACCATTTGTCTACTGTTTTGTTACACTTCGTGGAACTTTTATGCATTTTCCGGAACTAACCTATTAACAAGTTGCCACAGTGCCAGTTCCCTGTTTTCTGCTGTTTTTGTGTTTCAGAAGTGCTACACAGGAAATATTCTCGGAATTGGACGAAACAAGTTCCTGAAGTCTTATTTTTCCTGGAAGCTTCCAGAGATCCGAAGAGGTAAACGAAGAGGGGCCACAGGCCACCCTCACACCAGGGCGGCGCGGCCTGGCCCCTGGCCGCGCCCCCTATGTGTGAGGCCGCCTCGGTCCACCTCTGACGATGCCCCTTCGCCTATAAAGACCCCCCCCCCCCCGACGGAAAAAACCTAAATACCCGATCACTTTTCCAGAACACATTGCGATCCGCCACCGCCGTCGACCCGAAGATCGGGAGGGTCCAGAAGCTCTTCCCGGCACCCTGCCGAAGAGGGGAATCGCCACCGGAGGTCTTCTTCATCGCCATGCTTGCCTCCAGAGCGATGAGTGAGTAGTCTACCTTGGACTATGGGTCCATAGCAGTAGCTAGATGGTTGTATTCTCCACCATGTGCTTCATGTTTAGATCTCATGAGCTGCCCTACATGATTGAGATCACCGTTATGTAATTCTATATGTTTGGTTTGTTGGGATTCGATGAATATTGGTGTTATGCTTGAGTTGAAGTACTGAAATTTATATTTTGTTATCTCTATGATGTTTATGATCTTGCATGCTCTCCGTTGTTAGTAGCTATCTTGGCCGAGTAGTTGCTAGCGACTCCAAGAGGGGGTATTTATGCTCGATAGTGGGTTCATGCCTCTATTTAATCTGGGGGAGTGACAGAAACCTCTAAGGTTATAGATGTGCTGTTGCTACTAGGGGGAAAACAACATTCATATGCTCGAGGGCATATGCTTTGTTTACATTACACACTTTGCTTAATGCAATTATCTGTTGTTCGCAACTTAATACTCATGGTGTGTTCGGACGATATCCCCGTGAGTGGATTATTAGTCATAGATGCAGTTGGATGGCGGTCTATGTATTTTGTTGTAATGCCCAGAGTAAATCTCATAGTGATCCTCTCATCATATGCACGTTGTCTTTATTCTATCAATTGCCCAACTGTAATTTGTTTACCCAGCATGTATTATTTTATCTTATGGAGAGACACCGCTAGTGAATTGTGGACCCCGGTCCTATTTTCTTTATATTGCTATCACCTGTTTACTTTACTCGCACTGTTTACTTTACTCGCATACTATTATCACTTTCCACTCGATACGCTCATACCCTTTGTTTCAAGCAAACCGGTGAGATTGACAACCTCATCGTAAGTTGGGAACAAAGTATTTGGTTGTGTGCAGGTTCCATGTTGCCGCTCACAAAGCAAAGCTTGGACGAGGCGCCCTATAAATTGTCCAGAGCTGTCGCACGCTAGTGGGCATCACCTTCAGTCGTTTGGCTCTTTCCTCTCCTGAACGATAAACCTTGGTTTCTTACTGAGGGAAAATCTTGCTGCTATATTCATCACACCTTCCTCTTGGGGTTCCCAACGGGCTGGTTATTTACCAAGCATCAAGCATATTTTCTGGTACCGTTGCCGGGGAGGAAGTAGAAGACTTCTACGAGGGGAGTTTTTCGCACGCACATCCTTTACTTTGTTATTATTTTGCTTTACTTTATTTATTTTACCTGCATCGTTTTTATCAAAAAACCAAAAAAATTAGAATCCTTGGTAGTTGTTATTTCTTTACTTTAATTTATCATGTTGTTCCCTAAGTATGTTTTGGAGGACCTCTCAGTAGGTAGTGGTTCAATAATTGGGAAAGATAACATTGAGGAGTTGTTTAATCACATTAGTATGCATAAAGAAGTTGAGGAAAAGTCTTTGGTTGAGCTAGCTCCTAGTATTGAAGTTGCTTCTGTTATATTAATTGACATGTTGGAAACTAGGTTTGCTAGACTTAATCCTTTTATGCAATATATGTTCCTTAAGCTTCATGAAATTGAGGATCCCGAAAAGAAGGCTTTTATCTTGGAAACTTTGCGCCTAGAATTTAAGGATGTCGTTATTGAAGCTAGGAAAGTTCTTAAACGTTTTAATAAACTCGGTTCACCTATAAAGGTTGTTGATACTAATGATGAGGAGACCGAAATACCTATACCTTGCAAGCTTTTGGGATTGTGTGAAGCCTTCGAAAATAATTTTGCCTGGATCTGTCCTGAAAATCTTTTTAGTGATTTGAGTGAACCAAAGCGTGATCACAAAGGGTCTTCAAAAACTTATGTGGATGAAATACAATGCCTTATTGATAAGACCTCTGCGGTTGATCTTAATGCTTCTTCTAAAAATACTTGATTCACAATTTTCTGCGCCTAGCTCAAAGGCGTTAAAGAAAAGCACTCTTGGGAGATAACCCAATGTTTTATTTTTAGTACTTTTTCTTTTATTTGATTCTTGGAAGTAATTACTACTGTAATTACCGCTCCTTATCATTTTTATTTTGTTGTTGTGCCAAGAGAAGCCTCTAATTTGAGTGAGGTAAGATTTGGGGATGCTGCTGTCCTGAAACTGTTTTCGGTGCTGCACCGTAAAAATTCGTATAAATTCTCTGTATATCTTTTGGACCTGCGATTTCTTGTGCATATGCCCCAGGTTACATCCAAACTTTCATTAGTTGAACATTTTTTTATTTTAGCAACAGAAAACCCCTCAAAATTCGGCCTTTGTCAGCTGTTCTGTTTTGACAGATTTCTGCCAATATTTGTGTTTGTCGCTTTATCGCTTTCTTTTGAGTTCTTTTGATCATGGAACTTTTAGGGAAGTTGCTACAGTAGTATATGCTATATATGTGGTGGTTTTAGGTTGAAATCTGAAGCTAAAAGAGGTTGATTATATGTTATGCTACACTAATGTTGCTAATAGATTTGTGTTTAGTTTTGTATGAAGAAAGTTTTCAAGTGTAGGGATTGGAGAATGATGAGATGAGTTGAAGAATGGAAAAAAGCTCAATCTTGCGGATGCCCATGCATCACCCCAAGAAATATCCAAGAAGTACAAGCGTCGAAGCTTGGGGATGCCCCCGAGGCACCCCCTTCTTCATCGGCAAAAATCAGGCCACCTTTCAAGACACTATATTTTTATTGCTTCATGCACTATGTGTTTTTCTTGGAGCGTTAGTTGTTTTAGTTTTCTTAGTTAGTTTAGTTTGTTTGCTGCAATAAATGGTTGGACCCCAACAAATTTGTTTTGGAGAAGTTGCCTTGCTTTTCATTTGCCAAGAACGCTCTAGTTTTCACTCTTATCAAAAACCGAGTGTTCTTCTTTTTCTGCTACTGCTTTTGGTTTTTATTTTCACCTTGATTTGCATTCAGATCTTATTATATATTTTCATCAAGGTGTATTTTTGCCTCTGATCTTTATTGGTTTTCATCAAAAGAGGTGTCTTAAAAAAATTCAAATGGTGTTGGAAAAGAGAAAAAGCTTTATGCAAAAAAGTGGTACAAGAAGGAGCTTGTGTAGACTGCGGCTTAGGCTTTTCCATGTCATGCTTGATGTCTTTTTGATAGTATACTTAGTGGTTTTGCTGTAGCATGACTTGTCTCAAATAACTGAGATTGATTAATGAGCCTTTGAAAAAAATCATGCATTATTTTAATTATTTGGAAGCATTATTTTGGTTTTCTCCTTGATGCTTTATTTGGGTTGACTTGGTGCATGCTCACACATGTTAGACTCATACAAAGTCGCCAATAGCCTTTATGATCATTTAGTTTTTGACTTTTGATGCCATCTTATGCTTCTTTTAATGTCGCTTTGTCGCTTTGCATGATTATGGCCATTATTGCTCTCTTAGTTGGTCGCTGCCAGTCTTTTGCTAGCCCTCGCCTTGTACTGAGTATGAGCTCTACTCGTGCATCCAACTCCTAAAAACCAAAGTTTGCCATTGTGTCCACCATACATACCTAGTAGCAATTTGCTATTCCAAGTAAATTTGACTTGCTTTTATTTTCTCTTCAAATTAAACTCTTACCAGTGTTATGCAAAAATTGGTCAGTAAAGCTCTCACGAACCGGAAGGCACACTTTACTTTTTCTTGTTCTTAAAAATTTGACATTGTGGTCTCTTATGTTGAGTTGTTATGCTTACAAGTTGTAAGTTGGAGACTAGCCCAACCATGCCGTCATGGGCAAGCTTTCAACATTGCACTTCTTATTTATGTTGATATCGTGATCTTTTGTTTATGGATGCCCGCGGTGTGAAATGAATTGGGAATCTTGCGGGGATCATGGAGTTTGTATATGTGTTAGGGAAACGCCTGGGCTACCAATCTAAGCCATGCATAATTCATGGTGGAAATTTGCAGCATAGACGACGCATCTCAAAATAAAAAGCTATACAATTGGTAAATAAAAGAGATGTCGAGGTGTTCATTGTCTGCTTGTCCTGTCATTTTGATGTGGGCTTGTTCCATGTCATCGGGCACGGAGGTACCCCGTTGGCGGTTCTCGATGATACATGTATACTTACAATGACAAGAGCCTTGCTTGGGACTCTAAGTTGAGTAGCATGAGGTTTGGGTACTCGTATTCACGGGACACGAGGTTTTCGACTTATGATTTGTCAAGCATATGCATCATAATTGTTCTCGCATTAACTCTAACCATTCAAGATGCTTATGATGGGGGCAATGAGAGCTCAAAGCCGGTAAGTACCATAATTTTTGAAAGTTATAAAACTTGCAATCACTGCTTCCCTCCGCGAAGGGCCTTTCTTCTACTTTTATGTTGAGTCACCACCTTCTATCTTTATGCACCATTAAGAGAGCATAGTTGTCATTCTTAGTATAATGTGCATTGTTCCAAAGTTTTCATTGATTGATTCATATTGTTGGTTTCACTTGTTCTTAAACTATTTGTATCTAGTCGCCCTCTTAAACTTGAAGGTGTCCTATGCATTTATGTTTTGCTCTCTATTAAGGACAAGCTGAAAACCATTTGTATGTTTTTCCTTATGATTTGAACACACGTTTGACTTTCATTGTTTCATTTTCATGATCTTTTGTTTATGTTCATTTGCATGTTATAACATGGTTGCTAAGTTCTTATTGTCAAGATTATATCTTTCATGCCCATGTTTTAAGTTCTTATGATCCCAGCTCTCAAATGCTTACATATATGATCAAGATTGTGTAGGTGCATGTCATCTCAAAAATTATTCTTTTGTTATCACTTACCTACTCGAGGACGAGCAGGAGTTAAGCTTGGGGATGCTTGATATGTCTCCAACGTATCTATAATTTTTGATGCTCCATGCTTGTTTTACACCATTTGCCTACTATTTCTTTACACTTCGTGGCACTTTTATGCATTTTCCGGAACTAACCTAGTAACAAGTCACCACAGTGCCAGTTCCCTGTTTTCTGCTGTTTTGTGTTTCAGAAGTGCTACACAGGAAATATTCTCGGAATTGGACGAAACAAGTTCCTGAAGTCTTATTTTTCCCGGAACCTTCCAGAGATCCGAAGAGGAGACGGAGAGGGGCCACAGGCCACCCTCACACCAGGGCGGCGCGGCCTGGCCCCTGGCCGCGCCTCCTATGTGTGAGACCGCCTCGGTCCACCTCTGATGATGCCCCTTCGCCTATAAAGACCCCCCCGACGAAAAAAACCTAAGTACCCGATCACTTTTCCAGAACACATCGCGATCCGCCACCGCCGTCGACCCGAAGATCGGGAGGGTCCAGAAGCTCTTCCCGGCACCCTGCCGGAGAGGGGAATCGCCACCGGAGGTCTTCTTCATCGCCATGCTTGCCTGCGGAGCGATGAGTGAGTAGTCTACCTTGGACTATGGGTACATAGCAGTAGCTAGATGGTTGTCTTCTCCACCATGTGCTTCATGTTTAGATCTCATGAGCTGCCCTACATGATTGAGATCACCGTTATGTAATTCTACATGTTTGGTTTGTTGGGATCCGATGAATATTGGTGTTATGCTTGAGTTGAAGTACTGAAATTTATCTTTTGTTATCTCTATGTTGTTTATGATCTTGCATGCTCTCCGTTGTTAGTAGCTATCTTGGCCGAGTAGTTGCTAGCGACTCCAAGAGGGGGTATTTATGCTCGATAGTGGGTTCATGTCTCTATTTAATCTGGGGAGTGACAGAAACCTCTAAGGTTGTAGATGTGCTGTTGCTACTAGGGGGAAAACAACATTCATATGCTAAAGGGCATATGCTTTGTTTACATTACACACTTTGCTTAATGCAATTATCTGTTGTTCGCAACTTAATACTCATGGGGTGTTCGGACGATATCCCCGTGATTGGATTATTAGTCATAGATGCAGTTGGATGGCGGTCTTTGTATTTTGTTGTAATGCCCAGAGTAAATCTCCCTGGAAGATCACTATGAGATTTACTCTGGGCATTACAACAAAATACATAGACCGCCATCCAACTGCATCTATGACTAATAATCCACTCCCTGGGATATCAATCCGAACACCCTAGAAGTATTAAGTTGCGAACAACAGATAATTGCATTAAGCAAAGTGTGTAATGTAAACAAAGCATATGCCCTTGAGCATATGAATGTTGTTTTCTCCCTAGTAGCAACAGCACATCTACCACCTTAGAGGTTTCTGTCACTCCCCCAGGTAAAATAGAGGCATGAACCCACTATCGAGCATAAATACCCCCTCTTGGAGTCACTAGCAACTACTCGGCCAAGATAGCTACTAACAACGGAGAGCATGCAAGATCATAAACAACATAGAGATAACAAAAGATATAATTCAGTACAGCAACTTAATCATAAACACCAATATTCATCGGATCCCAACAAACCAAACATGTAGAATTACATAACGGTGATCTCAATCATGTAGGGCAGCTCATGAGATCTAAACATGAAGCACATAGTGGAGAAGACAACCATCTAGCTACTGCTATGGACCCATAGTCCAAGGTAGACTACTCACTCATCGCTCCGGAGGCAAGCATGGCGATGAAGAAAACCTCCAGTGGCGATTCCCCTCTCCGGCAGGGTGCCGGGAAGAGCTTCTGGACCCTCTCGACCTTCGGGTCGACGGCGGCGGCGGATCGCGATGTGTTCTAAAAAACTGATCGGGTCCTTAGGTTTTTCTCATCCGGGGGGTCTTTATAGGCGAAGGGGCGATGTCAGAGGAGGGGCCAGGCGGCCACACACGGGGTGGCGCGGGCCAGGGGCTGGCTGCGCCACCTGTGCGTGTGGGCCCCTGGTCCCTCGCCTCCTACTCTCCTTCGGATCTCTGGAAGCTTCCGGGTAAAATAAGACTTCAGGAACTTGTTTCGTCCAATTCCGAGAATATTTCCTGTGTATCACTCTGGAACACAAAAACAGCAGAAAACAGGAAACTGGCACTGTGGCACTTCGTTAATAGGATAGTTCTGGAAAATGCATAAAAATGCCACTAAGTGTAACGAAACAATAGGCAAATGGTGTAAAAACAAGCATGGAGCATCAAAAATTATAGATACGTTTGAGACGTATCAAGCATCCCCAAGCTTAACTCCTGCTCGTCCTCGAGTAGGTAAGTGATAACAAAAGAATAATTTTTGAGGTGACATGCACCTACACAATCTTGATCATATATGTAAGCACTGGTGAGCTGGGATCAATAGAACTTAAAACATGGGCATGAAGATATAATCATGACAATAAGAACTTAGCAACCATGTTGTAAACATGCAAATGAACACAAACAAAATATCATGAAAACGAAACAATGAAAGTCAAACGTGTGTTCAAATCATAAGGAAAAACATACAAAAGGTTTTCAGCTTGTCCTTCAAAGAGAGCAAAACATAAATGCATAGGACACCTTCAAGTTTAAGAGGGCGACTAGATACAAATAATTTAAGAACAAGTGAAACCAACAATATGAATCAATCAATGAACTTTGGGACAATGCATATCACACTAAGAATGACAACTATGCTCTCTTAATGGTGCATAAAGAAAGAAGGTGGTGACTCAACATAAAAGTAAAAGAAAGGCCCTTCGCAGAGGGAAGCAGTGATTAAACATGTGCTAGAGCTTTTCATTTGTAAAACAGAGAGATAAAACTTGATTTTGAGAGGTGGTTGTCTTTGTCAACGACTGGCAATGGGGTTCTTACTATCTTCCATACAAAAATGAAGCAAGTTTTTGAGAGAGAGATTGGCACTTTTGTGCTCTTTTATAAAGCTTGGCACTCCTCCCCACCTTTTTTTTCCTTTCACAAACCATGGCTAACCGATTCCATCGGGTGCCCACCAACATTCACTTTCCATGGAGGAGTGCCCTTTTTCTTTCTTTTTTTCTTTTTTTTTCTTTTTGGAATAAGCAATATGGAAGATAGCAAATCCGACCACTACGTCCCCATGAGCTGAAAACAGTGTCACAAAACAAGAAGTGTTTTGAAGGTTTTTGAAAGGTAGCACAAGAAAATTTTACTTTGGAATGGCTTACAAATACCATGCATAGGAGTTTATAGTGGACACAATGACAAACTTGGTTTTTAGGAGTTGGATGCACGAGTAGAGCTCATACTCAGTACAAGGCGAGGGCTAGCAAAAGACTGGGAGCTACCAACTAAGAGAGCAATAATGGCCATAATCATGCAAAGCGACAAAGCGACATTAAAAGAAGCATAAGATGGCATCAAAAGTCAAAAACTAAATGATCATGAAGGCTATTGGCGACTTTGTGAGAGTCTAACATGTGTGAGCATGCGCCAAGTCAACCCAAATAAAGCATCAAGGAGAAAACCAAAATAATGCTTCCATACAATAAAAACAACGCATGATTTTTCAAAGGCTCATTAAGCAATCTCAGTTATTTGAGACAAGTCATGCTACAGCAAAACCACTAAGCATACTATCAAAAAGACATCAAGCATGACATGAAAAAGCCTAAGCCGCAGTCTACACAAGCTCCTTCTTGTACCACTATTTTGCACAAAGCTTTTTCTCTTTTCCAACACCATTTGAAATTTTTAAAGACACCTCCTTTGATGAAAATCAATAAAGATCAGAGGAAAAAATACACCTTGATGAAAAGATATGACAAGGTCTGAACGCAAATCAAGGCGAAAACGAAAACCAAAAGCAGTAGCAGAAAAAGAAGAACGCTCGATGAACGATAAGAGTGAAAAACTGAGCGTTCTTTGCAAATGAAAAACAAGCAACTTCTCCAAAGGAAATTTGTTGGGGTCCAACCATTTATTGCAGCAATCAAACAAACTAAACCAACTAAGAAAACTAAAACAACTGACGCTCCAAGAAAAATACATAGTGCATGAAGCAATAAAAATATAGTGTTTTGAAAGGTGACCTGATTTTTGCCGATGAAGAAGGGGTGCCTCGGGGGCATCCCCAAGCTTTGACGCTTGTACTTCTTGGATATTTCTTGGGGTGATGCATGGGCATCCCCAAGCTTGAGCTTTTGTCCATTCTTCAACTCATCTCATCATTCTCCAATCCCTACACTTGAAAACTTCCTTCATACAAAACTAAACACAAATCTATTAGCAACATTAGTGCAAGCATAACATATAATCAATCCTCTATTTGCTTCAGGTTTCAACTCAAAACCACCACATATATAGCATATACTACTGTAGCAACCTCCCCAAAAGTTCCATGATCAAAAGAACTCAAAAGAAAGCGATAAAGTGGCAAACACAAATATTGGCAGAAATCTGTCAAAACTGAACAGCTGACAAAGGTCGAATTTTTGAGGGATTTTCTGTTGCTCAAATCAAAAAGTGTTCAACTAAGAAAAGTTTGGATATAACCTGGGGCATATGCACAAGAAAATCGCAGGTCCAAAAGATAAACAGGGAATTTTCACGAATTTTTACGGTGCAGCACCGAAAACAGTTTCAGGACAGCAACATCCCCAAATCTTTACCTCACTCAAATTAGAGGCTTCTCTTGGCACAAAAACGAAATAAACAAGATAAGGAGCGGTCATTACAGTAGTAATGACTTCCAAGACTCAAATAAAAGAAAAAGTACTGAAAATAAACAATGGGTTATCTCCCAAGAGTGCTTTTCTTTAACGCCTTTGAGCTAGGCGCAGAAAATTGCGAATCAAGTAACATCAGAAGAAGCATTAATATCAACTGCAGAGAACTTTTCAACAATGAAGGAAAATATGTTCAACTGAGTTTTTGAAAATCCTTTATGATCACGCTTTGGCACACTACTTTCATCGAAAGGATTTTCAGGGCAAATCCAACTGGAATTCTTTTCCCAAGCATCATGAATTCCTATAAGTTCATAAGGTATTGGTACTTTAAAATCATCGGGCGTACCAACAACCGCTACAGGTGAGCCAAGCTTATCAAACTTCTTAAAAACTTTCCTAGACTCACTTGCAACGTCTTTAAATTCTATGCGCAGAGTTTCCAGAATAAAAGCTTTCTTTTCGGGATCTTCAATTTCATGAAGCTTAAGGAACATGTATTGCATAAAAGGATTAAGACTAGCAAACCTAGCTTCTAACATGTGAACTAAATGAGCAGAAGCAACTTCATAGCTAGGAGCTAACTCAACCAAAGATTTTTCCTCAACTTCCTCATGCATACTAATGTGATTAAAGAACTCCTCAATGTTACTTTTTCCAATAATCGAACCACTACCTACTGAGAGGTCTTCCAGAACGAACTTAGGGAACAGCATGATAAACTAAAGTAAAGAAATAACAACTACCAAGGATTCTAATTTTTTGGGTTTTTGATAAAAAGCAATGCAGGTAAAATAAAAATAAAGTAAAGCAAAACAATAACAAAGTAAAGAATGTGTGTGCGAAGAACTCCCCTCGCAGAAGTCTTCTCTCCTCCCCGGCAACGGCGCCAGAAAAAAGCTTGCTGATCCCTTGTTGATGTAGAGCAGACTGTCCTTGTGCGTGGTGAATAACCAGCCCGTTGGGAACCCCAAGAGGAAGGTATGATGAGTGTAGCAGCAAGTTTTCCCTCAGTTTAAGAAACCAAGGTTATCGAACAGGAGAGGAGAGACAATGACGACTGAAGGTGTTGTGGAACCTGCACACACACAAACAAATACTTTGTTCCCAACTTGCGATGAGGTTGTCAATCTCACTGGTTTGCTTGAAACAAAGGTTATGAGTGTATCGAGTGGAAAACAATATAATATGCGAGTAAAGTAAACAGTACGAGTAAAGTAAACAGGTGATAGCAATATGATGGAAATAGGACCGGGGTCCACAGTTCACTAGTGGTGTCTCTCCATAGATAAAATAACACATGCTGGGTAAACAAATTACAGTTGGGCAATTGATAGAATAAAGATAACGTGATATGTCAAGAAGATCACTATGAGATTTACTCTGGGCATTACAACAAAATACATAGACCGCCATCCAACTGCATCTATGACTAATAATCCACTCCCTGGGATATCAATCCGAACACCCTAGAAGTATTAAGTTGCGAACAACAGATAATTGCATTAAGCAAAGTGTGTAATGTAAACAAAGCATATGCCCTTGAGCATATGAATGTTGTTTTCTCCCTAGTAGCAACAGCACATCTATAACCATAGAGGTTTCTGTCACTCCCCCAGGTGAAATAGAGGCATGAACCCACTATCGAGCATAAATACCCCCTCTTGGAGTCACTAGCAACTACTCGGCCAAGATAGCTACTAACAACGGAGAGCATGCAAGATCATAAACAACATAGAGATAACAAAAGATATAATTCAGTACAGCAACTTAATCATAAACACCAATATTCATCGGATCCCAACAAACCAAACATGTAGAATTACATAACGGTGATCTCAATCATGTAGGGCAGCTCATGAGATCTAATCAAGAAGCACATAGTGGAGAAGACAACCATCTAGCTACTGCTATGGACCCATAGTCCAAGGTAGACTACTCACTCATCGCTCCGGAGGCAAGCATGGCGATGAAGAAGACCTCCGGTGGCGATTCCCCTCTCCGGCAGGGTGCCGGGAAGAGCTTCTGGACCCTCCCGATCTTCGGGTCGACGGCGGCGGCGGATCACGATGTGTTCTGGAAAACTGATCGGGTCCTTAGGTTTTTCTCGTCGGGGGGGTCTTTATAGGCGAAGGGGCGATGTCAGAGGAGGGGCCAGGCAGCCACACACGGGGGTGGCGCGGGCCAGGGGCTGGCCGCGCCACCTGTGCGTGTGGGCCCCTGGTCCCTCGCCTCCTACTCTCCTTCTGATCTCTGGAAGCTTCCGGGTAAAATAAGACTTCAGGAACTTGTTTCGTCCAATTCCGAGAATATTTCCTGTATATCACTCTGGAACACAAAAACAGCAGAAAACAGGGAACTGGCACTGTGGCACTTTGTTAATAGGTTAGTTCCGGAAAATGCATAAAAATGCCACTAAGTGTAACGAAACAATAGGCAAATGGTGTAAAAACAAGCATGGAGCATCAAAAATTATAGATACATTTGAGACGTATCACTTACCGATGAAGTCCTTGAGCATTACCTCAAGCTCGGAGGGCGCGGCCCTAGTGTTGTTGGAAGAATTACCATAAGAGTTACCATAACCATTACCATTGGTAGAAGGATACGGCCTATAATTGTTACTAGCAAAATTGTTCCTGTAAGCATTGTTTTTAAAATTATTATTTCTAATGAAGTTTACATTAACATGCTCTTCTTGAGCAACCAAAGAGGCCAAAGGAACATTACTAGGATCTACATGAGTCCTATCATTTGAAAGCATAAGCATAATAACATCAATCTTATCACTCAAGGAAGAGGTTTCCTCAACAGAATTTACCTTCTTACCTTGTGGAGCTCTCTCGGTGTGCCATTCAGAGTAATTTACCATCATATTGTCGAGAAGCTTTGTTGCGGCGCCCAAGGTAAGGGACATAAAAGTGCCTCCAGCAGCTGAATCAAGTAGGTTCCTCGAAGAAAAAATCAGTCCTGCATAAAAAGTTTGAACAATCATCCAAGTAGTCAGTCCGTGAGTGGGACAATTCTTTATCATAGATTTCATTCTTTCCCAAGCTTGAGCAACATGTTCATTATCAAACTGACTAAACTTCATAATATTGCTAAGCAAAGCTATAATCTTAGCAGGAGGATAGTATCTACCAATAAAAGCATCCTTACACTTAGCCCATGAATCAATACTATTTTTAGGCAAAGACAGCAACCAATCCTTAGCTTTTCCTCTCAAAGAAAAAGGAAACAACTTAAGCTTAATAATATCACCATCAACATTCTCATACTTTTGCATCTCACATAGCTCAACAAAAATGTTGAGATGAGCTGCAGCATCATCAGTACTAGCACCAGAAAATTGCTCTATCATAACAAGGTTCAACAAAGCAGGCTTAATCTCATAAAAATTTGCAGCAGGAGCACGTGGCGCAATAGGAGTGCAGATAAAATCACTATTGTTCGTGCTAGTAAAGTCACACAACTTGGTGTTTTGAGGAGTAGCCATTCTAGCAAACTAAAAGCAGAAAAGTAAAAACAACTACAAAGGATTCTAATTTTTTTTGGGTTTTTGATAAAACGATGCAAGTAAAAATAAAGTAAAGCAAAACAATAAACAAAGTAAAGGATGTGCGTGCGAAAAACTCCCCTTGCAGAAGTCTTCTTTTTCCTCCCCGGCAACGGCGCCAGAAAATATGCTTGATGCCGAGTAAATGACCGGCCCGTTGGGAACCCCAAGAGGAAGGTGTGATGAATATAGCAGCAAGATTTTCCCTCAGTACGAAACCAAGGTTTGTCGATCAGGAGAGGAAAGAGCCAAACAACTGAAGGTGATGCCTGCTAACTTGCGACAGCTCCGGACAATTTATAGGGCGCCTCGTCCAAGCTTTGCTTTGCTAGCTGCAACGCGGAACCTGCACACAACACAACCAAATACTTTGTTCCAACTTATGATGAGGTTGTCAATCTCACCGGTTTGCTTGAAACAAAAGGTATGAGCGTATCGAGTGGAAAGTGATAATAGTATGCGAGTAAAGTAAACAGTGCGAGTAAAGTAAACATGTGATAGCAATATAAAGGAAATAGGACCAGGATCCACAGTTCACTAGCGGTGTCTCTTCATAGATAAAATAATACATGCTGGGTAAACAAATTATAGTTGGGCAATTGATAGAATAAAGACAACGTGCATATGATGAGAGGATCACTATGAGATTTACTCTGGGCATTACAACAAAATACATAGACCGCCATCCAACTGCATCTATGACTAATAATCCACTCACGGGGATATCGTCCGAACACCCCATGAGTATTAAGTTGCGAACAATAGATAACTGCATTAAGCAAAGTGTGTAATGTAAACAAAGCATATGCCCTCGAGCATATGAATGTTGTTTTCCCCCTAGTAGCAACAGCACATCTACAACCTTAGAGGTTTCTGTCACTCCCCCAGATTAAATAGAGGCATGAACCCACTATCGAGCATAAATACCCCCTCTTGGAGTCACTAGCAACTACTCGGCCAAGATAGCTACTAACAACGGAGAGCATGCAAGATCATAAACAACATAGAGATAACATAAGATAAATTTCAGTACATCAACTCAAGCATAACAGCAATATTCATCGGATCCCAACAAACCAAACATATAGAATTACATAACGGTGATCTCAATCATGTAGGGCAGCTCATGAGATCTAAACATGAAGCACATGGTGGAGAAGACAACCATCTAGCTACTGCTATGGACCCATAGTCCAACGTAGACTACTCACTCATCGCTCCAGAGGCAAGCATGGCGATGAAGAAGACCTCCGGTGGCGATTCCCCTCTCTGGCAGGGTGCCGGGAAGAGCTTCTGGACCCTCCCGATCTTTGGGTCGACGGCGGCGGCGGATCGCGATGTGTTCTGGAAAACTGATCGGGTACTTAGGTTTTTCCCGTCGGGGAGTCTTTATAGGCGAAGGGGCATCGTCAGGAGTGGACCGAGGCGGTCTTACACATAGGGGGCGCGACCAGGGCCTGGGCCACGCCGCCCTGGTGTGTGGCCACCTCATGGCCCCACTCCGTCTCCTCTTCGGTTCTCTGGAAGCTTCGGTGAAATTCTGGGCGACTGGCTTTGGTTTCGTCCAATTCCGAGAATATTTATTGTGTAACTTTTCTGAAACACAAAAATAGCAGAAAACAGGGAACTGGCACTGTGGCGACTTGTTAGTAGGTTAGTTCCGGAAAATGCATAAAAGTGCCACGAAGTGTAACGAAACACTAAGCAAATGGTGTAAAAACAAGCATGGAGCATCAAAAATTATGGATACGTTGGAGACGTATCAGCACGGTAGTTGTAGACCAAAAGTACGGCATGACAACAGTGGATCTCAACAATCCTGCGTACATGGACGAACCATTCGTCCTAGCCAACGATGTCGCTCAGGTTTTCTATGTGAAGGACATGTCTACAAAAACGAGAAAAAGAAATCAGCAAAAGAAGACATCGTCCGATGAGCCAAAGCGCCACATAGTTCTTTCAGGGAAAAGAAACATCGTGGGAGTAGATGACAAGATAGACATGTCAGTAGATTATAATAAGTTTCATGAAATTCCACCCTTCAAAGTGAAAACTGACCCAAGCATCCTACTGAATGATGAAGATTCTCCATGGCTACGACCCAGAAGAAATCAGAAATAATAGATAGAAATGTTAGTGCAATAATGTAATAATGTATTAAACCTTTTATGTAATGCATGTATGGAATGTACTAAACCTTTATTTAAGGAGCATGTGTGTTAATAATGAACTAATATTAGTTAATCTATTATTTATTTGAAAATGGCAATTTTGTTAATAGTTTGATAAGTTAGAATAAGTTAACAAAACTGTCGGTGGGATAAGGACGTGTGGGTAACCTTTAGTCCCGGCTGGTGGGTGCAACCGAGACTAAAGTTGTCGGCAGGATAAGGACGCATGGGTGGATGCACCGCTCGATGAGATAAAGCATGTAGCGCACGATGCCCCTGTCGGAGGAATAAGACAAAGTAGAAGCGGCGCCGTGCCTATAAAAGGAGCATGAATATGCCATGGCAAGCAGCTCAACAAGCCAACCTAGAAGGCAGGGAGAGTTTCATCCCCATGGATGGAGGAAAGGGTTGGGAAATCTCCCGTGGCAGAGCTTCTCGAAGATGTCGTTGGTGCTCATGCCCTACGGCATCTTTGGAAGCTCCGCCTCGGAAAAATTTCCCTGCAAGCCCGTGAAAGACTCCATCTCCTCTAACTGTGTTGGGGAAAGGGTTGGGAAATCTCCCGTGGTGGAGCTTCTCGAAGATGTCGTTGGTGCTCACGCCCTACGGCATCTTCAGAAGCTCCGCCTCGGAAAAATTTCCCTGCAAGCCCGTGAAAGACTCCATCTCCTCTAACTGTGTTGGGGAAAGGGTTGGGAAATCTCCCGTGGCGGAGCTTCTCGAAGATGTCGTTGGTGCTCACGCCCTACGGCATCTTCGGAAGCTCCGGCTCGGAAAAATTTCCCTGCAAGCCCGTGAAAGACTCCATCTCCTCTAACTGTGTTGGGGAAAGAGTTGGGAAATCTCCCGTGACAAAGTTTTATCAGATTCTAAAATATGCAAAAAGAATATTAATCAATATAGTTTTAATTGAAAATGGCTAAATAGTTAATAGTTTGAATATTTAAAATAATTGATTTTGAAAATAGAAAATGGTTTTGAATTAGTTAATCAATTTCAAACACTTTTCATATTCAAAGTTTTATCAGATTCTAAAATATGCAAAAAGAATATTAATCAATATAGTTTTAATTGAAAATGGCAAAATAGTTAATAGTTTGAATAGTTAAAATAATTGATTTTGAAAATAGAAAATGGTTTTGAATTAGTTAATCAATTTCAAACACTTTTCATATTCAAAGTTTTGTCAGATTCTAAAATATACAGAAGTTATTCAATTTAAAATTCAAAATTCATATTACAAATGAAATCTGGAAAAAATTGAGCCTTGGCGCGCATTTATTGCCCCTTTAGTCCCGGTTGAAGCCACCAACCGGGACTAAAGGGGGGGAGGCTCGGGCGCGAACCGCCGACCCCTCTTTAGTCCCGGTTGGTGGCTTCAACCGGGACTAAAGACCCCCCTTTAGTCCCGGTTGAAGCCACCAGCCGGGACTAAAGGGGGGGGTATAAAAGCCCGCGCCCCCTTCCTCTTCTTCCCCACTGCACACTTAGCAAAAAACCGACGACGACGGACGCGCGCGAGGAGCTTCCCGCCGGCAACGTTGCGGTCGCCCGGCCATTTGACGGCGGCGCCGCCATCGCACCGCTCCGCCCCGGCCACCGCCCGCTCCGCCACTGCACCACGCGCTAGCTCCCACCCCGGCCTCCGCGCGCTCCGCCCCGGCCACCACGCGCTCCGCCCCGGCCACCGCCCGCTCCGCCCCGGCCTCCGCGCGCTTCGCCCCCAGCCGGCCATCGCACCGCTTCGCCCCGGCCTTCCCTCCTGCAAGTTTTTTTTTTAATTTTGTTAAGTATTGTTAGTGTTTTGTTAGGGTTTGTAATTGTTAGGGTTTTTGTTAGTGTTTTGTTAGTAATTCTGTTAGTGTTTTGTTAGTAATTTTTTTAGTTTTTGATAGGGTTAGTAATAGAAATAGTGAATAGAAATAGTTAGAATTAGTTTTTGTTAGGGTTAGTAATTTTGTTAGTGTTTTTTTAGTAGTTAGAATTGTTAGGGTTTTTTTAGTAGTTAGAATTGTTAGAAAATGTTAGAAATTGTTAGTGTATAGTAATAGTTATAAAATAGAAATAGAAATAGGAAATTATATATTGTTGATAGGAAATTAGTAGTTAGAAATAGAGTTAGAAAAAATAGAATAGAAATAGAGTTAAAAAAATAGAATAGAAATAGCAAATAGAAATAGAGTTAGAAAAAATAGAATAGAAATAGCAATTAGAAATAGAGTTAGAAAAAATAGAATAGAAATAGAGTTAGAAAAAATAGAGTTAGAAAAAATAGAATTAGTTAGGGTTAGTAGTTAGAAAATTGTTAGGGTTAGTAGTTAATTTGTTTTGTTATTAGTTAGGGTTAGTAGTTAGAAAATAAGTAAGGTTATTTTGTTAGGTTAATTGTTTGTTAGTTATGTTATTTTGTTTGGTTAATTGTTTGTTAGTTAGGTTAATCAATTGTCGGTATTGTTCCATATAGCGTCCATAATTGAAATATAAATGTCGGTATTTTGCAGAAACTATGGATCCACATAGCAGGAACCTAGAAGAGGAAGAACTTCTCGAAGATACAATCAAAGACGCCCCCGATGTTGAACCAGCTGAATCTCCGTCGTCGTATCTGAACCCCTCCGGAGATGGAATGGAGGTCGACCGACATGAAGATGAAGCCGACGTGGAAGGCGAAAGCTCCGATGATGGAGAAGGCGATAGCTCCGCTGATGGAGAAGCCGGTGGACAAATAACGAAGTCCGGCGAGGTATATATATGAAGTTTGGCAATTGCTGATCCCTTGTTGATGTGGAGCAGACTGTCCTTGTGCGTGGTGAATAACCAGCCCGTTGGGAACCCCAAGAGGAAGGTATGATGAGTGTAGCAGCAAGTTTTCCCTCAGTTTAAGAAACCAAGGTTATCGAACAGGAGAGGAGAGACAATGACGACTGAAGGTGTTGTGGAACCTGCACACACACAAACAAATACTTTGTTCCCAACTTGCGATGAGGTTGTCCATCTCACCGGTTTGCTTGAAACAAAGGTTATGAGTGTATCGAGTGGAAAACAATATAGTATGCGAGTAAAGTAAACAATACGAGTAAAGTAAACAGGTGATAGCAATATGATGGAAATAGGACCGGGGTCCACAGTTCACTAGTGGTGTCTCTCCATAGATAAAATAACACATGCTGGGTAAACAAATTACAGTTGGGCAATTGATAGAATAAAGATAACGTGATATGTCAAGAAGATCACTATGAGATTTACTCTGGGCATTACAACAAAATACATAGACCGCCATCCAACTGCATCTATGACTAATAATCCACTCCCTGGGATATCAATCCGAACACCCTAGAAGTATTAAGTTGCAAACAACAGATAATTGCATTAAGCAAAGTGTGTAATGTAAACAAAGCATATGCCCTTGAGCATATGAATGTTGTTTTCTCCCTAGTAGCAACAGCACATCTACCACCTTAGAGGTTTCTGTCACTCCCCCAGGTGAAATAGAGGCATGAACCCACTATCGAGCATAAATACCCCCTCTTGGAGTCACTAGCAACTACTCGGCCAAGATAGCTACTAACAATGGAGAGCATGCAAGATCATAAACAACATAGAGATAACAAAAGATATAATTCAGTACAGCAACTTAATCATAAACACCAATATTCATCGGATCCCAACAAACCAAACATGTAGAATTACATAACAGTGATCTCAATCATGTATGGCAGCTCATGAGATCTAAACATGAAGCACATAGTGGAGAAGACAACCATCTAGCTACTGCTATGGACCCATAGTCCAAGGTAGACTACTCACTCATCGCTCCGGAGGCAAGCATGGCGATGAAGAAGACCTCCGGTGGCGATTCCCCTCTCCGGCAGGGTGCCGGGAAGAGCTTCTGGACCCTCCCGATCTTCGGGTCAACGGCGGCGGCGGATCGCGATGTGTTCTGGAAAACTAATCGGGTACTTAGGTTTTTCTCGTCGGGGGGTCTTTATAGGCGAAGGGGCGATGTCAGAGGAGGGGCCAGGCGGCCACACACGGGGGTGGCGCGGGCCGCGCCACCTGTGCGTGTGGGCCCCTGGTCCCTCGCCTCCTACTCTCCTTCGGATCTCTGGAAGCTTCCGGGTAAAATAAGACTTCAGGAACTTGTTTCATCCAATTCCGAGAATATTTCCTGTGTATCACTCTGGAACACAAAAACAGCAGAAAACAGGAAACTGGCACTGTGGCACTTCGTTAATAGGATAGTTCCGGAAAATGCATAAAAATGCCACTAAGTGTAACGAAACAATAGGCAAATGGTGTAAAAACAAGCATGGAGCATCAAAAATTATAGATATGTTTGAGACGTATCAAGCATCCCCAAGCTTAACTCCTGCTCGTCCTCGAGTAGGTAAGTGATAACAAAAGAATAATTTTTGAGGTGACATGCACCTACACAATCTTGATCATATATGTAAGCATTGGTGAGCTGGGATCAATAGAACTTAAAACATGGGCATGAAGATATAATCATGACAATAAGAACTTAGCAACCATGTTGTAAACATGCAAATGAACACAAACAAAAGATCATGAAAATGAAACAATGAAAGTCAAACGTGTGTTCAAATCATAAGGAAAAACATACAAAAGGTTTTCAGCTTGTCCTTCAAAGAGAGCAAAACATAAATGCATAGGACACCTTCAAGTTTAAGAGGGCGACTAGATACAAATAATTTAAGAACAAGTGAAACCAACAATATGAATCAATCAATGAACTTTGGGACAATGCATATCACACTAAGAATGACAACTATGCTCTCTTAATGGTGCATAAAGAAAGAAGGTGGTGACTCAACATAAAAGTAAAAGAAAGACCCTTCGCAGAGGGAAGCAGTGATTGCAAGTTTTATAACCTTCAAAAATTATGGTACTTACCGGCTTTGAGCTCTCATTGCCCCCATCATAAGCATCTTGAATGGTTAAAGTTAATGCGAGAACAATTATGATGCATATGCTTGACAAATCATAAGTTGAAAACCTCGTGCCCCGTGAATACGAGTACCCAAACCTCATGCTACTTTACTTAGAGTCCCAAGCAAGGCTCTTGTCATTGTAAGTATATGCATATCATTGAGAACCGCCAATGGGGTACCTCCGTGCCCGATGACATGGAACAAGCCCACACCAAAATGACAGGACAAGCAGACAATGAACACCTCGACATCTCTTTTATTTGCCTTTTGTTTAGCTTTTTATTGTGAGATGCGTCGTCGAATATTCATCATGGGTATGCTGCAAATTTCCACCATGAATTATGCATGGCTTAGATTGGCGGCCCGGCATTTCCCTAACACATATACAAATTCCATGATCCCTACAAGATTCCCAATTCATTTCACACCGCAGGCATCCATAAACAAAAGATCACGATATCAACTCAAATAAGAAGTGCAATGTTGAAAGCTTGCCCATGACAGCATGGATGGGCTAGAATCCAACTTACAACTTGCAAGCATAACAACTCAACATAAGAGACCACAATGTCAAATTTTTAAGAACAGGAAAAGTAAAGTGTGCCTTCCGGTTCGTGAGAGCTTTACTGACCGAATTTCGCATAACACTGGTAAGAGTTTAATTTGAAGAGAAAATAAAAGCAAGTCAAATTTACTTGGAATAGCAAATTGCTAGTAGGTATGTATGGTGGACACTTTGGAAAACTTTGGCTTTTAGGAGTTGGATGCACGAGTAGAGCTCATACTCAGTACAAGGCGAGGGCTAGCAAAAGACTGGGAGCGACCAACTAAGAGAGCAATAATGGCCATAATCATGCAAAGCGACAAAGCGACATTAAAATAGGCATAAGATGGCATCAAAAGTCAAAAACTAAATGATCATGAAGGCTATTGGCGACTTTGTGAGAGTCTAACATGTGTGAGCATGCGCCAAGTCAACCCAAATAAAGCATCAAGGAGAAAACCAAAATAATGCTTCCATACAATAAAAACAACGCATGATTTTTTCAAAGGCTCATTAAGCAATCTCAGTTATTTGAGACAAATCATGCTACAGCAAAACCACTAAGCATACTATCAAAAAGATATCAAGCATGACATGAAAAAGCCTAAGCCGCAGTCTACACAAGCTCCTTCTTGTACCACTATTTTGCACAAAGCTTTTTCTCTTTTCCAACACCATTTGAAATTTTTAAAGACACCTCTTTTGATGAAAACCAATAAAGATCAGAGGCAAAAATACACCTTGATGAAAAGATATGACAAGGTCTGAACGCAAATCAAGGCGAAAATGAAAACCAAAAGCAGTAGCAGAAAAAGAAGAACGCTCGATGAACGATAAGAGTGAAAAACTGAGCGTTCTTTGCAAATGAAAACGAGTACATGTCCTCCAAAGAAAATTTGTTGGGGTCCAACCATTTATTGCAGCAAACAAACAAACTAAACCAACTAAGAAAAGTAAAACAACTGACGCTCCAAGAAAAACACATAGTGCATGAAGCAATAAAAATATAGTGTTTTGAAAGGTGACCTGATTTTTGCCGATGAAGAAGGGGTGCCTCGGGGGCATCCCCAAGCTTTGACGCTTGTACTTCTTGGATATTTATTGGGGTGATGCATGGGCATCCCCAAGCTTGAGCTTTTGTCCATTCTTCAACTCATCTCATCATTCTCCAATCCCTACACTTGAAAACTTCCTTCATACAAAACTAAACACAAATCTATTAGCAACATTAGTGCAAGCATAACATATAATCAATCCTCTATTTGCTTCAGGTTTCAACTCAAAACCACCACATATATATCATATACTACTGTAGCAACCTCCCCAAAAGTTTCATGATCAAAAGAACTCAAAAGAAAGCGATAAAGTGGCAAACACCAATATTGGCAGAAATCTGTCAAAACTGAACAGCTGACAAAGGTCGAATTTTTGAGGGATTTTCTGTTGCTCAAATCAAAAAGTCTTCAACTAAGAAAAGTTTGGATATAACCTGGGACATGTGCACAAGAAATCGCAGGTCAAAAAGATAAACAGAGAATTTTCACGAATTTTTACGGTGCAGCACCGAAAACAGTTTCAGGACAGCAACATCCCCAAATCTTTACCTCACTCAAATTAGAGGCTTCTCTTGGCACAAAAACGAAATAAACAAGATAAGGAGCGGTCATTACAGTAGTAATGACTTCCAAGACTCAAATAAAAGAAAAATTACTGAAAAGAAAACATTGGGTTATCTCCCAAGAGTGCTTTTCTTTAACGCCTTTGAGCTAGGCGCAGAAAATTGCGAATCAAGTAATAATGAATGGGGGATCAGGATCCACTATAGGAATAAAGAAATGAATACTATCCAATTGAGGTTTTGCATATCCCTTGTAGTCACGCTTTGGTACACTATTTTCATCAAAAAGATTTTCAGGACAAATCCAACTAGTATTAGCTACCAAGGCATTATGAATTCCTACAAGCTTACAAAGTATTGGCAATTTAGATTCTTCATTGGGTGTACCAACAATTTCAACAGGCGAGCCAAGCTTATTAAACTTCTTAAAAACTTTCCTAGCCTCAATTGCAACATCTCGAAATTCTATGCGCAAAGTTTCCAAGATAAAAGCTTTCTTTTCAGGATCCTCAATTTCATGAAGCTTAAAGAACATGTATTGCATAAAAGGATTAAGACTAGCAAACCTAGCTTCTAACATGTGAACTAAATGAGCAGAAGCAACTTCATAACTAGGAGCTAGCTCAACCAAAGACTTTTCCTCAACTTCCTTATGCATACTAATGTGATTAAAGAACTCCTCAATGTTACTTTTGCCAATAATCGAACCACTACCTACTGAGAGGTCCTCCATAACGTACTTAGGGATCAACATAATAAACTAAAGTAAAGAAATAACAACTACCAAGGATTCTAATTTTGTTGGGTTTTTGATAAAAAGCAATGCAGGTAAAATAAATAAAGTAAAGCAAAACAATAACAAAGTAAAGAATGTGTGTGCGAAGAACTCCCCTCGCAGAAGTCTTCTCTTCTCCCCGGCAACGGCGCCAGAAAAAAGCTTGCTGATCCCTTGTTGATGTGGAGCAGACTGTCCTTGTGCGTGGTGAATAACCAGCCCGTTGGGAACCCCAAGAGGAAGGTGTGATGAGTGTAGCAGCAAGTTTTCCCTCAGTTTAAGAAACCAAGGTTATCGAACAAGAGAGGAGAGACAATGACGACTGAAGGTGTTGTGGAACCTGCACACACACAAACAAATACTTTGTTCCCAACTTGCGATGAGGTTGTCAATCTCACCGGTTTACTTGAAACAAAGGTTATGAGTGTATCGAGTGGAAAACAATATAGTATGCGAGTAAAGTAAACAGTACGAGTAAAGTAAACAGGTGATAGCAATATGATGGAAATAGGACCGGGGTCCACAGTTCACTAGTGGTGTCTCCCCATAGATAAAATAACACATGCTGGGTAAACAAATTACAGTTGGGCAATTGATAGAATAAAGATAACGTGATATGTCAAGAAGATCACTATGAGATTTACTCTGGGCATTACAACAAAATACATAGACCGCCA
The DNA here is from genome assembly GCA_007115705.1 of Dactylis glomerata. NCBI lineage: Eukaryota > Viridiplantae > Streptophyta > Magnoliopsida > Poales > Poaceae > Dactylis > Dactylis glomerata. The sequence continues at coordinate 4,878,332 of QXEO01000382.1, forward strand.
TCCAACTGCATCTATGACTAATAATCCACTCCCTGGGATATCAATCCGAACACCCTAGAAGTATTAAGTTGCGAACAACAGATAATTGCATTAAGCAAAGTGTGTAATGTAAACAAAGCATATGCCCTTGAGCATATGAATGTTGTTTTCTCCCTAGTAGCAACAGCACATCTACCACCTTAGAGGTTTCTGTCACTCCCCCAGGTGAAATAGAGGCATGAACCCACTATCGAGCATAAATACCCCCTCTTGGAGTCACTAGCAACTACTCGGCCAAGATAGCTACTAACAACGGAGAGCATGCAAGATCATAAACAACATAGAGATAACAAAAGATATAATTCAGTACAGCAACTTAATCATAAACACCAATATTCATCGGATCCCAACAAACCAAACATGTAGAATTACATAACGGTGATCTCAATCATGTATGGCAGCTCATGAGATCTAAACATGAAGCACATAGTGGAGAAGACAACCATCTAGCTACTGCTATGGACCCATAGTCCAAGGTAGACTACTCACTCATCGCTCCGGAGGCAAGCATGGCGATGAAGAAGACCTCCGGTGGCGATTCCCCTCTCCGGCAGGGTGCCGGGAAGAGCTTCTGGACCCTCCCGATCTTCGGGTCGACGGCGGCGGCGGATCGCGATGTGTTCTGGAAAACTGATCGGGTACTTAGGTTTTTCTCGTCGGGGGGTCTTTATAGGCGAAGGGGCGATGTCAGAGGAGGGGCCAGGCGGCCACACATGGGGGTGGCGTGGGCCAGGGGCTGGCCGCGCCACCTATGCGTGTGGGCCCCTGGTCCCTCGCCTCCTACTCTCCTTCGGATCTCTGGAAGCTTCCGGGTAAAATAAGACTTCAGGAACTTGTTTCGTCCAATTCCGAGAATATTTCCTGTGTATCACTCTGGAACACAAAAACAGCAGAAAACAGGAAACTGGCACTGTGGCACTTCGTTAATAGGTTAGTTCCGGAAAATGCATAAAAATGCCACTAAGTGTAACGAAACAATAGGCAAATGGTGTAAAAACAAGCATGGAGCATCAAAAATTATAGATACGTTTGAGACGTATCAGCAATCACTTGTAATATGTGAAAAATATTTGAGATCGCTATATATTGTATACATATACATTAATTGACGAATGTTTCTCCTCTTAGGCCTCCACATCGAGCAAAGCTACGAAACGAGGCCCGTCCAAAAAGTTGGATGCACGAACGTATTACACCTTTGAGGTCATATTGCCTACGGGCGAACCCAAGCTTCCTAAGAAGGCTGCCAACATATTCAAGAAGCAATGCGGAGTTTTGGTTAGGGATCACGTCCCGATCAGCGTTCGGGAGTGGAACAAGCGCAAAGGGGCAGACGATAGTGACTATGTCGCCGAAAGGTACAAAGAGAATCTTTGGAATGGTCTCATGGCACATTTCAACCTGCCAGAATGTGAGAATGAAGACGCCGCAAGACAACTGAGGGCCAAAGTCAAGCAGTGGACTCTAAAGAAGATGGCCGAACTGTTCCGGGTGTGGAAGAAGAAACTATGGAAAAACTATCTGAAGACAAAGGAAGTGCCAGTATTCGAAGGGTATCTAGCCAAGCAGGTGAATCACTGGAAGACATTTCAGGAGTACAAGGAGTCAGAAGATGCCAAGGCATTATCAAAAAAGAACAAGAAAAATGCCGACAAGAAGAAATATCACCACACGCTGGGGCCAGGGGGCTATGAGACTGCCATCCCAAAGTGGGATAAGAAAGAGCAAGAGATGATTGCTAAAGGGATCACACCTGAACCCATTCGTGATGAGTGGGAAATGAGAGCAAGAAACTGGTTCCTTGCGCATGGTGGTTCGTACGACGAACTAACAGGGACCTTATCTGCAGTGACGGTCTTAGGATACCCAGGGAAAATTGGAAAGAAATAGTGAAAGAAATTAAAGAGGGAAAAAGACAGTTCACTCCAGATAGAGAGAAAGACTTGCTCACACTGGTCCTCGGGAATGACGAACATGGAGGATGAACGTGAGGCTTTGGTCCTTCTTACCCATGGTGGCTTGGGTTTGCCAAAGACCAAGAGACTTACAGAAGCTAAGCGAGAGCAAAGAAGCGACCGCAGGATGAGAAAAATGACAAGTTCAACCAGTTGCTTGCCAGACTTAACGAGCAACAGCAGCAGATTGACAAACTTAGAGGAGTAGTGCGCCAGCAAGATCCTGCACTCGATATTACCGCCGGCCCATCTAAGCGGAAAAGCAGCGTGGCTGAATCTGAGGCCCCGACCGACGATGCACGACGAATGATAGAGGGCGGTCCCGGCTACCCCGTGGATGGAATCAAGGAGTCAACATCATGTGAACTCCATCAGAGAATGAAGAACATATCCATGAAGGTGGCCATCAGACAAGCTTTACCTTCTGGCCCTGATGTACGCTGGCATGGCCGTGAGATTCCAGCTGGCTATGCTAAAGTCAGGGTGGATGAAATCATGCCGGGGTTTCATGATATGGAGCTTGACATCGCTGGACCCGAAGATGAGAGGATACTCGGAGAAGTACTGGGTGGAGTCATTCTATGGGACAAGAACTACATCAAGCTTCCAGGCTCGGCCCCAAGGACAACACCGCCTCCGAGTCGTCGCAGGTCACCTACACCTCCATCACCTCCAAGCCCTCCACATGACTACAGCCACCACAACACGAGTCCATCTCGATCACCCCCGCCGGACTTGGGTCGGCCGTCTCCACCGCCGCCCGCTAAGGATACTAAGCGGAAGCGTGCCAGCAAGAACGCTTCATCGATGAGTTCTAAGCGACGGAGCCCCCCAAAGCGCAAACTGTCACCCCTCCCAAAGGTACCTCATGCTAATCTTCCCATCAGACCTTATGATCGTACCGCCGAGGAAAACGCTAGGATCGCAAAGGAACATTATGATGCGCAGATAAAAAAGAAGGAACCCGAGCCCCGCCCGGAATACACCAAGAAGCAAAAAGAATATGCAAAATACTTACTGACCCTTCCATCGCAGTATGACTTGCACCATAAGCCTGGTGACTATACACGCACATTGCAGAAGGAAGGGAAAAAGAGCAGATCTCGTGCAAGTGCAAGTGGGAGCAAATTAAGTACAAGTACAAGCAAAAAAAGATCAGACGTTCCTCAGCTTGGACAACAGGCCAAACAATCGATCCCACCCCTCAGGGTGTTATCCGAGAATGTTCCCTCTCTGGTGCAGGGGCAAAATTTGGAAATAGCAGAGAAGTGGGCGGCTGAATGGGGTATGAGTGTTGAAGATGTTCTGGCTTCCCAAGACGAGAGGTTTCCCAAGGCTGTGGTAGCCCCTAAGCCTAAATTTGTCATGGGAGGGCCTTTGGTCAGCAAAGAGAAGTTGGAAGATCTCCCAACAAATATGCGTTACTTGCATACATGGTACTTGAATGAAGCAAAGAATGGGAGAATGATGATCGTGGCGCGTGTCCCACGGGAGTACTACGGCCGTCCCGAAGACATCCATATCGACTTTGATGAACTCTTCCAGATGTACAATTGCGACGCCCTCAACAAATCTCTCATGAGTTGCTATTGTCTGTAAGTTTTTCAATTCGTTGTCTACATATAACTTGTTCAGTTATTTCAATTCATTGTCTACATATAACTTGTTCAGTTATGACTTGTACTCTATTATGTAGAATGAAGATCCTGGTCTGTAAAAGTAGGAACATCATGAATATTGGGTTTATTGACCCAGATAAAATACATATAAAGACGCTAACTGATAACCCCAAGGAGACGGAGGAAAACCTTCTAAGGTTTCTAACGGATCAAAATTTCTGTGACCACATACTGTTTCCATACAACTTCAAGTGAGGGTCTTATTCTGTTGTGTCCATTCACTTATAAGTATAATTGATAAGTTACTGACATATATATATATAGGACTCCTATTATATACTCCTGGGTGTACATACTCCCATATTCAATATACCTCATATACAAAGGTATTATACCTCTTTATCATTTTTAATATACCTCATTAATTATTCTAATATACCTCAATATAAGTAGTATGCAAAATATTTCATCGGAACCCTTACTTTTTTTAATATATCACTTTTACGTGCATAAATGCAGTATATACGCAAATAATATGAGGTATATAGACTCAAATGAAATTTTTCATAAAACACACTTTGAGGTATCTAGTATTAACTAATGAAGTATATTAAAAATGATAAAGAGGTATAATACCCTTGTATATGAGGTATATATATATATATATATATATATATATATATATATATGCAAAATAGCATGCTACCACCGATGGTAGCTATGCATGCTAACGACCGTTGGACATACCGTTAACAGTCGGTCCCCTCACCGGCCACCCAACACCACCTTTCCTGTCACCCTCACCCACTGGCCACTACCTCTCGCCGTGTGCGCGCCGCACACTGAATCCAGAAATCCACCGACCGCCATCGGCCCCGGCAGACAGTCACACTGCCCGCCCTGAAACCTTTGCCCCGGTAAACCACCGGCAGGCGGCAGCGTCGCCCCATCAACGTGCCCTACCTTCCCACTGTCCCCGTCCTTGGCTCAGACCTCCCATCGATGGACCCAGGTTCCTCGTCTGCTCTTCCCGATCCACCACGATGGAGGGATGCTGAGGTCGCCGGATGCAGGAGGAGCGGCCAAAGCAGTGATTCCCGCCGCAGGAGCTCCTCTGCGGGTTCCCACACCATGTGTGTGACTAGTGGGGGGAGATACATCGTCGGGATCCCCACGTCCGTAGCGAATCCATATCATTGGGACTTTGGGAGCGCCAGATCCACAGCAGGCTGAGCATAACAAGTCAACCATACTTGCTTGATTAATAAACGAATCCACTACTGCATTTTGTGTAAGAAGGAACGAAAGAACTGATTAATAAAGGAATTTCCAAAATGAACACTACAATTTTGTGTAAAAAGTAATGGGCGAGAACGTAATAAAAAAATCTGATTATATTCACTACTGGAATTCACAAGCTGGAGAGAGGAAAAAATCAAGAAATTAAGATCCGGACTAAAGTTGTGGATGGATCACTACAAAAATCAATTGCAAAAACAACGACACCACGCTCAGCATGGACGCGGGATTCAGGCGGAGTGGTGGCCCCGACGCCGCCTCCGCGCGATGCAAGGGCTGACGGGCGCGGGGATGCAGCAAATCGACAAGCAGTGGGTCTGGCAAATCGGCCACAGGCCCCATGTCCAGCTCCGCAGCCGATGCCCTCAATCGGCGCCGCTGCAGGCACTTGTCGCCTGGCTCCTCGGCCGCCTCCTGGGCACCATCAGCGCGAGGAACGGTCGTCGCCACAGCATCATAGGGGGCGTTGGCGGTGTGGGCCATCATGTCGCCGCGAGGCGGGTGGCGACGGAGGCTCGGGTAGTACCACCGTTCTCCCCGCCCGCATCCCATCGGCCAGAAGCGGCGGCCATGGGGCCGTGACGGGTGGAGAGGGCGCCGATGGTTCCGCGGCAGGGGAGGGAACGTCGGCCGACGGCCAGCAGCCGGCGAGCTCAGTGGGAGGAGATCGTGGTGGGTGTAGGTAGTGGTGGGTGGTGGGCTGGTGGCTATGTGGATAAGGTAGGGGCGATTGGAAGAACGGGAGAGAAGGGGAGTGCGAAAAAATTTGAACTAACGCCGTCACATCAGATTTCTTCCGTTAAGTAGGCTTGTGGTGCAGATTGCTCTATATGGCTGATCCAACGGCTATCTAAGGGTGCGTACTTACCACCGGTGGTAGCAAATCTGCATTGATATATATATATAGGAAAATGAGATGGTATTCCTGGGTGTACGTACTCTCACGTTCAATATACCACATATACAAGGGTATTATACCTTTTTATCATTTTTAATATACTTCATTAGTTAATACTAGATACCTTAAAGTGAGTTTTATGAAAAATTTCATTTGAGTCTATATACCTCATATTATTTGCGTATATACTGTATTTATGCACGTAAAAGTGATATATTAAAAAAAGTAAGGGTTCCAATAGAATTTTTTGCATACTACTTATATTGAGGTATATTAGAATAATTAATGTGGTATATTAAAAATGATAAAAAGATATAATACCCTTATATATGAGGTATATTGAATATGGGAGTATGTACACCCAGGAGTATATAAGATGAGTCCTATATATATATATATATATATAGGACTGGATTCTGTTGGACATTCAAATCGATAAGGGAAGAGTTGATGCCTTCGACCCATTATCGAGAAACATAGAACAGTTCCAAAGCCTGCAGGACATGCTCTAAGGGTAATTTCAATCATTCTTGCGCTCTATCGGTCTCTTTCGATGATTTTCTGATATATCAAGTAATGAAAAACTTAGCAAATCATTTTCCTTGTCGGGCAGGGTTTGAAAGCGGTTCAAGTGCGTGACCACCGGGATCTCTCATGAGAAGCTGACCTTTAGAGCGGCTCAGGTAAGTAGTACGAGATACTTCTATTTTTAATACATTTATGATGCTAGATTATTATTTTGATTATATTCTATTCTCGTAAAGTGCGACTAGCAGCCACAGGGGACGCATCTATGTGGATACTACGTTTGCGAGTTCATTCGCATGTTTATCTGTGAGCACAAGGATTACAGATACGACGTAAGCAATAAAAATTCACACCTCTATTTTTACCCGTCATTCTTTGTTATCATGATTGACATTCATATTAATCTCCTTTTCTTATATAGTTCACGGCCATGCGGGAGAAGTACCTACCAGAGCAACGCGCGATCGCTGTTGCAGAGGAGCTAGCGGCCTTTTTGAGGACAGAACTTATAGATGATAAAGGAAGATTTAGGGTAGCTACGGGCCATTACTAATGTTGGTGTAATCGAATAGACGGGCTCTAGTCCCGGTAATTGTGATCTCCATATAATTGTATATATATATACTCGATCGTAAGATAAGTTATCTTACATATATATGCACTAAAATGTATGAGTAGAATTATATGAAAAGTGTTTTTAAAATGAAGAAAGAATAAAATAAAATACAACAAAAATAATTCCCCCGAACACCTAAACCCTAAAGCAAAAAACAAAATCTGTAGAGGACCTTTAGTCCCGGTTTGACCGGGTCTAAAGGGCCTGTCCCTGAAGGCGCTCCGAGGCGCCCACGTGGAAGCCCTCTAGTCCCGGCTGGTAACCGGGCCGGGACTAAAGGTTCAGCCTTTAGTCCCGCCTCTGGAGTCCCGGTTTGCAAACTGAGACTAAAGGCCTTTACGGGCCGGGACTGGAGGCCCTGTCCCCACTAGTGTTAACAGAATATCCCAAACCTAAATTGGCTCATAGATGTTTCGCAGAAGTTTCATTCAGTATTCTTGCATCCTTCATACAAACTTAACAGAATATTTCATACCCAAATTGGTTCATAGAAGTTTGACAGAAGATTCAAAAGAAGTTCAGATTTCATACAAGTTTCATGAATTTTTCGATCTGAAAAACAGTGAACAAATTGCATGAAGATGTTCTCAGTTGGATACATCAATGTGTCAAGAAACAACAGAGCTTTGTCGATAATTGGTACATGGGAGAGAAAATGTTTCATACCAGATTTCTCAACGCATCTACATAATCTGTTAATTTCATAGAAGATTAAATAAAGATCCATACATGCATGCCTCTTATTTACCAGAATAGAAACACATGAACTGGATCTAGAAAAATTTCAACGCACGTTCCAACATCAAATCTTAGAAGATCCATCAAAGATTAAGTCCCAAAAAAGGAAACAAAATGAACTCGTCATAAATCAAGATCCACTCGCACTCGAATCTCGGATTCAATCAAGATCCAGCCAAGCCATACTGGACCGACACCGGCGACCCTGAAACAGATCGGTCCACAACAATGACTCAGACGCAGGCGAGCAGGTGGGAGGTCGCGCACGTCGGACCGGTAGCCTGAGATCTGGAGGAGGAGCGTCGAGCTGGCTCCGCACCGCATGCCAGCCGAGCCCTTCCTCCCCATCAGCTCCAGGGATCCAGGGAGAGATTGCCGTCGCCTGGGAAGAGCTACAGAGGCGGCCGAGCTAGGTAGGCGGCGGCCAGCACGGTTGTTGGGAGAGAGATGGGGTCAGCTTTGATTAGGTTTAGGTGTGAGCAATAACTGGGTCAGGGTAGGGGCCGAGTTTGGGATTAAGGAGCACTGGATATACTGCACATTTGTTTCACTCTTTCTAAGTGGTGTAAGTGCAAATGTGCAACGACCAGGGTGTAAAAACAAGCATGGAGCATCAAAAATTATGGATACGTTGGAGACGTATCAGCACGGTAGTTGTAGACCAAAAGTACGGCATGACAACAGTGGATCTCAACAATCCTGCGTACATGGACGAACCATTCGTCCTAGCCAACGATGTCGCTCAGGTTTTCTATGTGAAGGACATGTCTACAAAAACGAGAAAAAGAAATCAGCAAAAGAAGACATCGTCCGATGAGCCAAAGCGCCACATAGTTCTTTCAGGGAAAAGAAACATCGTGGGAGTAGATGACAAGATAGACATGTCAGTAGATTATAATAAGTTTCATGAAATTCCACCCTTCAAAGTGAAAACTGACCCAAGCATCCTACTGAATGATGAAGATTCTCCATGGCTACGACCCAGAAGAAATCAGAAATAATAGATAGAAATGTTAGTGCAATAATGTAATAATGTATTAAACCTTTTATGTAATGCATGTATGGAATGTACTAAACCTTTATTTAAGGAGCATGTGTGTTAATAATGAACTAATATTAGTTAATCTATTTATTTGAAAATGGCAATTTTGTTAATAGTTTGATAAGTTAGAATAAGTTAACAAAACTGTCGGTGGGATAAGGACGTGTGGGTAACCTTTAGTCCCGGCTGGTGGGTGCAACCGAGACTAAAGTTGTCGGCAGGATAAGGACGCATGGGTGGATGCACCGCTCGATGAGATAAAGCATGTAGCGCACGATGCCCCTGTCGGAGGAATAAGACAAAGTAGAAGCGGCGCCGTGCCTATAAAAGGAGCATGAATATGCCATGGCAAGCAGCTCAACAAGCCAACCTAGAAGGCAGGGAGAGTTTCATCCCCATGGATGGAGGAAAGGGTTGGGAAATCTCCCGTGGCAGAGCTTCTCGAAGATGTCGTTGGTGCTCATGCCCTACGGCATCTTTGGAAGCTCCGCCTCGGAAAAATTTCCCTGCAAGCCCGTGAAAGACTCCATCTCCTCTAACTGTGTTGGGGAAAGGGTTGGGAAATCTCCCGTGGTGGAGCTTCTCGAAGATGTCGTTGGTGCTCACGCCCTACGGCATCTTCAGAAGCTCCGCCTCGGAAAAATTTCCCTGCAAGCCCGTGAAAGACTCCATCTCCTCTAACTGTGTTGGGGAAAGGGTTGGGAAATCTCCCGTGGCGGAGCTTCTCGAAGATGTCGTTGGTGCTCACGCCCTACGGCATCTTCGGAAGCTCCGGCTCGGAAAAATTTCCCTGCAAGCCCGTGAAAGACTCCATCTCCTCTAACTGTGTTGGGGAAAGAGTTGGGAAATCTCCCGTGACAAAGTTTTATCAGATTCTAAAATATGCAAAAAGAATATTAATCAATATAGTTTTAATTGAAAATGGCTAAATAGTTAATAGTTTGAATATTTAAAATAATTGATTTTGAAAATAGAAAATGGTTTTGAATTAGTTAATCAATTTCAAACACTTTTCATATTCAAAGTTTTATCAGATTCTAAAATATGCAAAAAGAATATTAATCAATATAGTTTTAATTGAAAATGGCAAAATAGTTAATAGTTTGAATAGTTAAAATAATTGATTTTGAAAATAGAAAATGGTTTTGAATTAGTTAATCAATTTCAAACACTTTTCATATTCAAAGTTTTGTCAGATTCTAAAATATACAGAAGTTATTCAATTTAAAATTCAAAATTCATATTACAAATGAAATCTGGAAAAAATTGAGCCTTGGCGCGCATTTATTGCCCCTTTAGTCCCGGTTGAAGCCACCAACCGGGACTAAAGGGGGGGAGGCTCGGGCGCGAACCGCCGACCCCTCTTTAGTCCCGGTTGGTGGCTTCAACCGGGACTAAAGACCCCCCTTTAGTCCCGGTTGAAGCCACCAGCCGGGACTAAAGGGGGGGGTATAAAAGCCCGCGCCCCCTTCCTCTTCTTCCCCACTGCACACTTAGCAAAAAACCGACGACGACGGACGCGCGCGAGGAGCTTCCCGCCGGCAACGTTGCGGTCGCCCGGCCATTTGACGGCGGCGCCGCCATCGCACCGCTCCGCCCCGGCCACCGCCCGCTCCGCCACTGCACCACGCGCTAGCTCCCACCCCGGCCTCCGCGCGCTCCGCCCCGGCCACCACGCGCTCCGCCCCGGCCACCGCCCGCTCCGCCCCGGCCTCCGCGCGCTTCGCCCCCAGCCGGCCATCGCACCGCTTCGCCCCGGCCTTCCCTCCTGCAAGTTTTTTTTTTAATTTTGTTAAGTATTGTTAGTGTTTTGTTAGGGTTTGTAATTGTTAGGGTTTTTGTTAGTGTTTTGTTAGTAATTCTGTTAGTGTTTTGTTAGTAATTTTTTTAGTTTTTGATAGGGTTAGTAATAGAAATAGTGAATAGAAATAGTTAGAATTAGTTTTTGTTAGGGTTAGTAATTTTGTTAGTGTTTTTTTAGTAGTTAGAATTGTTAGGGTTTTTTTATAGTTAGAATTGTTAGAAAATGTTAGAAATTGTTAGTGTATAGTAATAGTTATAAAATAGAAATAGAAATAGGAAATTATATATTGTTGATAGGAAATTAGTAGTTAGAAATAGAGTTAGAAAAAATAGAATAGAAATAGAGTTAAAAAAATAGAATAGAAATAGCAAATAGAAATAGAGTTAGAAAAATAGAATAGAAATAGCAATTAGAAATAGAGTTAGAAAAAATAGAATAGAAATGAGTTAGAAAAATAGAGTTAGAAAAAATAGAATTAGTTAGGGTTAGTAGTTAGAAAATTGTTAGGGTTAGTAGTTAATTTGTTTTGTTATTAGTTAGGGTTAGTAGTTAGAAAATAAGTAAGGTTATTTTGTTAGGTTAATTGTTTGTTAGTTATGTTATTTTGTTTGGTTAATTGTTTGTTAGTTAGGTTAATCAATTGTCGGTATTGTTCCATATAGCGTCCATAATTGAAATATAATGTCGGTATTTTGCAGAAACTATGGATCCACATAGCAGGAACCTAGAAGAGGAAGAACTTCTCGAAGATACAATCAAAGACGCCCCCGATGTTGAACCAGCTGAATCTCCGTCGTCGTATCTGAACCCCTCGGAGATGGAATGGAGGTCGACCGACATGAAGATGAAGCCGACGTGGAAGGCGAAAGCTCCGATGATGGAGAAGGCGATAGCTCCGCTGATGGAGAAGCCGGTGGACAAATAACGAAGTCCGGCGAGGTATATATATGAAGTTTGGCAATTGCTGATCCTTGTTGATGTGGAGCAGACTGTCCTTGTGCGTGGTGATAACCAGCCCATTGGGAACCCCAAGAGGAAGGTATGATGAGTTAGCAGCTAGTTTCCCTCAGTTAAGAAACCAAGGTTTACGATCAGGAGAGGAGAGACAATGACGACTGAAGGTGTTGGGAACCTGCACACACACAAACAAATACTTTGTTCCCAACTTGCGATGAGGTTGTCAATCTCACCGGTTTGCTTGAAACAAAGGTTATGAGGTATCGAGTGGAAAACAATATAGTATGCGAGTAAAGTAAACAGTACGAGTAAAGTAAACAGGTGATAGCAATATGATGGAAATAGGACCGGGGTCCACAGTTCACTAGTGGTGTCTCTCCATAGATAAAATAACACATGCTGGGTAAACAAATTACAGTTGGGCAATTGATAGAATAAAGATAACGTGATATGTCAAGAAGATCACTATGAGATTTACTCTGGGCATTACAACAAAAATACATAGACCGCCATCCAACTGCATCTATGACTAATAATCCACTCCCGGGGATATCAATCCGAACACCCTCAGAGTATTAAGTTGCGAACAACAGATAATTGCATTAAGCAAAGTGTGTAATGTAAACAAAGCATATGCCCTTGAGCATATGAATGTTGTTTTCTCCCTAGTAGCAACAGCACATCTACCACCTTAGAGGTTTCTGTCACTCCCCCATGTGAAATAGAGGCATGAACCCACTATCGAGCATAAATACCCCCTCTTGGAGTCACTAGCAACTACTCGGCCAAGATAGCTACTAACAACGGAGAGCATGCAAGATCATAAACAACATAGAGATAACAAAAGATATAATTCAGTACAGCAACTTAATCATAAACACCAATATTCATCGGATCCCAACAAACCAAACATGTAGAATTACATAACGGTGATCTCAATCATGTAGGGCAGCTCATGAGATCTAAACATGAAGCACATGGTGGAGAAGACAACCATCTAGCTACTGCTATGGACCCATAGTCCAAGGTAGACTACTCACTCATCGCTCCGGAGGCAAGCATGGCGATGAAGAAGACCTCCGGTGGCGATTCCCCTCTCCGGCAGGGTGCCGGGAAGAGCTTCTGGACCCTCCCGATCTTCGGGTCGACGGCGGCGGCGGATCGCGATGTGTTCTGGAAAACTGATCGGGTACTTAGGTTTTTCTCGTCGGGGGGTCTTTATAGGCGAAGGGGCGTGTCAGAGGAGGGGCCAGGCGGCCCACACGGGGGTGCGCGCGGGCCTGCGCCGCCTGTGCGTGTGGGGCCCTGGTCCCCCCTCCACTCTCCTTCGGATCTCTGGAAGCTTCCGGGTAAAATAAGACTTCAGGAACTTGTTTCGTCCAATTCCGAGAATATTTCCTGTGTATCACTTCTGAAACACAAAAACAGCAGAAAACAGGAAACTGGCACTGTGGCACTTCGTTAATAGGTTAGTTCCGGAAAATGCATAAAAATGCCACTAAGTGTAACGAAACAATAGGCAAATGGTGTAAAAACAAGCATGGAGCATCAAAAATTATAGATACGTTTGAGACGTATCAAGCATCCCCAAGCTTAACTCCTGCTCGTCCTCGAGTAGGTAAGTGATAACAAAAGAATAATTTTTGAGGTGACATGCACCTACACAATCTTGATCATAATGTAAGCATTGGTGAGCTGGGATCAATAGAACTTAAAACATGGGCATGAAGATATAATCATGACAATAAGAACTTAGCAACCATGTTGTAAACATGCAAATGAACACAAACAAAAGATCATGAAAATGAAACAATGAAAGTCAAACGTGTGTTCAAATCATAAGGAAAAACATACAAAATGGTTTTCAGCTTGTCCTTCAAAGAGAGCAAAACATAAATGCATAGGACACCTTCAAGTTTAAGAGGGCGACTAGATACAAATAATTTAAGAACAAGTGAAACCAACAATATGAATCAATCAATGAACTTTGGGACAATGCATATCACACTAAGAATGACAACTATGCTCTCTTAATGGTGCATAAAGAAAGAAGGTGGTGACTCAACATAAAAGTAAAAGAAAGACCCTTCGCAGAGGGAAGCAGTGATTGCAAGTTTTATAACCTTCAAAAATTATGGTACTTACCGGCTTTGAGCTCTCATTGCCCCCATCATAAGCATCTTGAATGGTTAAAGTTAATGCGAGAACAATTATGATGCATATGCTTGACAAATCATAAGTTGAAAACCTCGTGCCCCGTGAATACGAGTACCCAAACCTCATGCTACTTTACTTAGAGTCCCAAGCAAGGCTCTTGTCATTGTAAGTATATGCATATCATTGAGAACCGCCAATGGGGTACCTCCGTGCCCGATGACATGGAACAAGCCCACACCAAAATGACAGGACAAGCAGACAATGAACACCTCGACATCTCTTTTATTTGCCTTTTGTTTAGCTTTTTATTGTGAGATGCGTCGTCGAATGTTCACCATGGGTATGCTGCAAATTTCCACCATGAATTATGCATGGCTTAGATTGGCGGCCCGGCGTTTCCCTAACACATATACAAACTCCATGATCCCTACAAGATTCCCAATTCATTTCACACCGCGGGCATCCATAAACAAAAGATCACGATATCAACTCAAATAAGAAGTGCAATGTTGAAAGCTTGCCCCATGACAGCATGGATGGGCTAGAATCCAACTTACAACTTGCAAGCATAACAACTCAACATAAGAGACCACAATGTCAAATTTTTAAGAACAGGAAAAAGTAAAGTGTGCCTTCCGGTTCGTGAGAGCTTTACTGACCGAATTTCGCATAACACTGGTAAGAGTTTAATTTGAAGAGAAAATAAAAGCAAGTCAAATTTACTTGGAATAGCAAATTGCTAGTAGGTATGTATGGTGGACACTTTGGAAAACTTTGGCTTTTAGGAGTTGGATGCACGAGTAGAGCTCATACTCAGTACAAGGCGAGGGCTAGCAAAAGACTGGGAGCGACCAACTAAGAGAGCAATAATGGCCATAATCATGCAAAGCGACAAAGCGACATTAAAAGAAGCATAAGATGGCATCAAAAGTCAAAAACTAAATGATCATGAAGGCTATTGGCGACTTTGTGAAGAGTCTAACATGTGTGAGCATGCGCCAAGTCAACCCAAATAAAGCATCAAGGAGAAAACCAAAATAATGCTTCCATACAATAAAAACAACGCATGATTTTTTCAAAGGCTCATTAAGCAATCTCAGTTATTTGAGACAAAGTCATGCTACAGCAAAACCACTAAGCATACTATCAAAAAGAATCAAGCATGACATGAAAAAGCCTAAGCCGCAGTCTACACAAGCTCCTTCTTGTACCACTATTTTGCACAAAGCTTTTTCTCTTTTCCAACACCATTTGAAATTTTTAAAGACACCTCTTTTGATGAAAACCAATAAAGATCAGAGGCAAAAATACACCTTGATGAAAAGATATGACAAGGTCTGAACGCAAATCAAGGCGAAAACGAAAACCAAAAGCAGTAGCAGAAAAAGAAGAACGCTCGATGAACGATAAGAGTGAAAAACTGAGCGTTCTTTGCAAATGAAAACGAGTACATTCCTCCAAAGAAAATTTGTTGGGGTCCAACCATTTATTGCAGCAAACAAACAAACTAAACAACTAAGAAAACTAAAACAACTGACGCTCCAAGAAAAACACATAGTGCATGAAGCAATAAAAATATAGTGTTTTGAAAGGTGACCTGATTTTTGCCGATGAAGAAGGGGTGCCTCGGGGGCATCCCCAAGCTTTGACGCTTGTACTTCTTGGATATTTACTTGGGGTGATGCATGGGCATCCCCAAGCTTGAGCTTTTGTCCATTCTTCAACTCATCTCATCATTCTCCAATCCCTACACTTGAAAACTTCCTTCATACAAAACTAAACACAATTCTATTAGCAACATTAGTGCAAGCATAACATATAATCAATCCTCTATTTGCTTCAGGTTTCAACTCAAAACCACCACATATATATCATATACTACTGTAGCAACCTCCCCAAAAGTTCATGATCAAAAGAACTCAAAAGAAAGCGATAAAGTGGCAAACACCAATATTGGCAGAAATCTGTCAAAACTGAACAGCTGACAAAGGTCGAATTTTTGAGGGATTTTCTGTTGCTCAAATCAAAAAGTTTCAACTAAGAAAAGTTTGGATATAACCTGGGGCATTGCACAAGAAATGCAGGTCAAAAAGATAAACAGAGAATTTTCACGAATTTTTACGGTGCAGCACCGAAAACAGTTTCAGGACAGCAACATCCCCAAATCTTTACCTCACTCAAATTAGAGGCTTCTCTTGGCACAAAAACGAAATAAACAAGATAAGGAGCGGTCATTACAGTAGTAATGACTTCCAAGACTCAAATAAAAGAAAAATTACTGAAAAGAAAACATTGGGTTATCTCCCAAGAGTGCTTTTCTTTAACGCCTTTGAGCTAGGCGCAGAAAATTGCGAATCAAGTAATAATGAATGGGGGATCAGGATCCACTATAGGAATAAAGAAATGAATACTATCCAATTGAGGTTTTGCATATCCCTTGTAGTCACGCTTTGGTACACTATTTTCATCAAAAAGATTTTCAGGACAAATCCAACTAGTATTAGCTACCAAGGCATTATGAATTCCTACAAGCTTACAAAGTATTGGCAATTTAGATTCTTCATTGGGTGTACCAACAATTTCAACAGGCGAGCCAAGCTATTAAACTTCTTAAAAACTTTCCTAGCCTCAATTGCAACATCTCGAAATTCTATGCGCAAAGTTTCCAAGATAAAAGCTTTCTTTCAGGATCCTCAATTTCATGAAGCTTAAAGAACATGTATTGCATAAAAGGATTAAGACTAGCAAACCTAGCTTCTAACATGTGAACTAAATGAGCAGAAGCAACTTCATAACTAGGAGCTAGCTCAACCAAAGACTTTTCCTCAACTTCCTTATGCATACTAATGTGATTAAAGAACTCCTCAATGTTACTTTTGCCAATAATCGAACCACTACCTACTGAGAGGTCCTCCATAACGTACTTAGGGATCAACATAATAAACTAAAGTAAAGAAATAACAACTACCAAGGATTCTAATTTTGTTGGGTTTTTGATAAAAAGCAATGCAGGTAAAATAAATAAAGTAAAGCAAAACAATAACAAAGTAAAGAATGTGTGTGCGAAGAACTCCCCTCGCAGAAGTCTTCTCTTCTCCCCGGCAACGGCGCCAGAAAAAAGCTTGCTGATCCCTTGTTGATGTGGAGCAGACTGTCCTTGTGCGTGGTGAATAACCAGCCCGTTGGGAACCCCAAGAGGAAGGTGTGATGAGTGTAGCAGCAAGTTTTCCCTCAGTTTAAGAAACCAAGGTTATCGAACAAGAGAGGAGAGACAATGACGACTGAAGGTGTTGTGGAACCTGCACACACACAAACAAATACTTTGTTCCCAACTTGCGATGAGGTTGTCAATCTCACCGGTTTACTTGAAACAAAGGTTATGAGTGTATCGAGTGGAAAACAATATAGTATGCGAGTAAAGTAAACAGTACGAGTAAAGTAAACAGGTGATAGCAATATGATGGAAATAGGACCGGGGTCCACAGTTCACTAGTGGTGTCTCCCCATAGATAAAATAACACATGCTGGGTAAACAAATTACAGTTGGGCAATTGATAGAATAAAGATAACGTGATATGTCAAGAAGATCACTATGAGATTTACTCTGGGCATTACAACAAAATACATAGACCGCCATCCAACTGCATCTATGACTAATAATCCACTCCCTGGGATATCAATCCGAACACCCTAGAAGTATTAAGTTGCGAACAACAGATAATTGCATTAAGCAAAGTGTGTAATGTAAACAAAGCATATGCCCTTGAGCATATGAATGTTGTTTTCTCCCTAGTAGCAACAGCACATCTACCACCTTAGAGGTTTCTGTCACTCCCCCAGGTGAAATAGAGGCATGAACCCACTATCGAGCATAAATACCCCCTCTTGGAGTCACTAGCAACTACTCGGCCAAGATAGCTACTAACAACGGAGAGCATGCAAGATCATAAACAACATAGAGATAACAAAAGATATAATTCAGTACAGCAACTTAATCATAAACACCAATATTCATCGGATCCCAACAAACCAAACATGTAGAATTACATAACGGTGATCTCAATCATGTATGGCAGCTCATGAGATCTAAACATGAAGCACATAGTGGAGAAGACAACCATCTAGCTACTGCTATGGACCCATAGTCCAAGGTAGACTACTCACTCATCGCTCCGGAGGCAAGCATGGCGATGAAGAAGACCTCCGGTGGCGATTCCCCTCTCCGGCAGGGTGCCGGGAAGAGCTTCTGGACCCTCCCGATCTTCGGGTCGACGGCGGCGGCGGATCGCGATGTGTTCTGGAAAACTGATCGGGTACTTAGGTTTTTCTCGTCGGGGGGTCTTTATAGGCGAAGGGGCGATGTCAGAGGAGGGGCCAGGCGGCCACACATGGGGGTGGCGTGGGCCAGGGGCTGGCCGCGCCACCTATGCGTGTGGGCCCCTGGTCCCTCGCCTCCTACTCTCCTTCGGATCTCTGGAAGCTTCCGGGTAAAATAAGACTTCAGGAACTTGTTTCGTCCAATTCCGAGAATATTTCCTGTGTATCACTCTGGAACACAAAAACAGCAGAAAACAGGAAACTGGCACTGTGGCACTTCGTTAATAGGTTAGTTCCGGAAAATGCATAAAAATGCCACTAAGTGTAACGAAACAATAGGCAAATGGTGTAAAAACAAGCATGGAGCATCAAAAATTATAGATACGTTTGAGACGTATCAGCAATCACTTGTAATATGTGAAAAATATTTGAGATCGCTATATATTGTATACATATACATTAATTGACGAATGTTTCTCCTCTTAGGCCTCCACATCGAGCAAAGCTACGAAACGAGGCCCGTCCAAAAAGTTGGATGCACGAACGTATTACACCTTTGAGGTCATATTGCCTACGGGCGAACCCAAGCTTCCTAAGAAGGCTGCCAACATATTCAAGAAGCAATGCGGAGTTTTGGTTAGGGATCACGTCCCGATCAGCGTTCGGGAGTGGAACAAGCGCAAAGGGGCAGACGATAGTGACTATGTCGCCGAAAGGTACAAAGAGAATCTTTGGAATGGTCTCATGGCACATTTCAACCTGCCAGAATGTGAGAATGAAGACGCCGCAAGACAACTGAGGGCCAAAGTCAAGCAGTGGACTCTAAAGAAGATGGCCGAACTGTTCCGGGTGTGGAAGAAGAAACTATGGAAAAACTATCTGAAGACAAAGGAAGTGCCAGTATTCGAAGGGTATCTAGCCAAGCAGGTGAATCACTGGAAGACATTTCAGGAGTACAAGGAGTCAGAAGATGCCAAGGCATTATCAAAAAAGAACAAGAAAAATGCCGACAAGAAGAAATATCACCACACGCTGGGGCCAGGGGGCTATGAGACTGCCATCCCAAAGTGGGATAAGAAAGAGCAAGAGATGATTGCTAAAGGGATCACACCTGAACCCATTCGTGATGAGTGGGAAATGAGAGCAAGAAACTGGTTCCTTGCGCATGGTGGTTCGTACGACGAACTAACAGGGACCTTATCTGCAGTGACGGTCTTAGGATACCCAGGGAAAATTGGAAAGAAATAGTGAAAGAAATTAAAGAGGGAAAAAGACAGTTCACTCCAGATAGAGAGAAAGACTTGCTCACACTGGTCCTCGGGAATGACGAACATGGAGGATGAACGTGAGGCTTTGGTCCTTCTTACCCATGGTGGCTTGGGTTTGCCAAAGACCAAGAGACTTACAGAAGCTAAGCGAGAGCAAAGAAGCGACCGCAGGATGAGAAAAATGACAAGTTCAACCAGTTGCTTGCCAGACTTAACGAGCAACAGCAGCAGATTGACAAACTTAGAGGAGTAGTGCGCCAGCAAGATCCTGCACTCGATATTACCGCCGGCCCATCTAAGCGGAAAAGCAGCGTGGCTGAATCTGAGGCCCCGACCGACGATGCACGACGAATGATAGAGGGCGGTCCCGGCTACCCCGTGGATGGAATCAAGGAGTCAACATCATGTGAACTCCATCAGAGAATGAAGAACATATCCATGAAGGTGGCCATCAGACAAGCTTTACCTTCTGGCCCTGATGTACGCTGGCATGGCCGTGAGATTCCAGCTGGCTATGCTAAAGTCAGGGTGGATGAAATCATGCCGGGGTTTCATGATATGGAGCTTGACATCGCTGGACCCGAAGATGAGAGGATACTCGGAGAAGTACTGGGTGGAGTCATTCTATGGGACAAGAACTACATCAAGCTTCCAGGCTCGGCCCCAAGGACAACACCGCCTCCGAGTCGTCGCAGGTCACCTACACCTCCATCACCTCCAAGCCCTCCACATGACTACAGCCACCACAACACGAGTCCATCTCGATCACCCCCGCCGGACTTGGGTCGGCCGTCTCCACCGCCGCCCGCTAAGGATACTAAGCGGAAGCGTGCCAGCAAGAACGCTTCATCGATGAGTTCTAAGCGACGGAGCCCCCCAAAGCGCAAACTGTCACCCCTCCCAAAGGTACCTCATGCTAATCTTCCCATCAGACCTTATGATCGTACCGCCGAGGAAAACGCTAGGATCGCAAAGGAACATTATGATGCGCAGATAAAAAAGAAGGAACCCGAGCCCCGCCCGGAATACACCAAGAAGCAAAAAGAATATGCAAAATACTTACTGACCCTTCCATCGCAGTATGACTTGCACCATAAGCCTGGTGACTATACACGCACATTGCAGAAGGAAGGGAAAAAGAGCAGATCTCGTGCAAGTGCAAGTGGGAGCAAATTAAGTACAAGTACAAGCAAAAAAAGATCAGACGTTCCTCAGCTTGGACAACAGGCCAAACAATCGATCCCACCCCTCAGGGTGTTATCCGAGAATGTTCCCTCTCTGGTGCAGGGGCAAAATTTGGAAATAGCAGAGAAGTGGGCGGCTGAATGGGGTATGAGTGTTGAAGATGTTCTGGCTTCCCAAGACGAGAGGTTTCCCAAGGCTGTGGTAGCCCCTAAGCCTAAATTTGTCATGGGAGGGCCTTTGGTCAGCAAAGAGAAGTTGGAAGATCTCCCAACAAATATGCGTTACTTGCATACATGGTACTTGAATGAAGCAAAGAATGGGAGAATGATGATCGTGGCGCGTGTCCCACGGGAGTACTACGGCCGTCCCGAAGACATCCATATCGACTTTGATGAACTCTTCCAGATGTACAATTGCGACGCCCTCAACAAAT
Source organism: Dactylis glomerata (assembly GCA_007115705.1). Lineage (NCBI taxonomy): Eukaryota > Viridiplantae > Streptophyta > Magnoliopsida > Poales > Poaceae > Dactylis > Dactylis glomerata. The sequence goes on from QXEO01000382.1 coordinate 4,899,187, forward strand.
CTCTCATGAGTTGCTATTGTCTGTAAGTTTTTCAATTCGTTGTCTACATATAACTTGTTCAGTTATTTCAATTCATTGTCTACATATAACTTGTTCAGTTATGACTTGTACTCTATTATGTAGAATGAAGATCCTGGTCTGTAAAAGTAGGAACATCATGAATATTGGGTTTATTGACCCAGATAAAATACATATAAAGACGCTAACTGATAACCCCAAGGAGACGGAGGAAAACCTTCTAAGGTTTCTAACGGATCAAAATTTCTGTGACCACATACTGTTTCCATACAACTTCAAGTGAGGGTCTTATTCTGTTGTGTCCATTCACTTATAAGTATAATTGATAAGTTACTGACATATATATATATAGGACTCCTATTATATACTCCTGGGTGTACATACTCCCATATTCAATATACCTCATATACAAAGGTATTATACCTCTTTATCATTTTTAATATACCTCATTAATTATTCTAATATACCTCAATATAAGTAGTATGCAAAATATTTCATCGGAACCCTTACTTTTTTTAATATATCACTTTTACGTGCATAAATGCAGTATATACGCAAATAATATGAGGTATATAGACTCAAATGAAATTTTTCATAAAACACACTTTGAGGTATCTAGTATTAACTAATGAAGTATATTAAAAATGATAAAGAGGTATAATACCCTTGTATATGAGGTATATATATATATATATATATATATATATATATATATGCAAAATAGCATGCTACCACCGATGGTAGCTATGCATGCTAACGACCGTTGGACATACCGTTAACAGTCGGTCCCCTCACCGGCCACCCAACACCACCTTTCCTGTCACCCTCACCCACTGGCCACTACCTCTCGCCGTGTGCGCGCCGCACACTGAATCCAGAAATCCACCGACCGCCATCGGCCCCGGCAGACAGTCACACTGCCCGCCCTGAAACCTTTGCCCCGGTAAACCACCGGCAGGCGGCAGCGTCGCCCCATCAACGTGCCCTACCTTCCCACTGTCCCCGTCCTTGGCTCAGACCTCCCATCGATGGACCCAGGTTCCTCGTCTGCTCTTCCCGATCCACCACGATGGAGGGATGCTGAGGTCGCCGGATGCAGGAGGAGCGGCCAAAGCAGTGATTCCCGCCGCAGGAGCTCCTCTGCGGGTTCCCACACCATGTGTGTGACTAGTGGGGGGAGATACATCGTCGGGATCCCCACGTCCGTAGCGAATCCATATCATTGGGACTTTGGGAGCGCCAGATCCACAGCAGGCTGAGCATAACAAGTCAACCATACTTGCTTGATTAATAAACGAATCCACTACTGCATTTTGTGTAAGAAGGAACGAAAGAACTGATTAATAAAGGAATTTCCAAAATGAACACTACAATTTTGTGTAAAAAGTAATGGGCGAGAACGTAATAAAAAAATCTGATTATATTCACTACTGGAATTCACAAGCTGGAGAGAGGAAAAAATCAAGAAATTAAGATCCGGACTAAAGTTGTGGATGGATCACTACAAAAATCAATTGCAAAAACAACGACACCACGCTCAGCATGGACGCGGGATTCAGGCGGAGTGGTGGCCCCGACGCCGCCTCCGCGCGATGCAAGGGCTGACGGGCGCGGGGATGCAGCAAATCGACAAGCAGTGGGTCTGGCAAATCGGCCACAGGCCCCATGTCCAGCTCCGCAGCCGATGCCCTCAATCGGCGCCGCTGCAGGCACTTGTCGCCTGGCTCCTCGGCCGCCTCCTGGGCACCATCAGCGCGAGGAACGGTCGTCGCCACAGCATCATAGGGGGCGTTGGCGGTGTGGGCCATCATGTCGCCGCGAGGCGGGTGGCGACGGAGGCTCGGGTAGTACCACCGTTCTCCCCGCCCGCATCCCATCGGCCAGAAGCGGCGGCCATGGGGCCGTGACGGGTGGAGAGGGCGCCGATGGTTCCGCGGCAGGGGAGGGAACGTCGGCCGACGGCCAGCAGCCGGCGAGCTCAGTGGGAGGAGATCGTGGTGGGTGTAGGTAGTGGTGGGTGGTGGGCTGGTGGCTATGTGGATAAGGTAGGGGCGATTGGAAGAACGGGAGAGAAGGGGAGTGCGAAAAAATTTGAACTAACGCCGTCACATCAGATTTCTTCCGTTAAGTAGGCTTGTGGTGCAGATTGCTCTATATGGCTGATCCAACGGCTATCTAAGGGTGCGTACTTACCAGTCCTATCATTAGCAAGCATAGCCATAATTGTATCAATCTTATCACTCAAGGAAGAGGTTTCCTCAACAGAATTTACCTTCTTACCTTGTGGAGCTCTCTCGGTGTGCCATTCGGAATAATTTACCATCATGTTGTCGAGTAACTTTGATGCGGCGCCCAAGGTAAGGGACATAAAAGTGCCTCCAGCAGCTGAATCAAGTAGGTTCCTTGAAGAAAAATTCAGTCCTGCATAAAAAGTTTGGATAATCATCCAAGTAGTCAGTCCATGAGTGGGGCAATTCTTTACCATAGATTTCATTCTTTCCCAAGCTTGAGCAACATGTTCATTATCAAACTGAGTAAACTTCATAATATTGCTACGCAACGATATAATCTTAGCAGGAGGATAATATCTACCAATAAAAGCATCCTTACACTTAGCCCATGAATCAATACTATTCTTAGTCAAAGACAGCAACCAATCTTTAGCCTTTCCTCTCAAAGAAAAAGGAAACAACTTGAGTTTAATAATATCACTATCAACATCCTTATATTTCTGCATCTCACATAGCTCAACAAAATTGTTGAGATGAGCTGCAGCATCTTCAGTACTAGCACCAGAAAATTGCTCTTTCATAACAAGGTTCAATAAAGCAGGCTTGATCTCATAAAAGGTGGTAGCAGGAACAGTTGGTGCAATAGGAGTGCAGATAAAATCACTATTGTTCGTGCTAGCAAAGTCACACAACTTGGTGTTTTCAGGAGTACCCATTTTAGCAAAACGAAAGTTAACAAGTAAAAACAGCTACCAAGGATTCTATTTTTTTTGGGTTTTTGATATAAAAAGCAGTGCAGGTAAAATAAAATAAAGTAAAGCAAAACAAATAACAAAGTAAAGTATGTGTGTGCGAAGAACTCCCCTCGCAGAAGTCTTCTCTCTTCCCCGGCAACGGCGCCAGAAAATTAGCTGCTGCGTGTGGTGGTGTATAGTTGATGTGGGAGCAGACTGTCCTTGTGCGTGGTGAATGACCAGCCCGTTGGGAACCCCAAGAGGAAGGTATGATGAGTGTAGCGGCTAGCTTTCCCTCAGTTAAGAAACCAAGGTTTAATGTCGATCTTGAAGAAGAGAGACGGTGACGACTGAAGGTGTTTGTGGAACCTGCACACACACAAACAAATACTTTGCTCCCAACTTGCGATGAGGTTGTCAATCTCACCGGTTTGCTTGAAACAAAGGTTATGAGTGTATCGAGTGGAAAACAGTAGTAATATGCGAGTAAAGTAAACAGTGCGGGAAAAGTAAACAGGTGATTGCAATATGATTAAAATAGGACCGGGGTCCACAGTTCACTAGTGGTGTCTCTCCATAGATAAATAACATGCTGGGTAAACGAATTACAGTTGGGCAATTGATAGAATAAAGATAACGTGATATGTCAAGAAGATCACTATGAGATTTACTCTGGGCATTACAACAAAATACATAGACCGCCATCCAACTGCATCTATGACTAATAATCCACCCTCGGGGATATCATCCGAACACCCCAAAAGTATTAAGTTGCGAACAACAGATAATTGCATTAAGCAAAGTGTGTAATGTAAACAAAGCATATGCCCTTGAGCATATGAATGTTGTTTTCTCCCTAGTAGCAACAACACATCTACCACCTTAGAGGTTTCTGTCACTCCCCCAGGTGAAATAGAAGCATGAACCCACTATCGAGCATAAATACCCCCTCTTGGAGTCACTAGCAACTACTCGGCCAAGATAGCTACTAACAACGGAGAGCATGCAAGATCATAAACAACATAGAGATAACAAAAGATATAATTCAGTACAGCAACTTAATCATAAACACCAATATTCATCGGATCCCAACAAACCAACATCATAGTATTACATAACGGTGATCTCAATCATGTAGGGCAGCTCATGAGATCTAAACATAAAGCACATGGTGGAGAAGACAACCATCTAGCTACTGCTATGGACCCATAGTCCAAGGTAGACTACTCACTCATCGCTCCGGAGGCAAGCATGGCGATGAAGAAGACCTCTGGTGGCGATTCCCCTCTCCGGCAGGGTGCCGGGAAGAGCTTCTGGACCCTCCCGATCTTCGGGTCGACGGCGGCGGTGGATCGCGATGTATTCTGGAAAACTGATCTGGCCCTTAGGTTTTTCTCGTCAGGGGGTATATGTAGGCGAAAGGGGGCTGTCAGAGGTGGAGCCACGCGGCCTCACAAGGGGGTGGCGCGGCCAGGGGCCAGGCCGCGCCGCCCCTGTGTGTGGGGGCCACGTGGCCCCCCTCTGTCAGGTCTTCGGATGTTTGGGAGCTCCCCGGCGAAATATGACTTCAGGAACTTGTTTCGTCCAATTCCGAGAATATTTCCTGTGTATCACTTATGAAACACAAAAACAGCAGAAAACAGGAAACTGGCACTGTGGCACTTCGTTAATAGGTTAGTCCCGGAAAATGTATAAAAGTACCACTAAGTGTAACGAAACAATAGGCAAATGGTGTAAAAACAAGCATGGAGCATCAAGAATTATAGATACGTTTGAGACGTATCAATGATGCAGCTCATCTCAACAATTTTGTTGAGCTATGTGAGATGCAGAAATATAAGGATGTTGATAGTGATATTATTAAGCTCAAGTTGTTTCCTTTTTCTTTGAGAGGAAAAGATAAAGATTGGTTGCTGTCTTTGACTAAGAATAGTATTGATTCATGGGCTAAGTGTAAGGATGCTTTTATTGGTAGATACTATCCTCCTGCTAAGATTATATCTCTGCGTTGCAATATTATGAAGTTTACTCAGTTTGATAATGAACATGTTGCTCAAGCTTGGGAAAGAATGAAATCTATGATAAAGGATTGCCCCACTCATGGACTGACTACTTGGATGATTATCCAAACTTTTTATGCAGGACTGAATTTTTCTTCAAGGAACCTACTTGATTCCGCTGCTGCAGGCACTTTTATGTCCCTTACCTTGGGCGCCGCATCAAAGCTACTTGACAACATGATGGTAAATTATAGTGAATGGCACACCGAGAGAGCTCCACAAGGTAAGAAGGTAAATTCTGTTGAGGAAACCTCCTCCTTGAATGACAAGATTGATACTATTATGGCTATGCTTGCTAATGATAGGACTCATGTTGATCCTAATAATGTTCCTTTGGCCTCTCTGGTTGCTCAAGAAGAGCATGTTGATGTGAATTTCATTAGAAACAATTTTGCTAGTAACAATTATAGACCGTTTCCTTCTAATGGTGATAATAGCTATCTTGGTAGACCTAAAATGCCTAGTGAAGAAAGAATTTTTGAACTTGAAAAGGCTACCAAGAATTTTATGCAGATGCAATATGAGCAGCACAGGGCTTTCACCAAGACTATGGAGGAGCAATCAGCTCTGTTGAGGATTATTAGTCATCAACTTGAAAATTTAAACAAGGCTATTCCTGAATTGCAAGCTAAGGTTTCCAAAGCTGAAACCGATATTTCTTTATTGTCTAATGTGCAATCTTCTTTGGTTAATAGAATGTCCGCTAAGCCTGATCCTTTTGCTACTGCTAATGCTATCCAAGTTGGAATTGATGAAAATATTAGATTGTTAGCGGAATTGCATGCCAGGTGGGAAAGAGAAGATGAGATGGCTAGAAAAATGAAGGTATGTACCATTACTACCTCTAATGATGTTGCTCCTAATACTAGCAATCCTCTTACTTTGATTGGTGTAGAGAAAACTCCCACTCCTTGTGTTAAAAAGCCTAAAACTGCCAAAACTTTTTCTCAAAAGAGTGCTGAAATTTTTCGGAGTGTGGGAGATGATAGCTCTGTTTCCTTTAATGATTTTGATGTTGATGGCTGCAATATATCTGAAGTTATTTTGTTCTTGCAAAAGCTTGCTTTGACTCCCAATGCTAGTTCTTTAAATATTGCTTTTACTAAGCATATTACCAATGCTCTCATAAAAATTAGGGATGAAAAGTTGAAGCAAAAAGCCTCTGTTCCCAAGAAGTTAGAAGATGGTTGGGAACCCATCATTGATATGCATGTTAATGGTTATGATTACCATGCTTTATGTGATCTAGGTGCTAGTATTTCTATTATGCCTAGAAAAATTTATGACATGCTTGATTTACCACCGCTTGAAAAATGTTATTTTGATGTTCCCATTGCTGATGTTGCTAAGAAGAAACCTTTGGGAAGAATTAATGATGTTCTTATTGTGGTTAACAATAACCTTGTTCCCGTTGTTTTTCTTGTTATGGACGTTGAATGCCATGCTTCATGTCCTATTATTTTGGGAAGACCCTTTCTTCGAACTGTAGGTGCCATCATTGATATGAGGGAAGGCACCATCAAATATCAATTCCCACTAAAGAAAGGTATGGAACACTTCCCTAGGAAAAGAAAGAAATTAATTTTTGACTCTATTCTTAGAGAAAATTATGAGCTTGATGCTTCATCACTTGATGTTACTTGATTCGTAATTTTCTGCGCCTAGCTCAAAGGCGTTAAAGAAAAACACTCTTGGGAGATAACCCAATGTTTTCTTTTAAGTACTTTTTCTTTTATTTGAGTCTTGGAAGTCATTACTACTGTAATGACCGCTCCTTATCTTGTTTATTTCGTTGTTGTGCCAAGAGAAGCCTCTAATTTGAGTGAGGTAAAGATTTGGGGATGTTGCTGTCCTGAAACTGTTTTCGGTGCTGCACCGTAAAAATTCGTATAAATTCTCTGTTTATCTTTTGGACCTGCAATTTCTTGTGCATATGCCCCAGGTTATATCCAAACTTTTGTTAGTAGAACACTTTTTTATTTGAGCAACATAAAACCCCTCAAAAATTCGACCTTTGTCAGCTGTTCAGTTTTGACAGATTTCTGCCAATATTTGTGTTTGCCACTTTATCGCTTTCTTTTGAGTTCTTTTGACCACGGAACTTTTGGGGAGGTTGCTACAGTAGTATATTCTATATATGTGGTAGTTTTGAGTTGAAACCTGAAGCAAATAGAGGATTGATTATATGTTATGCTTGCACTAATGTTGCTAATAGAATTGTGTTTAGTTTTGTATGAAGGAAGTTTTCAAGTGTAGGGATTGGAGAATGATGAGATGAGTTGAAGAATGGACAAAAGCTCAAGCTTGGGGATGCCCATGCATCACCCCAAGAAATATCCAAGAAGTACAAGCGTCAAAGCTTGGGGATGCCCCCGAGGCACCCCTTCTTCATCGGCAAAAATCAGGTCACCTTTCAAAACACTATATTTTTATTGCTTCATGCACTATGTGTTTTTCTTGGAGCGTCAGTTGTTTTAGTTTTCTTAGTTAGTTTAGTTTGTTTGTTTGCTGCAATAAATGGTTGGACCCCAACAAATTTCTTTTGGAGGAGATGTACTCGTTTTCATTTGCAAAGAACGCTCTAGTTTTCACTCTTATTAAAAATCGAGTGTTCTTCTTTTTCTGCTGCTGCTTTTGGTTTTCGTTTTCGCCTTAATTTGCGTTCAGACCTTGTCATATCTTTTCATCAAGGTGTATTTTTGCCTCTGATCTTTATTGGTTTTCATCAAAAGAGGTGTTTATAAAAATTTCAAATGGTGTTGGAAAAGAGAAAAAGCTTTGTGCAAAATAGTGGTATAAGAAGGAGCTTGTGTAGACTGTGGCTTAGGATTTTTCATGTCATGCTTGATGTCTTTTTGATAGTATGCTTAGTGGTTTTGCTGTAGCATGACTTATCACAAATAACTGAGATTGCTTAATGAGCCTTTGAAAAATCATGCGTTGTTTTTATTGTATGGAAGCATTATTTTGGTTTTCTCCTTGATGCTTTATTTGGGTTGACTTGGCGCATGCTCACACATGTTAGACTCTTACAAAGTCGCCAATAGCCTTCATGATCATTTAGTTTTTGACTTTTGATGCCATCTTATGCTTCTTTTAATGTCGCTTTGCATGATTATGGCCATTATTGCTCTCTTAGTTGGTCGCTCCCAGTCTTTTGCTAGCCCTCGCCTTGTACTGAGTATGAGCTCTACTCGTGCATCCAACTCCTAAAAGCCAAAGTTTTCCAAAGTGTCCACCATACATACCTACTAGCAATTTGCTATTCCAAGTAAATTTGACTTGCTTTTATTTTCTCTTCAAATTAAACTCTTACCAGTGTTATGCGAAATTCGGTCAGTAAAGCTCTCACTAACCGGAAGGCACACTTTACTTTTTCCTGTTCTTAAAAATTTGACACTGTGGTCTCTTATGTTGAGTTGTTATGCTTGCAAGTTGTAAGTTGGATTCTAGCCCATCCATGCTGTCATGGGGCAAGCTTTCAACATTGCACTTCTTATTTGAGTTGATATCGTGATCTTTTGTCTATGGATGCCCGCGGTGTGAAATGAATTGGGAATCGTGTGGGGATCATGGAGTTTGTATATGTGTTAGGGAAACGCCGGGCCGCCAATCTAAGCCATGCATAATTCATGGTGGAAATTTGCAGCATACCCATGGTGAACATTCGACGACGCATCTCACAATAAAAAGCTAAACAAAAGGCAAATAAAAGAGATGTCGAGGTGTTCATTGTCTGCTTGTCCTGTCATTTTGGTGTGGGCTTATTCCATGTCATCAGACACGGAGGTACCCCATTGGCGGTTCTCAATGATATGCATATACTTACAATAACAAGAGCCTTGCTTGGGACTCTAAGTAAAGTAGCATGAGGTTTGGGTACTCGTATTCACGGGGCACGAGGTTTTCAACTTATGATTTGTCAAGCATATGCATCATAATTGTTCTCGCATTAACTTTAACCATTCAAGATGCTTATGATGGGGGCAATGAGAGCTCAAAGCCGGTAAGTACCATAATTTTTGAAGGTTATAAAACTTGCAATCACTGCTTCCCTCTGCGAAGGGTCTTTCTTTTACTTTTATGTTGAGTCACCACCTTCTTTCTTTATGCACCATTAAGAGAGCATAATTGTCATTCTTAGTGTGATATGCATTGTCCCAAAGTTCATTGATTGATTCATATTGTTGGTTTCACTTGTTCTTAAATTATTTGTATCTAGTCGCCCTCTTAAACTTGAAGGTGTCCCATGCATTTATGTTTTGCTCTCTTTGAAGGACAAGCTGAAAACCATTTGTATGTTTTCCTTATGATTTGAACACACGTTGACTTTCATTGTTTCATTTTCATGATCTTTTGTTTGTGTTCATTTGCATGTTTACAACATGGTTGCTAAGTTCTTATTGTCATGATTATATCTTCATGCCCATGTTTTAAGTTCTTATGATCCCAGCTCACCAATGCTTACTTATTTGATCAAGATTGTCTAGGTGCATGTCACCTCAAAAATTATTCTTTTGTTATCACTTACCTACTCGAGGACGAGCAGGAGTTAAGTTTGGGGATGCTTGATACGTCTCCAACGTATCTATAATTTTTGATGCTCCGTGCTTGTTTTTACACTATTTGCCTATTGTTTCGTTACACTTAGTGGCACTTTTATGCATTTTCCGGAACTAACCTATTAACGAGTTGCCACAGTGCCAGTTTCCTGTTTTCTGCTGTTTTTGTGTTTCAGAAGTGATACACATGAAATATTCTCGGAATTGGACGAAACAAGTTCCTGGAGTCTTATTTTACCCGGAAGCTTCCAGAGATCCGAAGAAGAGTCGGAGGGGGGCCACCAGGGCCCCACACGCAGGGGCGGCGCGGCCAGGCCCCTGGCCGCGCGGGCCCCGCGTGAGGGCGCCTGGCTCCTCCTCTGACGACGCCCCTTCGCCTATAAAGACCCCCCGACGGAAAAAACCTAAGTACCCGATCAGATTTCTAGAGCACATCGCGATCCGCCGCCACTGTCGACCCGAAGATCGGGAGGGTCCAGAAGCTCTTCCCGGCACCCTGTCGGAGAGGGGAATCGCCACCGGAGGTCTTCTTCATCGCCATGCTTGCCTCCGGAGCGATGAGTGAGTAGTCTACCTTGTACTATGGGTCCATAGCAGTAGCTAGATGGTTGTCTTCTCCACCATGTGCTTCATGTTTAGATCTCATGAGCTGCCCTACATGATTGAGATCACCGTTCTGTAATTCTACATGTTTGGTTTGTTGGGATCCGATGAATATTGGTGTTTATGATTAAGTTGCTGTACTGAATTATATCTTTTGTTATCTCTATGTTGTTTATGATCTTGCATGCTCTCCGTTGTTAGTAGCTATCTTGGCCGAGTAGTTGCTAGTGACTCCAAGAGGGGGTATTTATGCTCGATAGTGGGTTCATGCCTCTATTTCACATGGGGGAGTGACAGAAACCTCTAAGGTGGTAGATGTGCTGTTGCTACTAGGGAGAAAACAACATTCATATGCTCAAGGGCATATGCTTTGTTTACATTACACACTTTGCTTAATGCAATTATCTGTTGTTCGCAACTTAATACTACTGGGGTGTTCGGATTGATATCCCCGGGAGTGGATTATTAGTCATAGATGCAGTTGGATGGCGGTCTATGTATTTTTGTTGTAATGCCCAGAGTAAATCTCATAGTGATCTTCTTGACATATCACGTTTATCTCTATTCTATCAATTGCCCAACTGTAATTTGTTTACCCAGCATGTGTTATTTTATCTATGGAGAGACACCACTAGTGAACTGTGGACCCCGGTCCTATTTCCATCATATTGCTATCACCTGTTTACTTTACTCGTACTGTTTACTTTACTCGCATACTATATTGTTTTCCACTCGATACGCTCATAACCTTTGTTTCAAGCAAACCGGTGAGATTGACAACCTCATCGCAAGTTGGGAACAAAGTATTTGTTTGTGTGTGTGCAGGTTCCGCATCACCTTCAGTCGTCATTGTCTCTCCTCTCCTGATCGTAAACCTTGGTTTCTTAACTGAGGGAAGACTAGCTGCTATATTCATCATACCTTCCTCTTGGGGTTCCCAATGGGCTGGTTATCCACCACGCACAAGGACAGTCTGCTCCACATCAACCAGTAGCAGCTAATTTTCTAGCGCCGTTGCCGGGGAACGAAGAAGAATAATCTCCCTCGTCAACTGGGCGCCATCAAAGGGATCAGTGGCTTAGCATCCCAAGAAAATGAACCCTCATGTACGGCCGCATACTTTGCACAACAGTGGGTCTCTTGGTTAGTCTCGCGATGGGCGAAAACAAAAGAAACAAAAGTAAAAACATTTTTTTAACACAGGAGAACACATACGTTCATAAACATGTATGTACACGCACCCCTATAAACGCACGCACACACACTTTACCCTTATGAGCACCTTTGAAGGATTGAGCCGACAGATCTTGAGATTGATGAAATCACATGCCTCTAGATTAAAATATAAGATATTTTAACTTTTTTAACACTATGTATTTAGATATCTTTAGTATGTAAGCTAAAAGAAAAATAAGTGAACCAACACACTAAAAAGTATCTAGATACATATGTTTTAAAGTTAGACTAAAACACATCTTATAAATTTAAATATGGGGGGGGGGGTAGGGGAGTAGTATCTATGAACCGTTTCCGTTTGAGGGCCTCTTTGATTTAGAAGATAGGAAAATTAAAGGAATAGGGAGATGTAGGAAGCGGAAAGGATGGCAAGTGTAATACTTTGCCTAGTTCCTTGAGCATAGGAATTGAACAAGAAGGTCTGAGTGGATTTTCTCTTCCAAGGAAAAGTTTCTATGGTTTTCCTTTCCACCATTTCCTTTGAATTAAAGGCCTGTACAATAGCATCTCAGAAAAATTTCCTAATCCTTTAAATTTCCTCCATGTTTTCTCCAAATCAAAGGAGCCCTGAACGAGGTGCTCTATATTTCAAGGCCTCCCAAATCGAGCGCCGTTCTTTGCTCTTTTCCATTTCCACATCTATAATATCTATAAAGTTGATCCCCACTAACTACATTAAATGTTTGCAAGCTGTTCTCACAATGAGCCACGTCACCTCAAAACATTGCAGCCTTTTGATCAAAGTTAGACGCAGTGGATTTTCTAAAGCAAACGACGCGGAGCCTATTGTTTTTTGCCGATCAGTGCTCCACCTCCACGTTCTCTTCATCTTCTGTAGTCATTCATAATGGACTGCTAACTGCAAACGACGTTCCACTTCTTGATCCACCGTGCTCCTTCCACATTTAACTCCTTGAATGATCCGGGTGAAATGTATAGTAGTATTTAATCCCTGGAGAGCGTCTGTTGCAACTTGAACCTGGCAGAATGGAGCTGCACAGACACAGGCCATCAACGCGATGGCAGCTCGCATGACCTCCCGGCTCCCGAGGCACTTCCTTTGATCAATTTCCAGTTCCCCACTAGCACCCTTTTTCTCGTGTCACCGCTGTTGAGATTTCTCCACCCACTATACCACATCCTTCAAAATATAGCCGCCAGGCACCCAAGACTCTGAGGCCATCTGAGGCAACACGTGATTTGCACCGTCGGATTAAGATGGCCCGCTTCATCCTGGCCGTTCGTTCTCCTTTCATTTTCTTCTTCCACACATGCTAAGCTAGCCAGCCTCACTGAAATGTGGGCCTGCATTGTGCGTGGACCTATCGTCAGTGACCGTTCCACGTTTCGTCTATGGTGTAGGGTGGAAGAGCGAGGAGAGAGACGCGGTGGCATACTTGTGGTTCTGCCAGTGGATAGGGGCAAAATCGACATTTCACGCGCCATTTCGTCATCCTCCTTCCCATGCCGTGCGTGCGTGGAGGACGGCGAGGCGCCGCCGTACGGCGTGCTACACCGCCGCCTCTCTGCCCGGACGAGCTGGTCCTTGCGGGTCGGCCTCCTTACCATGGGGAGAGAGAGAGCAGGGATGGTCGGAACCCTCACTTCTTCTTTCCCTTTCCCCTCCTCCCTCTCATGTGTTGCTCCCGCGTCCCCTCAAACCCTAGCCGCCGCCGCCGAAGGTCCTTCTCCTCCATGATCTCTCCCTCGTTGCTGGCCCGTGGAAGGAGCACGGGATGGGCGCCGCCTGCTCCATGGAAGGGCAGCCCAACTTTTGGGTTCTCCCTAAATTTTCCGGTGCAAGATCTGAATGGAAGCTTCACACATCCTGATCCACCTCTATCGGCCCATCCCCAATGACTAGAGGCACGTACCAAGCAGCCAGGGCGGAGAGGTGGTTAGGTCCACAAGCAGCCAAGGTAGAATGCAGCAGGAGTTGAGAACAATTTCAGATCCACTCGACCATGCCATGAATCTGCAAGGTATGGTTCTTGTGCAAATTTTTCCTGTATTGTGTATTTAACTATGTATCCTGAGGAGTGAATAGCTTGGCCAGTCAATCACTGACAGCCCTTTCAGTTGAATTTAGTATTTGGCATCTTGGCGACGGTGATGTCCAGTGGGAGGGTCGCAATGGCCTCCTCTGCCCAGACCTCGATCCCGAGTGAAGCGATGACGTACAGCCCGAGCGTGCCTAGGTTTTCCTCCCCAACCACGAGCACCCAACTGATGTACATGTTCTTGTTCTCTCTCAATCTCTCCCCCCTCACTCGTCTTGGTATGTCAGCAACCTGACCAGATCTTGATTCTTGGCCCAGGTCATGGTAGAAGATTGGTTGTTGGAGGGGCTAGGCCGAGGAGGTAGAGGATGATATATGGACAGTCTAGCTATATATTGGAAGATGAATCAGAGATCTCTCTTTGGTGCTAGAGGTAAATCCTATGTTGTTTATTTACAGATTTCTGTCATATTAATTGACTTCAGTGCCATGTTTCTGTAGGAAGCTATTTCTTTTTGAATTACACTAGGAAATATGCCCGTGCGTTGCAACGGGGGAGATAATTTTTTTTGCATCAGGAGTTCAGGACACGTAAAACAAATTTATGTCACTACACCGCATAAACCAGCTAGCTCCATCGCGCCCACGACGGCGTCACGTTGAGGTCCGCCACCACTACCTACTCTATGTGTCACCTAAGCGAGGCCACCAAGATCCGTGCGCTGCGGCGCCACCCAACCCCGCTATGTGAAGGCCTTCATCTCTCTCATGGTCAGAAGTAGAGAAAGCAGAGAATGGCAGATAAATTGTCCAGGAGGAACCAAGGTGTCGATTAAGTTAACTAACCCGAATTAACTAAATTATCAAGATATTTCAGTTTTCAGGTGCATCAACCATGCATAGTCCTTCTACCACAACAAACTGAGTAATATAACTCTCCTCATAATTTGTATTCATTTATTTGAACAGCTACTGATATTTCCACTTAATACACAAAGAACAACCAAATCACCAGCACTTCTGAACGCAGTGGCCTGTGTATATAGTATATACGCAGTTACTTCCACTCTCCTAATGCTATCTTTTAAAACACTACTACTGTATTTTGCTTTTATATGACAAAATCAAAGTTTGATTGACACATGAGACAGGTGTTAATAATAGCAATTGATTGTTTTTGGGATTAAGTAAATCAACAAAACAAATGAAGTTGTCTAATTAGAAACATTCACATTTAGTCATGAAGTAAATCAAGATTATAGTACTGACCTCACCTGCAACTTCGCATTCCGCAAACCATGAAAGATTTGCACGAACTTTAGCTCAATGTCTTATTTCTGAAAAATCGTAGCTGGTTCTGTTATTGTATCTATCTTTGAGTTTAGTAAGTTGTTAATGACAATTCTGCTATAAGCATTAAATTTCATAACAATAAGTCCTCACTATAACAAACTTATCGGCCTCCACAAGACCAAAACGCTAGGACGTTGCATTTGACAGTGCACCCGGCCGGCCTGTAGTCGTACATGTTCGACGCCGCGGTATATAGAGCACAATACGCTTGAGAGTGCTCACCTGGCATGCCGCATCTCCTCGTGCGCGGCGACGCTGACGTACTGGACGGCGCACAGCAACCTGCGCGCGGCTGCGCCAGCCTCCACCTTGAGCGTTAGGGCCTCGACCGCCGCGTGCACGCCGGCCTTGACGCCGGATGGCTTGAGCACCCCTCGCTCCCGGAGGCAGGCACGAGTCAATCGCAAGACAACCAACCCTCCAGTGGGCTTCCTCCTAGGAGCAGCAATCGCTAAAATAAGGCTTCCACCTCCAGTTCTCCACCTGAATTGTTCCTTGATTAGATTGGAAGGATGCACAATTACACATGTGGATTGGACAGGTTGCTACATGCACACATGGAGGATTCTAGCCGCTTGAGGCGTGGTGACCCTCACTGTCATGGGACGGGAGTTGGGGATCGACTTAGGCCGAGGGCAGCAGCTTCATTAGCAGCAGACTGCAGGCATGGGGCACCGGAGACGGAGGCGCCATGGCGAGAGGGCACCAGAGACCAAGGCGTCATGGAGCTCAGAGGCATAAGAATCAAGGATAGGACCAGACACCAGGAAGATCGCATCCATGTAAAGAATCCAACTATTGAGCTGAGCGCTCCACGCCTGATGGTTGGAGTGCAGCCCTGCTGCGACCGGCGCCGCCGCACCATGCGCCAACGCCTCCCTTTCCCCTTCTCTAGCCGGATTCTTCACTAATTATATTCCTCAAACACCATGGAAGATGTAGGGGTCAATTTCGGCGGATATTATGTCTGGTAAATATCGGCTCGTCTTGGTGTAGAGATCGGCTGAGCGCCTGAGCCCATGGCACAAAGGCCTGCCCGGGGTCAATCAACAAATAAATCGAACAGTTTTTTCACTTACCGGTGGCATTGAGGGTAATATGTAGTTTGGTGAACAGTTTTTTCACTTACCGGTGGCATTGAGGGTAATATGTATTTTGGTGGAAGGGTATATCGGTTCAGAAAAATGTTGGACGAACGAACCAACAAACGAACCACGGAAACCTTACGTCCTTTATTATTAGGTATAGATTTTGATGCTTTGTGGTGGCTTAGGTGTGCCTTATATCGATGATAGAAAATGATTTGTCAACTCATATCCTAGCTAATAAGAAGATGATTCCCTAAAAAAAGCAGATGACACTAATTGCTATGATGTTCTCTGATTGGTTGATTTGATTAGATTTATTTGCTAATAAACATGACTAATAATTGGTTCTAATTTTCTAGAGTACCTGTAGTAGTGATCTATCACATTTGTTGAGCCTTCTTGTTAACTTTTCTTTGTATCTAGATGCTCGGGTCCATAGTTAGTAACCGATTTTATATATTTCTTGCAGGATCTTCAAACATATGTTGGTTTTGATGCAAACCGCAAGTGTCAAAAGTTTCTACTAAGTTCCCTATATTCTTTATATTTTTGCCTGGGATAGGATGTTAGGTCAGTGGCTAGACTTTCCATGGATTAATACACATGATTCAACCAGAATATTCATGCTAAATAACATATTAGGTAAGTGCAGTTATGAGGAAGTTGTTTGCTTCTGTTAGAGATACATATGTTTGTTCTAGATGACAGATTAGTGGACTGCGACCCCTTGGTCATGTACACATTTATTTAGACCTCACAGTTTTTATCATCATTTGAATATATAAATTGGTTGCCAGAATGTGACCCACCTCAAAGCTTGAAATATTCTGATCTTTTCATCATTCTATCCTACCAGTGAAATTGCCATGTCTATTATTCTGAATTTTTGACCGATTGTTCTAAAAGGTAACGACTAAGAGAAATTGCAGGGGCCAAACAAACTTGGAACTTTAATTTGAATTTGGAGAGTTCTCATAGTTTCATATCAAGGGAGCACACGGACAACACAACAACTGGTAAGACTAATCTGATTGTTAGCTTATTGTCCATGGATCATTCAAGTTGGTCTGAGGGTGTGGGAGTAGTAGCTTTGGAGTGTGCTTGGTCATCTGCGATGTTCATCAAAAGAAGTGGAACAATATCACCATAGTTGCTCCAAAAGCATTGATAAACCTTTATAAATCAAAATTGTGGAATTTTGATCCTTTCAAGTACCTGAAATTAGCATTAGATGGTTTAGATTACCAAGAATTGAGTGGTTCAGTTTGACACATCATCACATATAAGTTCAGATGCTAGAATCCCTTAGACAGTTTTTATATATACAAGCTGTGCAAATTCCTGTAATACGTAATTATAGATACCCCACACTCCACCTGTGTGTTATTTCTCCGTGAATCCAAGAGTGTTTCTATATTAGGATGAATAACTTGAATAAGAATCAATTCTCTAATTTATTTCTAACTTTATCGATAATAGTTGGTACATGTACAGACATTTGGTAGATCAGCCACCATTTTTGTCAAAAGAACGCTCATGACCCTGCTTTACTTATATGTAAGAGTTCGGATCATAAGAGGCATACACAAGTATAATGGAATACCAGTGTATGTTACAAAACTGAGCAAAGCACCACACAGGAAACCAGTATTTACCACTCCAAGGTCCACTATTTCAAAATCACAGAAAGAGGAACATAGCCATTCTACTTTAGCTGCTAATCTACCCCTTCCAAAATGGTTGCAGTAAACCATAGCACCCAGCAATCAGTGAGACAACCTGAAGTTTAAAAAAGAGTCACCGACACCAGTTACGCACAGGTTGAGCAAACCGCGATTGAAAAAGTCGTACTTGTAGTTCTTCCTTGTACTTAACCATGTCTGAGTTTTATAAATTTCCTTGCAGATGAATGGCTTTAACTCGCTTTCTGAGATTTGCCCAGGCAACACCCATTGGTCTGTCCGTGTGTGTGTGTGTCACGGCTGTGGCACCACTGTGGACAATGGACCTATCAAGCACACGGATATGGCTTTTCTTGATGCTGAGGTACTTGTCTTAAACTTTATTCTCTGTTCCTCTTGTTTAAATATTATAGGTTCTTGTTCTTCTCTTTTAGGGACTGCTTTCTTATTCTCTGTTCCAATGCATCCGTGGAATTGGAGTCTTATGAATTAGAGCAGAACAACCTACTGGCTAACATGATCCCTACTACCTCATAATCTGTCATTTTCTATATTTACGGTGTTCCACCTCATTGCAGTAACTTATTTTAGCTAAAACGACATCTATGGGAAAGCATATCAAAGGATAGAATTAGATGCTGATGACGATTGGTATCGGGTATGTACAGACCGAAACACAGAAGGAAAATTTCCCCGGCTAAATTTTATTTCAGAAAATCTAACAAATTATATGTTGTTTACTAATGGCAAACATGGCAGTATCTTGCTTTTATATATAAGAAACAACGAATGATCAAGTTATTTTATGCAAGAACAATAATTTGCTTCCTTTTTATTATATATACACTAAAAAGAATTTATAACGGTACACCACTTAGCTCTAATGTCATATATCCTTCTAAGTAGTCAAAATTAATTTCCTTGCGTCTTAAATATACACATGGTGTTATTTCTTAATCTTAGGTGGATGAGGATTTGTTTCTGTTCCCCTGGATTGCAATAACGTTCTTGTTCCTCCAGTGGCAGATATGGTGCGAAGCTCACAAAAGGGGGCCATGGTTCACAAGGTTTCACTTGTTGAGCCTGATACTACAATGGCTTTTGAAATGGTGAAAGGTGGAGCAGCAGGCATCGTCGCTGCTCTAGCGCAATGTGCCATGGCCTGTTGTGATGACTTGGTCATGCCAAGTGACAAGGATGCTCTTGATAGCTATGATGGCGCAATCACTGTACCTGCAAGGTAGCTGATTTTAAATGCAGTGGTCGCTGATTTGTTTGTGGTGGTGGCAGTGGTAGCTCCATTGTTGTGCATATGGTCATTAGTTGGACAGAGAGTGCTAAAACCAGTGTTAATTTTGTTTGTTGATTAATGTTGAAATAAAGTTTATCATCCTGCTATAGCTTGCTTCTCGATTTGGATTCCATTGTGACTTTTTTTTTCATAATTCATAGATTGCGACATTGGATTCTTGCCTTGAAATGCTAAATTAGTGTACATATACTCCAGCCTAATACCAGTTATACCACTGTCAAGGAAATAATGAATGCAAGATCAAAGCAAAAAAGACTTCCTCTTCTTCGTGTTCAGGATGACAATGTATTTGTTTTATGATGTTTATAGAAATCTCATTCTGCTAAACAAAACAGTAACCTCATGCCTATCTTGGGCTGCTGAAACTCTATTCTCTGCATATAGGCCTTCAACTCTTCATCCTCTTTCTTTCTGATTTATTGCATGTTTTTAAATGCTAATCTTACTGCTTGTGAACTGTAACATCTTCTTTTCTTGCTGCAGATGTATGGGTGATTGTGGCGATCTCCTTGCTTTGGCTTGAAGTGAATTGTAACATTAAATATCTGCTCCTTAGTGTCTAGATCTGCTCCTGCTCTTTGCATGGTCCTACTTATGTTTATATCTATATGACATCTATCTGTAACGAAATATTCTTCGATGCTATTGGTGAAATCATTCCGGCGTGCTATGACTAAGCAATGTATTTGTTGGACATGCCTTCCGTTCGTCCCTGCTAGCGCTTACCGGTGTGTTACTTCTCTACCCACATGTGTGTTTACATCTGATGCTTGAATCTAGGCTTTTGTTCTCTGACTGATAAAGGAAGAATTGAGTTCCATTATGTAATTTGGTTCTTGCGTTTTTGTTTTAGGATGGATCGTTACAGTATGTTCTATGATTTATGTTACCTCTTGATACATCTTTGTTATATAATCGAAAGCGAATCTCGATTGTCCTTCGTCTGGTAGATTATGTTTAGTGTTTTTTTCATACAGTAAGATACTACTATCTGAGAATTAGTTTGGTGTTCTGATTTTTTTATGGCGACTCAGTTTGCTGATGTTTACAGATTGCTATCTACTAACCTATTGTGTGTTTAGTTTGCTTTATAATAAAGTCCAGTTGTTGTTGGCTGACAAGGTATTATTGGGGAGATCTCCAGGTGCGTTTACAGTTCACTGCCTAACCTGAGTAACGTGAAGTTATGTTGTCCGTGTCAAAGAAATTTAAGTTTCTTATACATGTGAACTACCTGCTATTGCCTCCTAACAGATTTAAGTAGCTGTGACCTTCCTTTCTAGATTGAAATAAGGGCAAATATTCTAACACCTTGTATTTGACTTCAAGCTTATCCTTACCTAGCTATGTCACAATATGATATTAGATATAACATTTATGCTTTTTCTCAACTTTTTTATAATACATGTTCATATTTAATTGCCCGCCGTTAAGCGGGTAAGCGCGCGGCAAGCCGCGCTTTCCTACCTAGTTCTATGTACCCCCGCCACTGCCGAATCATGGGGCGACGACATGCGCCTATCATTCAACTCGATCCGAGAAGCCACGGCGTGGGGCTTGATAGCTTGACCAGGGATCAGGGCGCACTAACGGCGATATCGTCTTCATGAGTTCCTTCATCGTCATCTCATGAATACAGCGGAGGAAGTGCATGCGACCGTCTCATGACTCCACAGTCCGAGAAGGCAAGTATCAAGATCCTCTGCCTTTGCGTCTTCTACTAGGCCTTGGCAAAATACTACTCATCCGCACGTGCTCTCTGCCTCTCTCTCCAATCACGGTGCTGGCAGCTGTTTTGTATTTTTTTCCAATATCGCATTCCGATCCATGTGGTATTTGCCGTTGATTTTCATTATTGACAGATCCATTCTCGGCTCCTCGGATCATCCGTGATCTTTTTTTAGGGGAAACATATGTGATGTTGGTATGGTATTGAGTGAATAAATTGAGCAGGTCGCCTGCCCTCTCTCTGATCGACATAGTGTACCTGAACCTCAATTATGCAGTAATGATATTCGTAACCAAGGTCGGTTAGTTTGTCTATTTTAATGAGTTTATTTTGAAGGTATATTTTCCCAGTTATTTTGAAGCTATACTTTCTCAGTTGCTAAACTATATCAGCACATTTGCATGTACATACATCAATAGCATATCAGTTATTTGCCCAGATTAGTTTGATTGGAAATTTAAGTGACTTTCAACATCTCTATATAACTTTTATTTATTCAACTATTAGTCACTCTCAAATTTCCGCCGCAACGTGCGGGGAATCCGCTAGTTTGATCTATGACCGGCGACTAATTAAGTCCGAACCTAGTTAGGACCAAGTTAAACTATCTTACGTCGTATTATTAAAACATTGACCGTGTTTCATTGCTAGGCCCATATGCTTCCACGTGATCCCATTTTGCTCGCGGAAGATCTGCATCGATAGAAACTTTTCGAAAGATCTGGTAAAACTTTGCTGAAAAACCATCCAGATCAGAAGTTTTATCATGTTTCATTTGAAAAACCGTCTTTTTCACTTCCTCCTCTGAATAGTCCTAACCTAGTTAGACTAGTTAAACTATCTAAAGTCCAATGATTTATTATCGAAACATTGACCGTGTTTCATGGTAAACTGGCCCATACACTTCCACGTGAAATGCATCGATAGGAACGTACAGCTAAACTGAGCTCTCGGAGAGTCTCTTGCGCTAGGCGCCCCGCGCGATCGCGAAGAGCCCTTCGGCCTGTCCAAGTCGTAGCATCTGACAACGTGACCTGACACGTTAATGTTGTGGCCTTATCCACAGGCAGGAAGGTGTGCACGCAATACGTACGTGGAACTTGCACATCGATTCGTACTGGGGTCAAAATCATGTTTTGATCACGACGATTTCCTCTCTGGCCTGGTGTAGTACGGCAGACAAGGTAATGCTAATCCAAGTCAAACAAGTTTGATCATGGCACTTTTAGTACTTCCTTCAGTCCATATGGGTCAGAGAGAGTATATGTTTTTATGTATTAAGTAACTTAACTTATTCTACATTCCACATATAGATGTATCTACACACAAAACTCATATAGATATAAACGTAGCTATATAAAGTTTAGACATTTATTTTGGAACGGAGAAACTTTACTTTTAGTGTGTAGATTCACTTATTATGGTGTGTATCTATTTTAGTTTTAAATATCTAAAACATCCTATATTTGTGAACATATGGAGTATATGTTAGAGTACGTTGTTTTGGCTGCCGGGCACCCTAGAGCCTTTTTTTTTGAATTTTCCTGAAATTGACATTTTAAACTTTCAAAAAAATCAGTGAAAAATTATGCAGGTAGATAATCATGACTTCTAACTGTATGTAGAAAATCAATCCAAATTATTATGTATTTTAGGCTCTGTAAAAAAGAAAAATTTCCAGATCTGAGATGGTGCAAAATTCAAAAACCTCTCAGGTGGTCAGTATTTTTCATTTTTTGTATAGTCCGAAATACAGACTATTTCAAGTTGAGATTTTGCACGGCCATAGAATACGTCGCTAGCAACATCTAGAATTATATATTTGATTTTTTTGAAATTTCAAAATGTTATTTTTTTAGAGTAAATTCCAGTTTTTACCCCCTATTTTCAATTTTTTGACGCTAATTATCCCATTTAGCAAGTTTTCATCCAAATTACCCCATTTAGTAAAAGTTATGCCAATTTTTACCCCCTTTAGAATTTTGTGAGCTTTTTGACGGCTGGGTCCCAGTCGTTTGGATTTGAAAAGGGCAGGACGAGGCAGCAACTGATGACCGGAGAGACTCGGCGCCGGCGATCATCGAAGCCATAGACGGCGAACGGTACTACAACCTCTTCCTATCCCCCACAGTATAATTTTGTTCTCCCCATCCGTTCTCATTTGGTTCTATTTGCGTAGAGGGGTAGGGTACAGATCGATCTGAGGATATTCCTGATAGTTTAGGGATTGCGTGTGGATAAAGGGAAAATATTTTGGTCTCAGATTTCTTAAGCAGTGCCACCACAACGTGCTTTATTTCAGTGCACAACAGGCCGTGAGACTAGACAGTGACTTTGGTCGAAGTTACTAGCAGAAGTTGTATGTACTAGATTACTGCAGGATCATGTTATGAAAGTATGGATAAATATACTTGATTGTGGGTACGTGTTATACTTTTATCCCATGGTCTCATTAGTATTCCCATCAAACTCGTTAGTTTCTCTCCGTTGTTAATCATATGAAAGTGCAAAATACAATCATGTTCAACACTTTGCACGTGTACATGACGACCAGGACCTGGCCGTCAAAAAGCTCACAAAATTCTGGAGGGGGTAAACATTGGCAAAACTTTTGCTAAATGAGGTAATTTGGATGAAAACTTGCTAAATGGGGTAATTAGCATCAAAAAATTGAAAATAGGGAGTAAAAACTGGAATTTACTCTTTTTTTATAAGTACACATCGGGGCTCCATGGTGCCCGGGAGCTAAAGTGATTATTTGGTATGTGTTAGCCCAAAAATGCTATTAGCTCATGTTGTCTTAAAAAAATTGAAAACCACATTTCTTGAATCTCAAAAGAAAATTGTTTTCATGTGAAAAAGTTCTATTCACTCTGACCCCAAAAGGATGTCAAATATCTAAATTTAGATGTATCTATGCACTAAATCAAGTCTAGATAGATATAAATTTAGATAAAGTTGCGACATCTTCTATGGGAGCGATAGAGTTAAAAAATTCATATAAGTACATCTACACATCTAGTAAGTATGATACAAGTTTCTTCTAAATATGTTATTATTTGTGATCACAAAAAAAACAAATGTGGGATTTCAAAAGTTTTTTTTTTCATTTTTATAACATCAATGTACCTTTTCTTCTAGCCCAAAATTCTCAAATTTTTAATGGAAACTTTACACATCTTTAGGTAATATACTACATTTGTCTTTCAATGTGGAACTTCAAATGTAATTAGATACTAAAATGCGTAGAAACGCTCTTCGGCATCCATGGTACAGAATAGTTATTTTGGACCTAACATAATTTTAAGTTATTATATTAATAATTTTATGTTTTATATTAATAATTACATTCATATTCAAAAAATTGACAATAAAACATAGTGCATGAGTCATTACAGTGTAAAATCATGAATGTATTTTATGTCATATTTTGTATGTGACGTAAACAAATTTTTTTATGTCATTTGTACTTTTTATTATGTTCTTCTCGACTTTCGAAGTATATCAAAATTAACATGACGCAGAAATCTTGTACGGTTACAAAGATACATGAAGGATGTATAATAACTGTTCTGCATCGAGTCAAATAGTGTGACTCCTGAAGCACGTGTAGATACATGCGAATCTAAATAAAATTGAGATATTTTTTAGGAACAGAAGGAGTACAATAATTAAATATACATCCACATACTCAAAATCATAATTTTTTGAAACACCTATTTTTTCTTCCAAAATGACTCATTCTTTTACCCCCTTTAGTTAAGCCACCAACAATGTCTCCATATGCAATGTTTCTAGCCTGTACACTTGCATATCCTTTCTCGTTCGTATCTCCTTTAATTAGGTCCAATTATTACCCGCAAAAAAAAAGGTCCGATTAAGCGCACAACGGTTCAACCTAAAGTAGGCGATTGGGTGTTGAAGTGGGGCACATACGATATATAACGATCAGTGAATCACTCGAGATGATATTGTCCCCCGGACTTGCTTCCGCTTGCTCTTTTCCCCCGATTCGTTCAGGATATGCATAATGGATGAGATTAAACAACACCTCAACAGTGACATAGCGTCACACGTGGAAAGTGAACATTATCCAGATCGATAGTGTGCTGTGGCCTGTGTGGGTGCAATTTGGTGGGTTTAGTATTGACTTGGGAGTTGGGATAAGGCTTGCACATTTTCTTGCCTAGCAAAGCAGGGAGAGATAGTATTTGCTAGGTTTCACGTTTCCACGGCGATCTTTGAAAAAACGTTAGCTGGGGTCAATTGACACGCCTTTTCTTGTATGTGATTTGTCGTGCACTTACTCATTCATTTTTTGTTGTAACCTCCGATGTAGTAAAATCAGTTGTGTGTTGTAGCTACTACTCCGAGTAGTAAAATATCTAGGTGGTCGGTGCTGCAAAGCCAATTAATGCGTCAATGGTGCAAACAAGAGGTGGCAAATGTGGTGTGCAGCGAAGTGAGACTAAGAGCGATGTTAACTGGTGTTATGAAGTTATTAGGTGTTGTTCGTGGATGCTGTAATGAGCTTTGTCTTGAGCAACGATAACTGATGAGGGTATTGGCCGCGGTATTGGCGTGAGCATATGAGAGAATGCATAAGACGAAACTATTAGTGGAGACTTCTTTTTTCCAATCCTAGGTGCTGTTTGGGTGGGTGAGTTCCACTGAGACGCGAGCATGGAAAGGCACAGCTTCATCCGACCGTATAGTCGTGGTCCATGCGATCCGACGGTTCCAGAAGGGAGGGGCCGACGCCTAGCGTCTCCTGGAGGTCATGTTAATTACTCAAGTGGGCCGTCGTATCAAAAGATATATGGCTCTTGAGATTCTATTTACTGGGCCGGAGCTAACATTGCCAAGACGAGTTACATGGGCTGTCTTTTTTACTTTCTGTTGATTCAGGCTGCCCTATACGGCGATCCTCAAAAGTCAAACCCTGGAACCGCGCCACCGTCCTCGCAACAGAGGAATGCCGCCGCCACGCAGTCGCAAGACCTTGGCCACCGCCGCGGCGACCGACGTCCTGCTTTCCCTGCCCACGGACGTCCTTGACGACATCCTCGCTCGCATAGGTCTCCGCGACGCCGTCCGCACGTCCGTGCTCTCCTACTCCTGGACACGCCGATGGGAGTTCCTCCCTTCCATCGACCTCTCCGCGGACGACGGGGGCACGTGGAAGGCACCAAGCGCCGTCAACGGCATCCTTCTGCGCTGCCCCGGCCGGATCCGGCGTTTCCACGTCAACCCCGACAAGGCCACGGTCGGCAGCGTCAATGACTGGCTGCCCGCGCTCTCCCGCCGCGGCGTCGAGTCCCTTTCGCTCAAACTGCCGCCGCAGCACTACTCTATGATGCCCACGCTCCACGAATCCGTCTTCTCCTGCAGCGGCCTCACCTTCCTCGACCTCTGCACCTGCAAAATGCCGCCTTTCCCCCTGGACCGGGGATTTCCGAACCTGAAGAACCTCATCCTCTCTGACGTGATATTTCAAGGGAATAGGGAGCTGCAGGAGATCATCGAGACATGCCCATTGCTCGAGGACCTAAGACTTCTTGAGATCGACGGCTACGGAAACACAGGATTGGTGATCCGGGCTCCCAATCTCCGGTGCCTAACGCTTTGTTTCGTCGACGGAGTTGACTGCATCTTTCACAGCCTTCCACGCCTGCATTCTGTCGCCATCGATATGTGTAACTATGTTGACTGCCATTTTGATAGGCTATTGGTGGGGCTTGTTGAAGCTAGGAACCTACAACTCCGCCTCGTCACGGAAGATGGATGTGTACACTCTCATTGTCCTCTCAGTCGCTAATATCAAAAGGCTGAATAATGTAAATGCTTACTGTCATATTATACTAATTCATTGTTCCCTTTTGCCATAATTTTCAGTTCATTTGGCCTAGGATGCCTAAGACACTTCCGTTCACATTTCACAACTTGAAGAGCTTGAAGTTGCATATGGCCATGGACTTCTCTGAAGAAACGTCGATTAAAATAACCTTTCTGTTACTCAAGAGTGCTCCCAACCTTCAAAATCTCAAAATAATGGTAATGGTGAACGCTTGTGATGACTGTTTCCATATTTACAATTCCTGAAGATCTTGGTTCTTCCTACTAATTATGTTTCTCCTATATATGTGAAGCTCTATAACAGCAATACGAGTGATACAGAGTGGACAGAAGAGGCAAATCATACAAAATTCCTAAATGCACAATGGGAATATGGCATGTGTGCTAACCTTCAGGTTGTTCACATGGATGGTGTTTGTTGGCTGTCAGATGAAATGTCATTTATGCTGCTAATTCTCTCTAAAGCAAGCCTTCTTCGTACATTATCTATTAGCTGTGTTGCGGAAAACACAACGCCAATGCGTGCATTACAAGGATCCTATAAAGCTTCACCTCAAGCTCAGCTCCTATTTAAAGGTAAAGAAAAGTAATTTAAATTGTATATTTTTGTTTATGAATTCCCTTGGATTTTCCTTTTTTTCGATTCCAAATGTCACTGGTGCATTTTGCATCATATCACAATATCACATTACATTTTGTTTTTTTTACGAGTTACAGTTTCCTGTAGCATTGTTGAAGAGCCGGGTCTGCTACACAGCAAGATCAAGCGTATACATATCCAGTCATATGAGTGATACCTAAGCATCTAGTATCATAGTTAGCACAACGCTCTAGACTTAATTATTTTCCAAAACCTGAACCCTTTGTTTTCTCTGTATCTCTAGAGATTTCTCTATTAGGCTGTCTAACTTACTAGGCCCCTACTCAGTTAGGCTAATCATAGTAGGGAGTGCATTGC
Organism: Dactylis glomerata; assembly: GCA_007115705.1. NCBI lineage: Eukaryota > Viridiplantae > Streptophyta > Magnoliopsida > Poales > Poaceae > Dactylis > Dactylis glomerata. The sequence goes on from QXEO01000382.1 coordinate 4,926,609, forward strand.
ATATTTCAGTACCTCCATAGTAGGAAGTATCATATGTTTGGTAACATAGAATTTCTCATCTATTACTTTTTGGAGTGGAGTCATTCTCTCTTGGATGTGCTACGTGATGGTGACATATATGTTACTCCTTCCGGTCCGGTTTGTAAGTCATGCGGTTATTTGTAGGTCGCTAGTTTACCTATATAATATCAATTATATAACGCAACATTATGCCATTAGAAAATATAGCATCTGAAAAAGTGACTAATATTTTTTTAATATATATATCATATTAAGTTGGTCAAATTGACGGTCCAGGGATATGCAAAGGACCTATAAATTGGCCGGAGGGAGTACTTATCATTTAATAGCATGCCATATCAACATAATGCTTAGTTGACACAAAATGTAATTGTGTGTTATTATACCTATGTTACCCTCACTATCAGTAATTTAGTTTATTCTCATTGGTAGGTGAATGTGGCTATTTTCATGTGGTTGACTCCTAGACAATAATAAATAAGGGAACATTTTATTAAAAAGATAAAATATAACACTGTTGAATATGAAAACGAAATGAGAGATTGAGACTCCTACACAACCAAAAGTGCAAAACACTGCAAACCCCTAAAACCATCAGAATTTTGAATTTCCTTTGCTAGAGAATAAGGTAGGCGCCGAATTTAAATGCTATCTTGGAACTTCACATAATTTATCTAGTGATTTTCCAATGAAAATTCAGTAAATTTTAATTCTGTTTATTTAAGATAAACAATTCTGTGACATAGTCACTTAGGGCCTGTTTGGTTGGTGTCCAAATTTTCCCTACCAATTTTTTGGCAGCCTACAATATTTTGTTCCTTATTTGGTTGGTTGCCAAAATTTTGGCAGCCTATGGAATCTTGCCAACTCTTCTCACATTCCCTTCACAAATCTTACCAATATTTTGGCCAACTTGGGGTCAAAAATTTCCTAACCAAAATATTGGCTAGCCAAATGTTGCCAATATTTTGGTAGGGCAAAGTATGGCATAAACCAAACAGGCCCTTAGGGCCTGTTTGGTTGGTGTCCAAATTTTCCCTACCAATTTTTTGGCAGCCTACAATATTTTGGTCCTTATTTGATTGGTTGCCAAAATTTTGGCAGCCTATGGAATCTTGCCAACTCTTCTCACATTCCCTTCACAAATCTTACCAATATTTTGGCCAACTTGGGGTCAAAAATTTCTTAACCAAAATATTGGCTAGCCAATGGTTGCCAATATTTTGGTAGGGCAAAGTATGGCATAAACCAAACAGGCCCTTAGTCTAGTGAAAGTCTTTGACTAATATTGCCATATTGATATGATATGGTCTGATATTCACGGATCGATGTGGTTGTTACGAAGAACACCCAGAGGTATGAGTGGAAATGAAGGGGAAAGCGCAAACAATGGGTCTATTCAAATGCAAAGTAACAGGATAACTAGTACACCATACTCAATTCGAATCCAATAACAAACATCCCAAGATGCAGCCCTTGAATCCCGATACTAGACTACTCAACTCTTAATGAAGCTGGATCCTTGAAATGCTGGTTCGCTGATCCAATAGAACACAACGAAGGGAAGATTGGCAGCAAAGAGACTTTGGAGTCACCCCACTAGAGGAGAGGTGTTGGGCACTCCACAAGGGGAGGATCTTGGACCACTTGGGATTTTGGGGGAGCAAAGCTCTCGGGTTTCATATTATCATGTCTATTCCTGATCTGACGGTGACGGTTAATGGGTAGGTAAGTGGATAAGATACATGGGCAGCAACCCATTTTCTGCTTGCAGGCAGGGCACCGGAAAGTCTGCTGGTTTTGGCGCCGGACAATCAGACCCTGGCGGCTGTCTCGCTGGCGATTTCTTCACGGCGGCGATCCTAGGTGTTGAATTGTCTCATGGAACCTATGCTGGACAATCCAGCGCGTAGACTTGTGGAGACAGAGAAGGACAGACAGGTGCCAGACATGTCCGATGCGTGTCGAGGGCTCTTGGATCCTCGTGACTTGTTTCACCAGGCAGTCCGATAAGTGGGGCACTAAACAGTCCCGGCTTCAGGGTATCAGGTGCCCGACACACAGTCCAGTGTTTTGATAATTTGATTCTTACTTTTCTGTTTTCTTCACTCCTTTTGAGGCTTGCCTTCTCCTGTTTCCGTCCACGTTTGTAGTGGATCTAGAGGTTCATACTGAGCACACATAGGTATCCACTTGAGGTAGCAAGTCATTCACAAGGGGAGAAATATCAAACAATTTTAAGAATAGATTCACCTCAGCTTGTAGGGATTTTGCTCTAGCTCTTATCGTAGGATCAATTGGTGTGTTTGAAAAAGTTGTTGGCATTGGTGAACTTGATGTGCTGATGTCTGAGGGGCGTACCGAATCACATAACCACACGCTTAGATATCAGATATCTATGCAGCTTGTATCATAACCAAGACAGTGCTCAGACTTGATTATTTCCCAAACCTTGAAATCCATCTCACTGTTTCATATTAGGTGTAACACATTTTTATTTTTCATGTAAGAAATGAATAATGAACGCTCATTTTATGAGTAGAGAGGAAATAACTACAGTTATGAAGACCAATATAGACCGAAAAGGGAAACACTGCAGACACCTCATCAGGTCTTGGATTTTTTATTCACTAAAACAAAACATAGATATCTGAAATCCTAGCTTCGCACTTCAAAATTTCACATTATGCATTTATCAGCTTCAATAGGATCTTGCAAGCTTCTTGCTTTTAAAGATATAAAGTAGAGGGTCATCAATTTAAATAGGTGCAGTAGTTTGCAATATACTTTTGTTGCAGATGCCTTTCCTGTCTATTGTGATGAGCTGCATAAACATAGTGCTTTTTGTCATGACGCAGTTATGGAAGTAAAAGAAGATTATAATGTGTGTCCACCTCCGTGCATTGCTGAGGAAATGTGAAGCTACTACAGCTGGATCGAGACAGTTCTCTCTGTTTTATCTGATGCCGTCTTTTTTATTAGATATGCAGCATGCAAAGAATAACTTCTTCTCAAATGAGCGGTGACATTATATAATGTTCCTGTTCTGCAAGATAGCGACAAGCGATGGGTGTGGCTGCTTGGCGCAAATCTATTTACAAACTTGATTGCATTGTCCTATTGTTTCTTTCAGTTCAGTGAAAGGGTGCCATAGGATACATACATATATTCTTGTATTATCATCGTTTCTTGATATCCTATAACTCATGTTTACACTCACGATTTATCTGGTTGCTTTTACGAAAGCAAGTTGTAATGTTCAGTGCATGGATTCTGAGATTACTCTATCTGAGAGACTGAGACTAAACTTTTCCAACTGGGATTACTCCCCTTTCCATTACTCACATAACGGAAATACAAAGTCTTTTTAGGACGTTTCGGGACACATCCCGCAACCACAGAGCAAAAGGTAGCAAGGAAAGGAGAAGCCAGAAGGAAACAAAAAACACTACTTGGTAGGAAAACCCGCTGTATGACCCGGTGTCGAGATCATACTACGGGGCAAAAAACCTACCCCTACACTACGAAACCACCAAGGATCCAACAACAGGTCAAGGAACAACAAAATAGAACGACAACCATCCAACTTCGAAAGCACTCCACCACAAATGACAGCACCGACATCCACACTTCAGAATCAGCCATTCGTGATCATCCGCCTCCTTTCGACCACCACCAACGGCACCCAAGCGTCAACCGAAGTAGCCCTCGCCATGTCACCGGCCTTCTGCATCAGCTGATCAGCGCCTCCGCGAACTTTTTCCGCTTCGTCTCCGTAGAGCCCTGCCCAATAACGGAGAAAAGCACACATCGAAAAAATTGTCACCATAGGGGACTTCACCACCTTTTTCTCAAAGGTTATTTGATTCCTCACATTCCAAATAGCCCAGCAACCCGCCGCAAGAAGAAGCATATGAAATTTTTTACCACGAGGAAAATAAGCTAACAACCACGTCCAACATTGCCAAAGAGAGTTAGGACAGGTAGAAGCCCCAAACATAGTACCCAAGGTACCCCAAAGAGCCCTAGCATGGGAGCAAGAAAAAAATAGATGATTAGCAGTTTCAATCTGGTTGCAAAAAGAGCACAAAGGAGACCCTTCCCATTTTCTTCTCTTCAGGTTATCTCTGGTCTGAACCGCATTCTGAAACAACTGCCATAGGAAAATTTTGATCTTAAGAGGAATTTTAGCTTTCCAAATCCACTTATTGTGAGAACCAGCGATATTCCTTTCCAAACACTGATAAACAGATTTGGTGGAAAAGCGCTTGTTAGGAGTCAAGCCCCAAACCACACCATCAGGTAACACAGAACCCGGGACATTCCTTGCCAGCTGCTGAATATCAGCCCACTGGCCAAGAAGGACAGGAGACAGCCTTCTCCTAAAAGGTAAAACAAAATTATTGTTCTTGACTTTAAGAAAGGTCCAATCTTGCGCTTGGCAAATATCATAAAGCTGAGGAAACTTAGACATCAAAGGAATATTGTCCATCCAAGGGTCTAGCCAGAACCTGACCAAATCACCACTATTCAGAATAAGTTGCCTACCCACAAAATAGACCTCTCTGATTTTCATCAAGGCTTTCCAGCATGGGGAATCACCAGCTCTAACTTTAACCGAGGCAACAGTTTTGTTCCTCAAATATTTCGCCCGGATAATTTGCTGCCATAGACCATTTTGAGTCTCAAGTTTCCACCACCACTTACACAACAAGGAGATATTTTGTTTGCGAAGGTCTTTCACTCCCAGGCCCCCTTTTGACTTAGAACGACAAACTCTAGTCCACTTGACCATATGGTATTTTCTTTTTTTCTTCTTGCCAGCCCAAAAGAACCTTCTCCTATGCTTGTCAATTTTCTCAATAAAAGTATCATTCCAGAGAAACATGGCCATATAATAAGAAGGAATACCAGACAAACACGCATCAAGCAGAGTTAATCTACCCCCAGAGGTAGCAGAATCACACACCCAGGCATCCAATTTCTTCACCATCTTGGCGTCAACAAAATCCCAATCTATGTTTTTAAGAGTAGAAAAAGTTACAGGAACCCCAAGATATTTCATAGGAAGTCTCCCCACTTGACAACAAAAGAGATCAGAATAAAACTCTTCTATAGAATTGTCCCCACCAATCACAAAAATTTCGCTCTTAAGGAAATTAATTTTCAACCCAGACATCAACTCAAAAATAGTCAACAAAAATTTCAGATTCACAGCTTTTTCAGGGTCATGTGAAATACAAAGGACCGTATCATCCGCATATTGTAAAATACCAACACCATTTTCCACAAGATCAGGCGCCAAACCCACAAAGAGCCCATTTCTTTGAGCTTGCAACACCATCTTAGTAAGGACCTCTCCCCCCATATTAAACAAGAAAGGGGATAACGGGTCCCCTTGTCTAACCCCTTTGGCACTTTGAAAATAAGCACCAACCTCATCATTTAACTTCACACTAACAGTGCCATTATGCAAGATTTGCCGAATCCAAGAACAAAATAAGTTGTTAAACCCTCGCAACTGAAAACAACTCAAAAGGAACTCCCAATTGAGCTTGTCGTAAGCCTTTTCGAAATCTAGTTTCAAAATCACACCCACTTGTTTCTTAACATGCACATGATGCATAATCTCATGCAGCGAAACCACCCCATCCATAATATTCCTATTCTTAATAAAAGCATTTTGCTGAATACTAATCAACTTTGACATATAGGGTTCCAATCTCAAGGTCAAAGTCTTAGTAATCAATTTATAAATGCAACGAAGTAAACAGATAGGACAAAACTGGTGTATTCTATTAGCCCCAGAAATCTTAGGCAGCAAGGTAATAATACCATAATTGAGACGTTGGACATCGAAAGTCCTAGCAAGGAAGCAATTAAACAACCTCATGATATCAAATTTAACCACCTCCCAACAATGCTGATAAAACTCTGTAGGGATCTCATTAGGACCAGGAGCACGATTGGTTTCCATTGAGAATAGTGCATTCTTAACTTCTTCTTCTGAAAAGGGTCTAGTTAAATCCTCATTATCCTCTGCATTCAACTTCTCCATCTCGGACCAGAGAGAAGGAGATATGGGGAAAAGATTGCCAGGGGCTGGACCAAATAACTCTTTGTAATAAGAGGTTGCATGATCAATAAGATTTTTTGTTCCCTCAATCAAAACATCATTATCAACAAGGGAATGAACAGTATTCTTCCGTTTCCTGCCATTAGCAATTTTATGAAAATAGGAGGTATTCTGATCCCCATGCAACAACCACCTTGCATGTGATCTTTGCCGCCAATAATTCTCTTCTTCCACATTTAAATTGTACAGTTCCACTTGAATATCAGTTTTCCTCACTAACATCTCCGGAGATAAATCATTATCTTCCTCTAACAACTCCAAGGTTTCAAGTTCCATTTTCAGATCATGTTTCAGCTTCCTATTATTACCGAAAATATTGGCACCCCAACCTTTAAGGAATTTCTTAACTCTTTTAAGCTTGATATTAATAGTATCAATAGGATCCACACTATTCACATTTTTCCCCCAAATATTGGCTATGTTTACCAAGAAATCATCTCTTCCCAGCCAAGAAGTATCAAACTTAAAATTCCTAATTTTCTTAACCGCTAGAGTGTCACCAGAATCAAGCAACAAAGGATTATGGTCAAAATTATCCTTTAATAATTTCCTAATAGTGACCAAAGGAAACAAGGTTTCCCAACAAGGGGACATCAAAATACGATCAAGCTTTTCCAAAGTGGGGCAAACTTGTTTGTTTGACCACGTGTACTTCCCACCAGTCATATGAATTTCACGGAGCCCCATAGTATTAATAATAGAATTGAATAAAGCAGAGGAAGAGTGTAAAACCGAAGGCTTATTCTTTTCCAACACATTTCTCAAAATATTAAAGTCACCACCCACAATAAAAGGACAATCAATAGCAGAGCAAAAGGAAGAAAGCTCAGCAAGAAAAGCAGGTTTAAACTCATCATGAGCTGGCCCGTAAACCACAATAATGGCCCATCTGCACATTTTCTTTTTATCCCACAAGTTCATCAGAATCATAAAACTCCCCAACTTAACAGTCTGAACTTCCAAAGTATCACACCGAGCCCCACATAAAATCCCCCCAGATTTTCCAACCGATGGAATCCATTTCCAAAAGAAACACCCACTAGGATCAATATTTCGGAAAAAGCTTTGTTTATAATCTCTTTTCATTGTCTCTTGCAAACCAATAAAGTCCAAAGAGTAATCAACAATAAGATCATTGAGGCAAACAGACATTCCTTTTTTGCCTGCCCCCCTTAGATTCCAAAAGGCAACTTTCATTTTAAACGACTAGGGGTATTTTTCTGCCTGACAGGTCTACCAGGGTGCAGGGTAGACGTGTCACACTTTTTTTGGCTCCTAGTAATAGGACGAGCCGTCACAACACTCTTTCTCCTATTATTTTTCTTGGACTTCCTCGACTGCACAAAAGTAAAATTGCTATCATCCTCCTCCTCATCATGCCACTCAAGACGCAAAGGAGATTTAACCCCACAATCATGATGAATCACCAAGGATTCACTCAGAGGTTTAGTATTCTTATCAAGTAAACTATTCCTAGAATTTTCAATTTCTCTAATCAAGTCAATATGTTCAAAATCGTCTGAAGGGATATTCACCCCCATCATAGAAGCACGTAACATAATTTCATTATTGGATAAAACCGAAAAAGCATTGGAAGCTGGAACATTAGAAGAAGTCGAGCACTGTTCATTACCTTCAAGATTCCTTTTCTTGGTCAAAGCAGCAGCGTTATCCATCACTTTAGCCATTTTCGCCTCCTGATTACGCAGGTCACAAGGAATAGGCTCCATCGGCTTGGTACAAGTAGTACCAGATTGAGGTTCCCCATGTTCATCAGACGGTGGAGATTGGACAAAATATTCTGACTCACTGTCAGGGGCAGAACAGTGGACATCTTCAACTTCAGTAACCACAGGAGAATGGGACCAAGCATAACCAGAAACCACAGCAGCAAAGGAAGGAACAATTTGCTTTCCAGCATCCAACATCAAATTTTCAGTTTCAGAATTAGCAGCCTTAGCAGCATGCACAGTAGGAGCCATAGACATGTTACTCTCACAGATAGGAGAAGGTAACACAACAGAACTTCCCAAGTCTTTCTCAGCATTCTCTTTAGCCATTTTGTGAATCAGAAGCTCAGAATCATCTTCACTCTCCTCCTCAGACTCATGCTCAGACACCACAGGTAATTCAGCACAATAGGATTTACCAAAGTCCGTGCCCACACTAGCAGCACCAGTTTGTCCTTCCGAAGAGGCAGCAGAATTTTCAGAGAAATTGTTGTGTAAACGAATTCTCTTGGGAGAAGGAGGTACAGATGAGCTACTAACAGGAATAGCACCTTTTTGCGCCGGAGGACCCCTCACCACCACTGATTCAACCTCATAGGAGAAATCATAGAAATAGTCCCCAAGAACCCCCTCATCCGTCTCAGGTAACTCATCAATATCACGACAACCTAGCAGGATTCTATAGAACTCAGGCTTGTGGACAGTGGCTTGATCCACTTCCAAAGTAACTCCCACCAAAGAACCAGCATAGGCAACATGCTTCTCACATCTTTTGTCTGAAGGAATATTACGAACCCGGACCCAGGCTTTGTGCAACACACTTTTCGCACCAACAGAAGCAGTCCAAGGAGACAAACTCACAGTAGCATCACACACTTTCATCTCCATACTCTTTCCAAAATAGCAAGCACGATCAACTTCCTTTGGATTAGGGAACCGCATCACAAATTGAGAAGAGTTGATTGGCCTGGCAGTACATCGCCATCCAGTGCCCAGGTACATGTTAAACTCTTGCTCAATGTCTCTGAACGAAGGATTTCCTCTCAGAATAGTAATTACCAAACTAGAAGCCCTTTCCTTAACTTGCTTAGCAGAAGAGGAATCAGGAAAATAGAAGAAACCCTGCCCTGGTTTCTGGAAAGCACACATAGAAGCCATACATTCCCAAGGAAGAACTGCTTGACAAATCTGAGAAATATGCCCTAATTTTCCACACCGCTCGCAACGAATCAGGGGACAACGAGCTGTAAAATGTCCATTACCATTGCAGTTGAGGCAGGGACTCGACTGAGACTGAACTATCCTTTCATATACTCCTACTAAAATTCTATAGTTATAGGAAAATGTAATCGCTCTCATCCATAGATGTTTACGTCATAGATACACACCCTGTGTGAATTAAGGAGCTCTGCCTCTAATTAACTAGAAAGATACTCTCTAGCGTTGCAACGGGTATCTCTTTAAGAAGTGTATTGGCAGTGACTAGAGGCCGTTGTGTGACGATCAAAGCAATGGAGGTTGCACCTATATTCCAACCTCTCCATTCCACTCGCCCCAGCGTACTTGTCACGGGCCATCAACTTTAAGCCTCCCCGGACTGCCCTCCTCCATACTTGGAGCTTGGTGGGTGGAGGAACATAAAGGCCATCACATTTTCTTGCAACAACGGGTCCGCCTCGCTCGAAGGCTGGTCGTGGCCGCTAGTGGGCAAGAACTTTGAAGGCCGCACATGATTTTTTCTAAAAATGTAAATACTTATTTAATTTCCATTTTCATTGAGTTTTAGATATTCACACTTCCTAAATGAACTCCAGGAATTAACTGGTTCAACCATTTCCATCTTTTCAGTGGCATCGCTACACGATTACTCAAATTATGTGTTTTCTATGTTTTCCACCACATGGATATCATCATGGATCAGGCAAACAAAGACAATGTCACCAAGGTGTGGGAGATCTTTTGATAGTCATTTTATGTTCATATTGTAAATGGATTAGAATAACAATTATACTGAGAAGTTTGCATCAATTAGCATGACATAAACAACAAATGCAGGAACAAGCCAATATGAAAGGGTAATTGGGTAGCCATTGTCGAGCACCACCATGATCGAAGCGATGAATGATTTGATTTTCATTTTGATGGGGTCCAAGCTAAGCTTATTTAAAGGATATGATACTTGTTAAACATATAAATTTCTTTCTGAAATATTATAGTCAATGAAGCTTAAAGAAATGGAGATAAATATATCAATAGATAGATACATAAAGAGAGAAGCTGCTGCACCAACCACATGGATAGGTAGTTTTTTTCGGTTCTACGGATCTTCCAGATAAAGGCGGCGATGATGGAAGAATTATTGTAGATTATGTAGGAGGCTTTTTGCCACCTCGATAGTCTTATTAGTCTCAGTAATATTTTTTGTTGACACTTCACACATGCACAGACCTGATCGCTCGGAGGTGATATTGAGGAGTATGTTTTTTTCATCTAGAACGACACCACAGGACTGTATTTCTTAAGAAACTAGATGTTACCCCGCGCGTTTGCTGCGGCACTCTTAGCTGAATTTAGAAACTTGGTATAAGAAAGGAATAGAATGCTAAATCGACTTTGACTATATCTTTTGATTACCTAAAAATGTAAACTTTAATTATCTAGATTTGCAGTTGTATAGGTTATTTAGAAGGCAAAGTAAAAGAAATGTTGAGAGCTACGCAACAAAGTTTTTACGAATATGTTTTAGCACATAAAATTTACAAACCAAAAACCGAAATATGTCTTCATGTAATCCCTAAGATTTACATGGCAAGAGACTTGAGTATCGATTGTTTAAATAGAAGGCCCGTTTGGCGATTTTTTAGTTTTCACAGACGTTAAACTTCTTATCTGTATTGGTCAACATCCCAATGATGTCCTCAATAGGAACATGGAATTGATCAAACATGCTAGAGGGTAGCCCTTATGGAGATAAAAATGCGAGGTCGGTGAAGGTGACCTTGTCTCATCTGATCATCTCTGGTTGTCTATAAAGCACATCCTGCAAAGGTATATCTAAGATTAGTTTAGAAATATTCAATATTACGGTTCAATTGGAGGTAAATCCACCTATTATTAGCTGGTCATAAATCACAAGGCATGATAGAAGGATATATATGCTGTAAATAGGAAGACACCAAGCATTGTTGCCATAAGGTAGCAAGGTCCAGCTAGCAACCATGGTAGGACATAATCCAATTACAAAAATGTACATACCTGATACTTCGATTCAATTAACTATGCTTTTAGGTGACGGCATGTCTACAAACATCTTAATCTGTGTCATATTATTCATTCGATCATACAAAACGAAATCAGTAATTCTATGGTCCAGACCCATACGACATAAAACCATTTAGAGGAAATTGTGGAGAGCACACATCGTAATTTAATTTGACTATATCTGTAGCCATGGCTTGCTAGCAAACAACACAACCTGATTGAGAAAAGAGTTGGCAGATCCAGATGAGCGAGTGGACTGGTAGAAACTCATATCATCATCCACGGTCCAGTTTGGACTTTGTAGTTGTTGCAACAAAGAAGTTAGTGTTGTAAACGGACAGACAAAATGACAGCCACTTCCTCCGATTAAACCAAACGCGTAGAATTCGGTACATGAGCAATACAGAATCCGTGCTAAGATCGGGGATTATAAACTTCATCACCTCATCAGGCTAGGAGAATGAGAGCTGCTCATAAGTGAAGTTGTACCCGTCGGGGGAGGCGGCCAGGCAGCAGCGAGCTCGCGGTACTGGCATAGCGACGAAGGCGAGTGCTCAGAATTTGTCTCTTCCTGCACCCTACACGCGTGATATCTGCAGGAGAAGTTCGTCGATAATTCCATAATGGTGCCTGCAAACCATGTAAATTGACGAATCTGTATTAGAGACAAAGAACACCATGCTGGAGGACACGAAATCACGAGTGAAGCTGCTGCTGCTCCACTACTTAAAGGAAATGTACTCCAGCGTTACTCCTGCAATTTTAGAAAATAAGATGGAGAAGAAATTGCGTCAGTTTCTTTTACCAATTAGTAGGCAATTACTCCTGTAGGGGAGATGAATAGGAATAGTAGCGAAACTGAAGGCAGCGGAGAAGAAGAAAAGGTCCAGGTACACAACACATAGCATGGGCTCCAAAAAGAACTGTTGCATGATGTCTCGGAATTTTGACAGGCAGATAGCGTATGTGAATCCTAGTGACGTGCGTTTGTGAAACCTGGTGACGTGGCTCAAGGAATCTGTAGCCATGGCTTGCTAGCAAACAACACATGAATAACAGTACCATTCCACAGAAATATAGTTATCCTGATATGCATCAAACCTGATTGAGAAAAGAGTTGGCAGATCCAGATGAGCGAGTGGACTGGTAGAAACTCATATCATCATCAACGGTCCAGTTTGGACTTTGTAGTTGTTGCAACAAAGAAGTCAGTGTTGTAAACAGACAGACAAAATGAAAGCCACTTCCTCCGATTAAATCAAACGCGTAGAATTCGGTACATGAGCAATACGGAATCCATGCTAAGATCAGGAATTATAAACTTCATCACCTCATCAGGCTAGGAGAATGAGATCTGCTCATAATTGAAGTTGTACCCGTCGGGGGAGGCGGCCAGGTAGTAGCGCGCTCGCGGTACTGGCATAGCGACGAAGGCGAGTGCTCAGAATTTGTCTCTTCCTGCACCCTACACGCGTGATATCCGCAGGAGAAGTTCATCGATAATTCCATAATGGTGCCTGCAAACCATGTAAATTGACGAATCTGTATTAGAGACAAAGAACACCATGCTGGAGGACACGAAATCACGAGTGAAGCTGCTGCTGCTCCACTACTTAAAGGAAATGTACTCCAGCGTTACTCCTGCAATTTTAGAAAATAAGATGGAGAAGAAATTGCGTCAGTTTCTTTTACCAATTAGTAGGCAATTACTCCTGTAGGAGAGATGAATAGGAATAGTAGCGAAACTGAAGGCAGCGGAGAAGAAGAAAAGGTCCAGGTACACAACACATAGCATGGGCTCCAAAAAGAACTGTTGCATGATGTCTCGGAATTTTGACAGGCAGATAGCGTATGTGAATCCTAGTGACGTGCGTTTGTGAAACCTGGTGACGTGGCTCAAGGAAATTGCAGGAAAATCAAGTAGTGGGAGGTTCCAATTTAGATATAGAAGATATCAATGAAGTTACTTTCTTTTTGTGGGTATATTTGTTAATTTGTATGAATCTTTGTTGTGCCCAACAAAATACACGCAGACAATTTCTAGTTAGCAATATACCACTTCTGTTGCACAAGAGGGCAAGTGACATCCAGGATAAGGCTTATGTCTCCTTCCAGACTGCAAGCACCTTGACAAACAACTATAGCTTGTGTGCAACCCGCATATGTGTACACGCGGCCCACACCATGCTCTCTCTAATCCTCACCCTCTGCTGGTAACATCTTGTTCCCTACCATTTCCCACAAATGCGTCCTATTCTTAAGTAAGGCAAAACCCATTATATGACGGTACATGTTCTTTGTCAACAACCTATCATTTTCTCTCCTAGTCGCTTGAGATGGTTGATACCACTTCACTATTCTATATGATTTGATGAATATCAGTAGTACATAGAGAAGACTCGTACACGGGATTGTATAAAAAGACGGCCAAAAGGTGCACTCATCGTTCAAGGACGGTCCCTTGTAGATGTGCAATAAATCGTCTAGGTGTGTGCTTTTTCTTTAGGCCAGCCTTTTTTATTAGATATATAGAGTACTTCCTAGCTGTGTACATGTGTGCTGAGCATGTGCAAAGAAGAAAATCATGCAAACATTAAGTGTGAGTCACTTCACCACACATAATTTTGCAAGTTTCATTGTACATTTTAAGAAGTGCATCAAGAGCGAGAGTTTTTAGAAGAATGAACATTAATTCCTTTATAATGTAAGCATTGAACATATTATAATTGAAGAGTATGCCGATTGAACCATCCATATCACTGAATATGGTATGGAAAAGGCAAACATACTGAAAGTGTGGCCTCAAGAAATTTCATATAAAAGCACTCGTTTACTCACTACTCCTAAAATTGTTTTTCTCATAATCTAGCCCACTCCACTTTCCAGTTTGTATCAAGTTTCACATATTTATACTACAAACACTTAATAATGGAACTCTCGGGAATTAATTAGTTCTAGTGTATCCTTTTTTGATGGCATCATCAACCCACTATTTAGAATTACGTGTTTCAATGTTTGCGACCACATGAATATCACAATGTGGTTGGGATACCATGCAAAAGGACCACGGGAGGCACGAGAAATGTTTTGATAGTATTGTTGCGTTCATCTTGTAAATGCTGCCGGTTAATATCCATATCAATAAGGATGCATAACTGGCACAATGGTATCAACAAAGAAAGGAGAAAGCGAATATGCTTATTGATAACTGAAGTTACCAACCCCATGGGAGTAATTTCATGGTGAATTTATTTTAATTAGGGTCATACTAATCTTATTTAATATATGATACTTGTCGAGCATTATAATTTTTTTTATTGAAATATGATAGTCAACAAAGTTTTGAGAGAGAGAGAGAGATATAGAGAGACCCCCATGCAAAATTTATTATAATTAGGCGGCCCTGAGCTTCTGGCCCAGCTGCGGGAGCTGGGTCTCGATGATGCCGGCCAAGGCTTCCAGACCATTGGGCACTGTGACTTCCACCGCTCCTGCCTGGAGCGCAGTCGCTCCGGCTGTGCTCCTCCTGGCCTTGATTGGGAGATGATGCCTGCTGCGCCTGAGGCCTGCTTGGACATGCAGCAGGGGGGCCGCGGTCGTATCGCAGACCACGGGCTTCTCCGGCCAGCACGGAACTCTGCGCGGCGTAGAACTCGCAGAGCGTGGAACTCACGAGACGCCGGTTATCTTCGATGTCGTCCACCTTGCCGAGGAGAGCGATGCGCGTCCAGGGCCTCGGTGGCCTTGACGGGGTCGATGGTAAGGTCGAGTAGTGCGTGCAGGTCCACGATGGCGACTTCCAAGGTGTCCTGCTCTAGGGGCGGAGCGGCTTGCTCCTGTGGAAGAAGGCGTTCGAGCGGCAGACGCACGGTGCACGGTAAGTCGATGCCTTCCTTGTCCCCCAGGGCCAGCACTTCAACCATGGCACCAAGGTCGCAGCTTTTGCTGCAGCTCAAGCCTGCATCACAGAGAGGGTCAGACACGTTGGTTACCTCCTCTGCGAACGGCTTGGTGACGACAACGTAGAAGCGGTGCCCGCCGACGTCGAGGAAGGAGCCGCTGTTGTCGAAGCCGTTCTCGAAACAGGCGAGGTTGTCATTGACGCAGTCGATGGTGCCGAACCTTAGGACAAGCCTGAGGCCACCTTCTCGCCGAGAGTCGATGGGGATCTCGACCGGAACTTCACTCCAGTCGCTGTCGCACATTGCCCCAGTGTGGTCACCAACTGTCGTGCTATTTTACACACAGTAGCCATGCGGGGTGGCTTATTGAGAGGGCTCGTCGGAGTACAGCGATGGGTCCGACTCAAGATGGGCAGTGATGACATGAGCACGTACCCAGGTTCAGGCCCCTCCGCGCCGTAGGTAAAACCCCTACGACCTGCTTGTTCTTTATTATGAGCACACGGTAGCTACAATGCTCCTTGAGCTATGTTTGCTAGAGGTAGAAGAAGACTAGGTTGATCCTCCTACTCTAAGGGTCCAAGCCCCTTATATAGGCAGGGGCTTGGTTACATGGTTTGGTCCGGCTGCCCGGCTGCCGGCTCCATAATTTCAATGACGTAGCGCGGGCCCCTCTTCTCCTGCTCCTCCTGTGTGGCGCAGGTTACTTTATAAAGTAGTCCTGTCCCCCCGACCGGCATATCCTCAGCATATGCCTGGCACCTCCTCGGATCCTCCCGTTGGAGGCTGCTTTACCGGGGCGTTAGGTGGCGGCGGCACCGTGGCTGGCGTCATTGTAGTCTTTGGTCTCTGCCATTTTTGTCTGGTACCTGCAGGCTTTTACAAAGTGTCAGTTAGGAGCTGCTTTATCGCTGCCGGCTTGGGACAGCAGCAGCGAGAACCCTGGCCGGCTGCTGGCACAGCCGGCCCTTTATGCTGAGCCGGCCTCGCTGGCCGGTTGTTGATCGGATCCCTGGAACGCTAGCCGGCAGGCCGTTCTGCCTTTGGCCTACCCAGGTGGTTATCCCCACGACACTATTACAATGCTGATCACGGCTTTATTTTGTGCCTAAAGAAAATGCCTCATACCAATGTTTCCCGACGAAGACTATCCACTGGTTAGTCGTTGACATGGCGGCGCCCATCCTCTTGATTGGTTGAAGACCTCACTGATCACCATCTTCAACAATTCAGTGCTTCGACGTAGTGTTTCGCGCACCTTTGGTTTTTGCGATTCACCCCAATAATCTCTAGTGATAAATCGGATATAAGACTTCATAGGGATAATGAAGCAATATACTATTAAAACATGTTCTGTTACTAGTTCTCCAAATAGACCAAAAGATTGGTGCTAAGAAAATTTTAACAGAAACTTTCCCAGTCCCTTTGGAATTGTCCACCCAAGGTCCCAACTCAGAACATTTTCTAGGTTGTATGGGTGAATCAAAAGCACACTAGAAAAGAGAACAAATATATCTAGCAATGGTCCAATCAAAAAAGAGATGTGAAATGATTTCATGTGATGCATAGAACATGCATCGTTTCATTCCATTCCACCCTCTTTTTCCCATATTATCTTTTGTTAGTGTCCCCCCCACATAATCACCCAAAGACAAACCTTAATTTTCCCTTGAAGTTTCATGCACCATGATACGTCTCAAACGTATCTATAATTTTTGATGCTCCATGCTTGTTTTTGCACCATTTGCCTTGTGTTTCGTTACACTTCGTGGCGTTTTTATGCGATTTCCGGAACAAACCTGTTGACAAGATGCCACAGTGCCAGTTCCCTGTTTTCTGCTGTTTTTGTGTTTCAGAAATGCTACACAGGAAATATTCTTGGAATTGGACAAAACAAGTTCTAGAACTCCTATTTTTCCCGGACGAAGGACGAGGACCGAAAGAGAGCCGAAGGGGGGCCAGGGGCCAGCCTCACACCAGGGCGGCGTGGCCCAGCCCCTGGCCACGCCCCCTATGTGTGAGGAGGCCCTGGCAGCCCCCTGACGACGCCCCTTCGCCTATATAAAGCCTCGGGACGGAAAACCCTAGGGGAGTCGGCAATTTTCCAGAAAGAGTTCTGCAGTTCCGCCGCTGCCACCGACGAATTTCGGGGGACAGAAGTCTCTGTTCCGGCACCCTGCCGGGACGGGGAAGTGCCCCCGGAGCCATCTCCATCGGTCTCCATCGCCGTCTCCACTGTCTCCATCATCCTCACCGCCATCTCCATCAACCTTGCTGTCTCCTATGATGAGGAGGGAGTCACTACTAGGAAAACAGCTATAGGTAGTAGACTTACCCGTAGCGCATACACCATGTGGTGCGCTGCGGCTATTTAGCCGTAGCGCACCGTGCACAGTGCGCTGCTCCTATACACATTACCCGCAGCGCACCACAACCACATGTGCGCTACGGGTATTCATAGGCCTGGACGGCCGTTTCTCCTCAGCTTACCCGCAGCGCACCCTTCCTGAATGCGCTACGGGTAACACTAAGTACCCGTAGCGCATTCACGAAGGGTGCGCTGCGGGTAAGCTGAGGAGAGACATATAGGCATAATCCCATGTTACCCGTAGCGCATTGGGTAGACATGCGCTACGGGTAAGTTCTCTACCCGCAGCGCATGTCTACCCAATGCGCTACGGGTAACCTGGGATGCTTATTTTTAAGGCATGAAGCCACCTAGCACCAATCATTGCCCCCCTTCTTCCCCCTCCATTCATCACTAGATCTGGTCGTCCCCCTCCTCCTCCCCAACTTAATTTCATCATTCTTCCATCTACTTTAGCTTATTAAAGCTACTTTGGTTGGTAGATATATGAGTGCAATGTCTACTAACCTTTAGATATCACTTTATTACTATCTCGTCCACACACACTCTCTCGTTCTCTCGTGTCGCGGTATCGTCTATAATAGGTGAGTAATATGAGGACATCGGTGTGTGGCATCGGTGTTTGTATGCCCTACGGGTATGCTTGTAGGCGTGTCATTGTTGTTTGTATGTATGCATGCTTGTGGCATCGGAACACGTTTGTATATATATGCATTTGCTTGCATATGTTTATGAATTCTTATTTGTTTGGATCCAAATATGATGATTTTCCGATGGTGCCAATGTTGTTATGCCGAAATGTTGATTTACTTCCATTTCGGTATATTTTGGCACCACGGATAGGTCCATTTTTAGGCAAGGTCATGCCAAAATTTTCGGACGACTATGTGTGTATTTGGCCGGTTCTAAGATATTCTCTTGCTCTATATATATATGTATACCAGGCAACCATGGTCCGGTCGATGAATGAAGGCACAGTGGCAAGATATATGAAAGCCGCGACGCACGACATGATTCGAAATAACCAGACGGAGATAAAGTGTCTGTGTCACAAATGCAAACTGAAGTGCTATATCGACCCTTATTCCGGACAACTGCAGAGCCACCTGCTCTCTCGCGGTTTCATGGATGGCTACACTCGGTGGATAAGTGACGAAGATGATGACAACGTCCATGGAGCGGCGATGGGAAATGATGAGGAAGGGCATGGTGGTGATGAAGATTTTCCCGGTCATGATGAAGGCGGAGAAGATGCCGGACATGGTGGAGAAGATCAAGATGCCGGACATGGTGAAGAAGATCAAGATGCCGGACATTGTGAAGAAGATCAAGATGCCGGAGCAGATGGAACACCGTCAGGTAGCTGGGTGCAGAACCCTTACGTTCAAGCACTGCTTCTCAAGCAGACAAGCAACGCGCGGGATGCCGCTAGAGAGAAAGCCAAGCTGGCGAGCCTAGAGAAGGACGCGGTTACTCCATTGTATGCAGGATGCAGGCCCGGGGATACACGTTTGGATGTCACGCTCAGGGCACTGCAGATGAAGGCAAGACACAAATGGACCGACAAAAGCTTTGACGAAAACATGGCATTCTGGCAGGAGCATTTTCCCGAGGGGAACAAGTGTCCAACTAGTATCCAGGAGGCCAAGAAAATCGTGTGCCCTCTTGATTTACCTCACGTGAGATACCATGCTTGCATTAATGATTGCATCATTTATCGGGGAGAAGATGCGGAGAGAAACACATGTCCGGTGTGCGGCGCATCTCGATACAAGAGTGGGAAGAAAGCTCCTCGAAAGGTAGTATGGTACTTTCCGATCACTCCTCGTCTACCGCGATATTTCGTAGACCCTAAGGAAGCAAAGCTTATGCGCTGGCACGCGGAAAGGAAGAAGCCAAAAGATGATGACGATGATGATTAGGAGGACATGATACTGAGACACCCTTCAGATGCTAGCCAGTGGAAGGCATTGGACATCGAGTGCCCAGAATTTGGTAATGATCCAAGGAACGTCAGGTTGGGTGTGAGCACCGATGGACTCAATCCGTTTGGCAGCCAGAGCAGCACCCATAGCACCTAGCCCGTATTTGTATGGATGTACAACCTACCCCCTGGCTGTGCATGAAGAGAAGGTACATACAAATGACTATGCTAATTCAAGGTCCGAAACAACCGGGAAATGACATCCAACTGTATCTCGGTCTGCTGACAGAGGAACTAGCCACGTTATGGGACACACCACCCAATACATGGGACGCCGTCGCACAAGATTATTTTCCTATGAGAGCCGCGTTGGTCACGACGGTGCATGACTATCTCGGTTGCGGATATGTCTCGGGGCAGGTGGTCCACGGATATTGTGCCTGTATTCGGTGCATGGATGACACAACATATCACTAGCTACAGAAAGATCCCGGTTCTTCGAAGACCGTGTTCCTTGGGCATCGAAGGTGGCTTCGCAAGGATGACCCATGGAGAAAACGCAAAGATCTGTTCAATGGTAAAATTGAGATCCGAGATCCCCCATGTCTAAGGAGCGGCGAGGAAATCGATGAGTTGTTGACAAGTTGGCCAGAGTGCCCTGCACCGGGAAAGAAGCGAAAGGCGCCCAAGCCGCTCCTGAAGGTATGGAAAAGGAGGTCTGTTTTCTGGGATCTGCCTTACTGGAAGATCCTCCGCATGCCCCATATCCTTGATGTCATGCATATCACAAAAAACGTGTGCGAGAGTCTGCTTGGCACCCTTCTCAACATGCCTGATAGGACCAAAGACGGACCGAAAGCAAGGCACGACTTGGCATTTATGAAGATCAGGGAAGACCTTCACTTAGGACGATCTGATGATGATGACGATGATGATGAGGAGACCGAAGGTCGTCGCAAGGGAAAAAGGGCCAAGAGGAACGATTATCACTGCCCCGCTTCGTGCTTCACTCTAAGTCCTCAGGAGATCGAGCAGTTTTTCAACTGCCTCCTAGGAGTCAAAGTTCCCTATGGTTACTCGGGCAAGATAAGTAGATACCTAGACAAAGCGAAGCAGAAGTTCAGCGGGATGAAGTCTCACGACTGTCACGTGCTGATGACACAGATACTTCCGGTTGCAATTCGAGGAATAATGGACGAGCACGTCCGCAAAACGTTGTTTGGCCTCTGCAACTTTTTTGACGTCATCTCTCGGAAGTCAATTAGCCTGAGGAAACTTCACAGGCTACAGGAAGAGATCATGGTGATTCTATGCGAGCTCGAGATGTACTTCCCGCCCGCATTCTTTGATATTATGGTAGATCTGCTCGTCCATATCGTGGAGGATATCGTCCAACTTGGGCCGATGTTCCTGCACAGCATGATGCCGTTTGAAAGGATGAATGGTGTCATCAAAGGATACGTTCACAATAGATCACGTCCCAATGGAAGCATAGCCAAGGGCTTCCTGACCGAAGAGTGCATCTCCTTCTGCACGAATTATCTTAACATCGAAAACCCTGTTGGTCTGCCCGTCAACAAGCACCTTGACAGGATCGATGGATGGGGTCACCGCGAGGGTCGTCGTGAAATGCATGTCGACTTCACTGGTCGACGCGCCGACTTTGATAGAGCAAACCTAGTCGCGCTACAGCACATGCAACTGATCGACCCTTGGGTAGAAGAGCACAAAAGCTTTATTGCGAATAAGTATAGTGACAGGGGCGAGCAGAGGACGGAAGGAGTAATAATCAATGAGCACAACTCCAATTTCACGCGTTGGTTCAAGGACAAGATTCTAGCTAATCCCCCACCAATGCAATCTTCCGAGGAAGAAAAACTCATATTCGCCTTGTCACAGGGAGCTGAACACTGCCTAATGACCTATCAGGCATATGATATCAATGGCTACACATTTTACACTGAGGAAAAGGACAGTAATTGCGATTACCAGAACTCAGGGGTAACAATGGAAGCCTACACCGGTGATGTCAAGCAAAGATACTACGGAAGGATCGAGGAGATCTGGGAGCTGAGCTATGCTGGGGAGAAGGTGCCGATGTTTCGTGTTAGATGGGCCAAAAACGTCGTAAAAGAAGACCGGTATTTCACCACCATGGTTATACCCGAAGCCAAATCCAAGACTGCCGGCGCAAACGTCACCGCTAAAAATGAGCCATGGGTACTGGCAAGCCAAGTGGACCAATGCTTCTTCATTACCGACCCGCCAAAGCCTACCCGGGTTGTCGTGAGAAGAGGCAAAAGGAACATCATCGAAATGGATGGAGTCGCCAACGAGCAAGACTTTGACATGTACGGTGACCCGAAGATGGAAGATGAAAGCGATGCCGATGAACCATACACAACAAGAAGAAGCCGGACCACCCAACCTAAAGGTCTACCGTTCAAGAGAAGAAGTCTCGCGGTTCCGGGGCTTAATTATTCAACATTGACAAAGAAGGGCAAAAAGATTGTGAAACGATAATTTTTGGGCGACATGTAATTTTTAGAGATATATTTTTGGGCGACATGTAATTTTCAAATATATTTTGAATGCTATATTTTTAGGCATGATACAAAAAATGTATTATTTGTACTTATTTACTTTAGAATATATTAGAGTTTATCAGAATCTAATAACATGTTAAAAAGTCAATTAAAAAAGAAAACAAAAAAAGTGGCCTCCAGGACTCGAACCTAGAACGCCCTGCATAGTGGTTTAGGCTGGCCAGAGCCACTAGGGTAAAGAAGTGTTTGTGTCCAGTAAGCGGTCCGCGTCGTTTTAAACAGTATGTTATTTTACCCGTAGCGCATCCGAGCCCCGTGCGCTACGGGTAATATTACCCGTAGCGCATCCCATTCCCGTGCGCTACGCCTAAGCTAGGATTTAGGTTAACTGCCAGCCGGCCGCCCCCTTCTTCCCTACTCATTCAGATCGATCCATTCAGCGCCGTCGCCGTGTCGCAAAGGAGGAGCCCGCGCCGACGTGAAGGAGGAGCCCGCCGCCGACACGAAGGAGGAGCCCGCCGCCGACGCGAAGGAGGAGCCCGCCGCCGACGCGAAGGAGGAGCCCGCCGCCGTCGCGAAGGAGCCGCCGTCCCTGCCTTCCCCGACCTCGACGTCCTCCAGTACTGCGCCCCGTGGTGAGCTTTTCCCCTATTTGCTGCCATTCTGCTGTTAGAAAGCTTTTCCCCTATTTCCATGCTCGATTTTGCTATCGGACTGAAACTGTCGGACTGAAGTGGATCGAATTGGTTCATGTGCAGTTTCTGCTGTTGTTGGTACCTGGATAGCCTTCAGATTCTTTGCTGCAATAGTTAGATTTTGGTAGGTCGAATTGGTTCAACCGGGGAAATGGTCTGCTGTTGATTTTGGTATCTCTGAATTAAATCAAAACCAAGCACTTTCAAAGGGAAATGGTCTGCACTTGTTAATATCAGCTCCAACAATGTAATACATATAATTGAACAATAAATATTGTATCCTATGCAACAACAAAAAGAAAAGTGCAGACTTAAAATACATTAATTTTCAGCTTGCTTGCTTGCTCCTGCTTGCTTGCTTGCAGAGACTTAACACATTGATTGGGCCTGGAACTTCAGATATTTAGTAGCTAGAGTGTCCTATCTCTGTAATGCATATATTGGATGGACTGGTAATGGATGAAAATTAGCTGCATGTGGATGTTATTTCGAAGTTGTTTGATCTTCTATTGCATGATCAATATCTTCTGCATTTGGATGCTATTTGAACTAATGACTGGAGAAACTAGTTGGGTAACTGGATCAGCAGAACCATTGAACTAATGACTGGAGAAACTATTTGGGTAACTGGATCAGTAAAACTGCATGAGTAGAGTGGGGAATGAACTAATGACAGGAAGTGATGAGTTTCTTTTCATGCTGAGTATAGCTGTTTAATCATAGTTTTCATGTAAATCCTGTGAATTCTGATAGTAATACAACCATGTGATTACCAATTAACTTGTCCATACCAGCAGCTTAAACTCTTCCATTTTTAGATTTAAAAGATAGGTATAGTTTTATTCATTAAGCATTACTCAAGTTTCTGTTAGCTAATTGCAAAGAATTATTTGCTACTGTCCATTTCTCAAGATAGGTATATCAAATATCTGTTAGAAAGCTTGATGCATTCTTGGTCTCTGCTACATAATGTTCTTTAAATTTCATTAACAAAAATCTGTTAGAATCTGTTAGAAAGCTTGACATGCTCTGCTACATAATTTTGTCTCTAGCTACTAGTTCTTGATGCATTTTTGATGCATTCTTGGTCTTTGCTACTAGTTCTATATTTTGTATCTGCTACATACTAGCTTGAAATGCTCTGCTACATAATTTTGTCTCTGGCAAAATAACTAATATGCATAACAAGTTCAGCTTACTGTTATAATAACATTTGTGAACCAGCAAAGGGTCATCTGTGCAAATAATGTGGAGTTTGCATATACTGGTGGAGATTCAGACGAGTTTGCATATACTGGTGGAGGTTTCAAGCA
Source organism: Dactylis glomerata (assembly GCA_007115705.1). NCBI lineage: Eukaryota > Viridiplantae > Streptophyta > Magnoliopsida > Poales > Poaceae > Dactylis > Dactylis glomerata. The sequence goes on from QXEO01000382.1 coordinate 4,950,505, forward strand.
AATATGTTCATTTTTTTATGCTTAGCAGTAATCTGGGAGTTATGTATCCATTTTTTTATGCTGGGAGATATGTGGGAGTTATGTATGCATTTTTTCATAGCAATATTACTGTAAATGTTTGTATCTAGGAGTTTTTCATAGCAATATTACTGCCATGTACTGCTACTATTACTTCTTGCCTGGGACATTTTTATGATGGCTGGGATTGCTTATATATGATGGAATATTGTATGAATTTGTATGCAGGGAATTTAAATGAGTGCCCATATGCTGAAATGTTGATTTACTTCTGTTTCAGCAAAAATGGGCACTCCCTATGTCCAAAAAACAGCATAGGTCATGCCGGATTTTTTTGTGAATTATTGTATTAACTCGTAGCATTTTCTTTATTTAGTGTGAACATGGCCGACAACGAGAAAGCCAGTGGTTCTGCCAAGCCATTCTGGAAGTTGTCCCAAGAATTGGAAGAAGAGGAGATGATGAATGTAGAGGTAGAGGAGAGGGAGGAAGAAGAGGAGATGGAGGGCGCAGATCCCGATGATATGGATGTAGAAGAAGACGATATGGATCAGGGTGCCGACGACACCACTACCACCACATCTGGCGGTGAAGATGGTACCCAACGGAAGAAGAAGAAGCCACGGAAGGATAGGAAGGATCGGCGCCCAAACCAGCTGCTGCCCGACCGACAAGCAATCACACAAGTGTCGGAGAATGGGTATCCTCTAGCGCCTGAGGACGTTGTGGCCGGGTACAGAGGGCAAGTCGCGTGCATCCTCCGAAACACTGTCCCGCTCAACACCGAGAACCTGAGGAGTGAGGAGAATGAGCATTACCGCACACTCCTCTTGCGGAAGCTTCATGCTCGATACATCTTCGATCCCGAGTATGTCAACACGGATATCAGTAAGAATCCTGTGAACAACGCCGCCATCACGAAGATGAGCACCGCCCTGGCCAGCTGGAAAGGCAGGGTGAAGAAAATGATCCTCAAGGGTAAAACATTTGAGGAGGTCAATAAGAGCAACCCGACGGTCACGGAGGCGGACTATGATGAGATGAAGCTCAAGTGCGACCCCAACGACATACGTACCAAGGAAAAGAGTGACTGGGGGAAGAACTTGCAGTCCAAGAACTTGGGTGTCCACAACCTCGGTAGCGGCGGTTACCGAGGGAAGGATAAGATATGGGCGCGAGAGGACGCAGAATATGCGGCGAAGGGCATCGAAAACCCTTGGCTCGGGATCGAAGATCCGACGGCCAGGGCAGCAATTAGGTCCAAGTACCATTGGGACCCGAAAACCAAGCAACTAACCACGGATCCGAAGGTGAAGAAGTTTGAGGAGATTCTGCTAGCTGAAGAAAAGGCATATCATACGTCGTCATCCCAGGGTTCGACCACCACTGGGTCGTCTAGGTGGGACACACCTTTGAATAGAGCTGTGAATGTGATAAAGGGACGACCAAAGTTGAAACCGCCGACGTCAGCTGGCCGTGTGCTCGGCGAAGGATTGTCCGTGAAATGGTCGGACAAGTTTGGCAAGCCAAAAAGGGGAAAAAAGTCACTCAATGCGGATGAAAGCCGCGAGCTTCAAGAACTCAGGGAGAAAGTGGCACAGATCCCAGAGCTTGTCGAAAAACAAGTTCAAGAAAAGATGACCTCCTTCATCCCTACCATTGTTGAAGCGCTTGGGAGTTGGGAAGCGGCCGGTCGAGTTGGGCCGCCCCCGATACCCAGCATGGGTAGCAACTCAAACAACGCCGCGGCACCGAACGTACGACCGGCCGCCAACACCGCGGCGCCAAACGTATTGGTGACACCCGTCGCCAACATCGCGGCGCCGGAGATTAATGCAGCGGCAGGTACCGCACAACGAAGCACTCCATTCGTGACCTGCACGCCGACGTACGTCGGCGGTCCTTCTACAGCAGCCGAGCTCAACACCGTCAAGGTAACTAAGCGGCGGTGGCTCAACTTACACTTTCCGCATTGTGTAACCTATACACTTGCATAACATCTGGCCTACACCACCTGTTTTCGCAGGCCGCGGGCGCCGACGTTCCTTGCACTCTCCTACATTACGTCGACGGCGTGTTGAAGGATGTTGCCACTGGTAGTATCATGCAACCGGGAAACAGGATGTTCCACGGTCGGCAGATGCCATCAAACGTGTTAAGGGTCCAAGTGGCTCGGACGTTGCGGGGTTGTGACCACGTGATGCCTCCCTTTCAGCCCGAGGGAGACGAAGATGAAGAGCCGAAAGCCCTCAGGCAGTGCTTTGGCTACCCAATGCTATGGCCGGAGAGTCAGATTCGTCTGGGGGCAGGGAGCACTGCCCCACGCATAACACCGCCGGTCGTGCCGGGGCCAAGCCATGTGGTGCCTGATCCTGATCCTGATATGCAGATGGCACAAGATCCAAATGATGATGATGATGATGTCAACGTTGAGGCCTACATCAATACTGCCTACTGTGATGGCTTAGATGACCTTGAAGGTCCCTCGGACAAACGACAAACTATCACCAAACGTTTGTCATTCCATTCTCAGGAGACGCCTCCAGATGCCGCCTGGACGGAGCCTCCAAGAGGAAATCCTGAAAACTTTATCTCCCCCACGACACTCCATAAGGTGGTCGAGAAGCAGAATGCAATTCCCATGAAGAAGAAGGAAAGGAAAAGGAAAAATAAGAAGGAAATTGAGAGCCAGCCGCCGCCGGTTACGAAACCGATCCGAGCTCAGGACGGGCCACCAAGACACAAGGGTCTTAATCACATCATGCATACTATGGGTGAGCCGATGCTGAATGAGCGAATGCTCAAGGCTTGCAGTGCCGATATGCGGAGTCTACATGAGTCTATTCTATACCTAGAACAGCGCCAACTTGATGAAAATGATTCAACGTACCCGCTTTACATGGCCAAGGTGCCAAAGGGCAAGGGCTTCGTCGAGGCTGCCCCCGCCGATATTATGCTTCTTTGGTTTGCCGACATCTTCGACCTATTTCACATGTATCGGCTATACCAGACCTTCGTCCGCCTATTTTCTCTAAGTATTCAGATGCAGATCATACGAGACAAGACCCCGGACATCGTGGTAGTGGACCCCTACTACATGCGTGAAAGCCAATTGTCTAAGTTGGCGGGCCGAAATGCCGCTATTAACTATCTCAGCGACGTCATGACGTCAAACATTGGGAAGAACTTGCTCCTAGCCTACTTTCCCGAGTAAGTGATTGGCTCGCCGCCTTCTTTCTTAGATTTCCATCTCGGCCTTTGCCAACATTTTGTTTGAATTGTTTTGCGCAGTGACAAATACTGCACACTCATCCACATCTCCCCGATGTATATGCGTACCCTGTTTTTGGACTCGGGCAGTGCAATCAAGAAAAACTATACGCATGTCAAGATAGTTTTGGATGATGCTCTTACCAAGTACGTCCTTCAGGGTGGCTCATTCAAGAGTAAACGGCCGCCCAAGCACAGCTTGTACAGCTTCGCCCATACTACATCGTTCCCCTGCGTCAAGCAGCCCGAGGGAAGTCACAGGGAGGCCTATTACGCCTTATATCATATGCTGGCGATGGTACGGGACAAGAAAAACTCGACGCTGCCAGATTCACTCCAACCCTGGGCCGAAAAGTTGGCGATGATTGATGATGACAAGCTACGAGGACAGTTCTATCGCATCCAGGAGCAGTTTGCGACAATCATCTTTCAAGATGTCGTCAGAAAAGGGGGGATGTTCTACACTGCCCAGCTGAAGCCGTCAAATGAAGAAGTAGACCAGAGGCTGCTTCTGCAGGGCGACGACAGGGCATTCTTTTTGCCAGGACGCGGCTTCCGCTTTGTTCCTGATACTGGCAAGCAAAAGTTGTAATAATAAGTACACTATGTTCCTAGCTTGCTTAGCATGGCATGTTTCGTAGACATCGGTGAACTTATTAGTTCTGATCGTGTCGTGTGATGAACTTAGTCGTGGTGTAAAGTTAATAAGTACATCCTAGTTAATTATGTCATATTTCATTACTATTGCATACATGTGATGAACTTCTTGCTTTCTATTATCTAACCTTATTTGTCTTGAAGGTAGGGATGCCGTACGTTGTGTACAAAGGTAGGGTTCCTGGAGTTTATGTCCACTGGGAAGATTGCTTGAAGCAAGTCAATAGGTTCAAGGGCAACAGCTACAAATGGTACACGACGATGGCGGAGGCGGAAGCTAGGTGGAGGAACCACCTTCGAGAGGAGAGGAGGACGACCTTCTTCAGCGTCACCACCGCTGTCTTGCTCACCGCAGTGATTGCGGTTGTAGTGTACTTCATCGTACCGTAGGTGACTATCTTATTCATGTAATGTGGGATGATGAACTTGCGTACTTGACCGGTATCGATGACTTAGAGACATTGAATTCATGTAATATGTGATCGCTTCATTTCGAAAATAATGAGATTCATATTCCATGTCTATTTCATACTAAATATATTGCATTTCCCTGTATACTTCTTGTAATCTTGTATTTCTGCAATTTCCTGTATAAAAACTGTAATCTGGTAGTATAAATGGCTTTATTTTCGAAATTTGAAAAAACATACCCGTAGCGCATTGTCCAATGATGCGCTGCTGGTATTGTCTATACCCGTAGCGCATTGTCAAAGGATGCGCTGCTGGTGTTGTTGTATACCCGTAGCGCATGATGTCGGTGGTGCGCTACCACTAAAGCATATACCCGTAGCGCACTAGACATTAGCCGTAGCGCACAGGGTGCATGCGCTACGGGTAAATAAGATACCCTGTAGCGCACGGTGGTGGTGCGCTACGAGTAATTAGATACCAGTGGCGTGGTAGTGGCAGCGCGGGGGCATGCGCTACGGGTAATATTAACAGGTGCGCTACGGGTAGCTGTTTTCCTAGTAGTGAGTAGTTCATCCCCGGGGCTGAGGGCTCTACCGGTAGCTATGTGGTTCACCTCTCTCTCCCATGATGTGATCTTTATGTGATTGTGAGCTTTGTATCATGTTGAATAAGTAGATGCTACTCTTCATCATTATGTGTACTCTAGTGGTGTTATTAAAGTAATCTATTCCTCCTGCCATGGTGTAACGGTGACAGTGTGTGCATCATGGTGGTACTTGGTCTAGGCTACGATTGTGATCTCTTATGGATTATGAGAATAATTATCACTATGATAGTATTGAAGTGATCTATTCCTCCTTTCATGGTGTAATATTGACAGTGTGTGCACTGTGTTAGTACTTGGTCTAAGTTGCAATAATATTTATCTTGAGTTGTGATTTGATTTGGATATCTCTATGAGCGGTGTTTGTCAAGTACTTGATGAACTTTAAGGGGGTGCTTCTGTAGCCACTACGCAATGATTAGTGTTACTCAATAGGAGAGTAATTCAGAGTAGCATAGTGAAGATAAGTTATTTATTTGTTCAATTATGTTATATTTGTTGGGAGTGTGTCCACTAGTGAAAGTATGATCCCTAGGCCTTGTTTCCAAGCTTTGCACACCGTTTACTCATTGTTTTGTTACTTGTTTGCTTGCTGCCATTTTTATTTCAGATTGCATTTACTACTTATAATCATCTATACCACTTGTATTTCACTATCTCTTCGTCGAACTAGTGCACCTATACATCTGACAAGTGTATTGGGTGTGTTGGGGACACAAGAGACTTTCTATATCGTAATTGCAGGGTTGCTTGAGAGGGATAGCTTTGACCTCTTCCTCCCTGAGTTCGATAAACCTTGGGTGATCCACTTAAGGGAAACTTGCTGCTGTTCTACAAACCTCTGCACTTGGAGGCCCAACACTGTCTACAAGAACAGAAGCGTGTGTAGACATCAAGCTCTTTTCTGGCGCCGTTGCCGGGGAGGTAAGGTAAAAGGTACTCGCATCCTCCTGTGTGAGTGCTCGGAGTTATTTCCTTTAGATTTTGCAATTACATCTTTTTGTTTCTTGTTTTTATTTTCACTAGTTAGGCTTAATGGAAAATAAAGAGTTCTTTAGTCTTTTTTCTGAGTTTAGATTTGAAGAGAAAATTGAAAAACCTTTGGAGCTTATTTTGCATAGCAATGTTATTAGTACGATTGCTTTGAATCCCGTTATTGCTAATGCTATGAAAAAGTCTAAGCTTGGGGAAGCTGGTTTTGTTAAGCATGATATTTTTAGTTCCCCGGCTTTAGTGGAGAAAGTTTGCCCTGATAATATTTTATCTCCCATATGTGATGTTTCTAATGATGCTTGTGCTCCTCATCCTTTTAAAATACCTATGAAGATTGTTGAACGTGTCAGGGATAATGATGCGTGGTGAATGACCAGCCCGTTGGGAACCCCAAGAGGAAGGTATGATGAGTATATCAGCTAGTTTTCCCTCAGTTAAGAAACCAAGGTTTAATCGTTCTTGGGGAAAAGAGACAAACAACTGAAGGTGATGCTTGCTAGTTTGCTGAACGGATCGTATGGGCACCTAGAGGGGGGGGGTGAATAGGTGCTACTCAAATTTTAATTCTTTTTCAATTTAGGCTTGACACAAAAGGTAAATTCTCTAGATATGCAACTAAGGTGAATTTACCTATATGACAACTAGCAAGATAAGCAAGATACAAGTAGTAAAGGCAATAAAGGATAGAGGTAACCGAGAGTGGAGCACACAGAGACACGGATGTAATTCCCGTAGTTCCTTCCTTTTTAGGGGAAGTACGTCTACGTTGGAGGGGTGTGGTTGCCACAAAGGCCTAACCAACGCCACAAAGGCTCACCCTATTCTCCGGTGCAAGCTTCCGCCACAAAGGCCTAGATCACTTTCCACTAAGGGATTCCTCAAGGCGGAATCGGCCTTTACAAAACTTGGGGCACAACTCCACAACTGAATTGGAGGCTCCCAAGCACCACAAAGCAATCAATCAACAAGTATCAAGATATCAATCACACAAATCAAGGTCAAGGGACACAAGGGAACCCAAGACACAAGGGCCCTCAAGCAAATGAGAGGGGAAATCAAATCGCTTCGGTGAGGATGTAGATCAAGGCCTTCTCCTTCGATTCTCCAAAGATCAAGAGCTTTGGTGGGTTGAGGGAGGAGATCTTGTGGATTTGGTGGCTCCAAATGAGGTCTTCTTCTTGTGCAGGACGAGTAGCTTGAGGTGGAAGAAGGGGAGGGGTATTTATAGCCCCTCCCAAAATGTAGCCGTTGCTGACTTGGAGGGGCGGATTATTCGGCCAAAGTATGGCCGAATTATCCGGCCCCTGGCCGGATTATCCGCCCCCTATATCTGGTTGACGCCGACTCTGGTCCTTAGCAGAGTTTTGAAGTCTTCGAAGGGGGGCGGATTATCCGCCCCCATCCGCCCCCCTGGCCGAAATATCCGGCCCCATTACTGCATGACGCCGACTGAAGTCCTTAGCAGTTTTTCGAGCTCTCGCCGGGGGGGGGGGATTATCCGCCCCCTGGCCGGAATATCCGGCCCCATATCTGGGTGACGCCGAGCAAAAGACTTAGCCGTTTTTCGGCCTCTCTCCGAAGGGGGCGGATTATCTGGCCCCTGGCTGGATTATCCGGCCTAGAACATTCTTGAGCTGTAAAATCTGCATCACTTAACACACACTTAAAATTCCTAATGTTATTATCTAACACACAAAACCTGAGGGATACAAAGTTTGCACTTTCAATCTCCCCCTTTTTGGTGTTAGATGACAACACTAGGATTTGCAAGAGAGATCGAATATTTCAAACAATAAATATTTGAGCAAGGAATAAAGCTCCCCCTAAATGTGTGCATCTACACAAATGAGTTTGTAGGAGACATACCTTTTCATAGATAACTCAATCATTATGGAATTCCGAATATGATAATAACGAGATACCGGACAATAATTCCATAGCCATCTCACACATATACCATGAGCTCACAAAAACATAAGTGAACAAACATAATGTTCCACACGGCACAGATAAAACCTAGAACATAGTCTCATACACCCCATAGTAGCAAATAAACCACACGCACGAATTGTTTCAAACTTAAGACAAGTAAAATAAGAAGAAACACAAGCGCCAAAGGAATGATAAACGCGCAAGCTTGTGTTCCCACCCATGCAAATCCCGTGAGACTCCTAATAGAACTACTTCTCCCCCTTTGGCATCAAGACACCAAAAAGAGAGAAGAGCGATGCTACACGCCCCGAGGAATCAATCCTCCCAATCACCGATGTCGTCGGAGTCCTTAGCGTAGTCAGCTCCGCCCTCATCATCATCTCCGCCATCATCCTCATCAGCTCCAGCATCTTCATCCTCAGCCTCCACGTCCTCCTCAGCCTCTGCATGAGTACCTCCTGTGGGAGCATCTGGAGAAGCAAAGAGATGCTTCTGCATCTCAACCCAGTTGTAGCGATCGGTGTTCCAAGCTTCATAGGATGTAGGTGCAGTAGGAGTGGGATCGGCAGTCTGTGCACCACTGAGATGGTGAAGGATCAGCTGCTGAGTGTCCTGAATGTTCTTCCTCTCAACATAGGCTTGGTAGTTCTCACGGTGGATCTCTACCTTCATGCACAGAACAATCCTCTCAAACCAACTGAGCTTCCTCACCTCCCTGGACATAGCAGACGCAGCAGCCCTCTGATCACGAGTAGAAGCACTCGACCTTGCATCAGCCATGAAGGTGCTAGGATATGCAGGGGGAGGAGCAGAAGTCCTCTTCTTCTTGACATACATCTTCTTGACTAGGTGCTCCACACAATCATCATGGATATAATAATCTCCAAGGGCATGCTTGATGAGGAGCATGATGTAGGGAGCATATGGCACAGTGTTCCTCTGAATGATAGCATCCTTAATCTCATAGAAGATGAAATCCATCACATCAAGAGTAAAGTCCTCAGCAGGGTCAGTCGAAGTAGCACACTCATGAGCAAAAGCGAGGAGGTCAACAAGAGAGGTGGGAATGGCATCATTGTTACCACCACTAGGAGCAATGTTCTCTCTGAAAATGCGGACAAGCTGATCATAGAGGAGATGCAGGCCATTGATGAAGCCCACAACGCCTGTGGAGTCATAGAGGTCATATAGCTTATCCTTATCAGGCTTGGTCCCCGGATTGTGAATACGGCGACCCACTGGAGTGTCTCCATTATACGCATACCCCAAGAGAGAGGCAAACGTAGAGAAGTCCAATGTACACTCATGTTCTCCAGTCATCCACTTCATAGACTTCTGAGGATTAGGCAATATCACAAGAGTGGCATAAAACTGCTTGATGAGGCCGGGATTATAGTTGCACTGAATGCTAGCCAACCCCATCAACCCCATCTTCTCAACCACAGAGACAGCTTCAGCAAAATAGGTCTTGCTGGGAAGATGATCAAAGTCAATAGGATGCATCGCGCGACAAGGATTCTTGAAAGGCTCATAGACATCACGGAAAATCCCCCACTGCTCTTCATTCCAGAAACCATGGTCCTCAATATCTTCATCTCTTGCTGTGGCGTACCAATTGTTGCGCCGCAAAAGAATGTAGTCGGCCTCTGGCATGCTCTTGTAGTTGGGACGTGTCGCTTTGCCTTTGCGACGACGGGCTTGAACCTTGGCAGCCTTTTCTTTCTTAGCTTTCCTAGCAGCTTCTCTCTGACGCTGACGGATTGCAACCTCATCAACCAGGACTCCGTGTTCATCCGGAACAAGCCGATGCTTGCGCTTCGGCATACTCGAACCACCTGAGAAAGAGATATGCAAGGAGAGCATGGAGATAAGCATATGCACACGAGTTGCGGAAAGGATCAAAGAATCATGTAGTATGAACAAACAAACTTCACCAAAAAATCAAATTGAGGGCAGCAAGATAGAAAAACATGACAGTGAACTCCCAGGCCGGATTATCCGGCCAGGGGGGCGGATAATCCGGCCCCCTCGAAAAAAAATTCTAACAGTTGCTGCAGCCTACAATTTGATAGATCGGGGAGAGAGAGCCATACAACATGATTCATGACAGAGGAAAACAACAACTAGAGGGCCAAATCACCAAGATAATGCAAAAAGGTAACATCACACCCCAGGGATAGGAGATGAGAGAGATACCCGCATCCATGGCACAAATGGCTTGGTGAAGACCCTCCCAAGAAGGAGGAGACCCAACACCAACGAGGAGAGGCCGGGAGGACGGCTGGAACTCCGGCGGTGGCAGAGGGAAGGCGGCGGCGGCTGGGGAACCCTAGGGGTGGGGGAAAAGAACTGCCCCCCGTCCCCTCCCTTTATATACCCAGCCCGACCCAGCCGGATATTCCGGCCATAGTGAGCCCGGAATATCCGCCCCCGGATATTCCGCCCATGTGGGCGGATATTCCGACCTGGAGCGCCAGAACTGAAAACCTTGGAAATTTTCAAAAACAGATGTTGTTTTGACGAAAACTTTGAACTCATGTGCAAAGATTAGATGTCTTGAGATAGAATGGCTTAGGTGAGAGATCAAACATGGAGTGGTTCTCGGCACTTGACATTGTAAGAGCAAATCAGCGAAAAATCCAATGCAAGTGCCTTCCCATATCAAAATAAGAAACAACACCAAGAAAGAACACTAAGACCTCAAATAAGATATGCAAGGAATCAACTCTTCAAAAAGAAGAGGTCGGTGGCCGAAGCCACCATGTTTGAGTGTTATGGCATTGGACCGCAAAGATGTATCTTGGGTCCATAACCACTACTCGTCATTGAAGCTCATATATCACAAAAATGATATTAAGAGAATGATATGATTACTATCGGCATTATGGGGGGAGGGATAGCCCAATTAATTAGGACCGCACTCCCCCTATCTCCATGCCCACACCTAAACCAAACAAGCATTGAAACATAGGTGTATTTGCAAGATGTTCAAGCCACACTCCTTGAATCGATGATATTTAGCTCATTCCTCAAATATCCAAATCTTGCTTCATCAAGAGGCTTCGTGAATATATCGGCAAGTTGATCCTTGGTGCAAACATATGCAAGCTCAATATCACCACGGGCAACATGATCTCTAATGAAGTGATTCCGGATCTCAATATGCTTGGTTCTTGAATGTTGCACCGGATTATAGGCGATCTTGATAGCACTCTCATTGTCACATAAAAGAGGCACTTTGTCACAATTGACACCGTATTCCTTTAAAGTTTGCCTCATCCATAACAATTGAGTGCATCCACTTGGGGCGGCAATGTATTCGGCTTCGGCGGTGGAGAGAGATATACAATTTTGCTTCTTAGAAGAACAACACACCAAAGACCTACCAAGAAATTGGCAAGCTCCAGAGGTTGATTTCCTATCATCCTTGTCACCAGCCCAATCTGAATCCATGAAGCCACAAAGAGAGAAATCCGAGCCTTTGGGATACCAAAGCCCATAAGTTGGGGTATGAACCAAATATCGAAAGATCCTCTTAACCGCCATAAGGTGGCTTTCTTTAGGAGCGGCTTGATACCTTGCACACACACCTACACTCAACACAATATCGGGTCTAGATGCACAAAGGTAAAGCAACGAACCGATCATAGAACAGTATACCTTTTGATCCACATTTTTACCATTGGGATCTAGATCAAGATGACATTTAGTGGCCATTGGTGTGGCGGCCCCATTTAGTTCCTTCATCTTGAACCTCTTGAGCATGTCTTGGACATATTTGGCTTGATTAATGAAAGTCCCTTCTTTCAATTGCTTGATTTCAAAACCAAGAAAGAACTTCATTTCGCCCATCATAGACATCTCGAACCTATCGGTCATAAGCTTTGAGAATTCATCATTAAAAGCTTTGTTAGTAGAGCCAAAGATGATATCATCAACATATAGTTGGCATATGAAAAGCTTCCTATTGACCCTCTTAGTAAAAAGAGTGGGATCGATTTGCCCAACTTCAAACCCACGGTCTAACAACAACTCCCTAAGGTGCTCGTACCACACACGTGGGGCTTGTTTAAGGCCATAGAGTGCCTTATGGAGTTTGTAGACATGGTTAGGGAAGTTGAGGTCCTCAAACCCCGGGGGTTGCTTAACATACATTTCCTCTTTCAATGGACCATTAAGAAAGGCACTCTTAACATCCATTTGTTGCAACTTAAAATTATGATGAGTGGCATATGCAAGAAGGATACAGATGGACTCAAGGCGAGCCACGGGAGCATAGGTCTCTCCAAAGTCAATGCCTTCAACTTGAGAGAAACCTTGAGCAACCAATCTTGCCTTGTTCCTCACAACAATTCCATGCTCATCTTGCTTGTTCTTGAATATCCACTTTGTGCCAATCACATTGCGGCACTCCTTTGGCTTCTCCACTAACACCCATACATTATTGCACTTGAAGTTATTGAGTTCTTCATGCATAGCATCCAACCAATCCGGATCTTCAAGAGCTTCAAATACTTTCTTGGGTTCAACCATGGAGATATAGGCATGATGTTTGCTAAATTGTGTCAATTGCCTCTGGGTTGACACTTTGCTCCTTAAATCTCCAATAACCCTCTCAAGGGTATGACCTTTAAGCTCCAAATCCCTTTCAACTCTTCTCTTGCGATGGGCTTCGATCTCCTCATTTGACCTTGGAGGAATCACTTGATCATCTTGATCATTTTGGTCCCCGTCTTGACCATCAACTTGACCTTGATCATCATTATCTTCATGAGTAGGTTGATCTTGGTCTTGTGAAGAATTGGGGGCGGTTGAGATAACCGGAGAGGATGGTGGTGCCCCTTCATCTTCATGAAGGTCCTTGTCGTGTTCTTCGGTTGGTGCATTAGTTGCTTCCTTGGGAGAGGCTTGTTGAGCTTGTGAAGATGAAGGCTCCACTTGAGTAGAGCATAGTCCTTCTTGGTCCGCCACAAGGTGTCCCTCAATGGGGCGGAAAAATCCCACGCCCATTCTTCCTATGGCTTCTCGAGGTATTTCATCATCTACATCACAAGAAACAACATCTCGCCCCACTTGGGAGCCGTCATTCTCTTCGAATACCACACTACAAGATTCTTCAACACGTCCGGTGGACTTGTTGAAGACTCTATAAGTGTGGGATTCAGCACCATAACCAATAAAAATACCTTCTATTGCTTTCGGATCAAATTTACCTAAACGAACTCCTTTTCTTTTAAAGAAACACTTACACCCGAAAACTCGGTAGTAGGAGATGTTGGGCTTGCTTCTGGTGAGTATTTCATATGGAGTCTTGTTTAGGCCTTTGCGAAGGAAGAGCCGGTTTGAAGAGTGACAAGCCGTAGAGATAGCTTCGGCCCAAAAGTTGTATGGAGACTTAAACTCCGCCAACATGGACCTAGCCATATCCATAAGAGTCCGGTTCTTCCTTTCGGCTACACCATTTTGTTGAGGGGTGTATGCAGCGGAATATTGATGACGTATCCCCTCATCACTGAGAAACCCATTTAAGGTGTAGTTCTTGAATTCCGAGCCATTGTCACTTCTAATTGCCAAAATAGTTTGCCCATGTTGACGTTCAACTTCCTTGGCAAAGTCGATGACGGTTTGTTGAGTCTCACTCTTATGCTTGAAGAAGTAGACCCAAGTATATCTTGAATAGTCATCAACAATCACCAAACAATATTTCTTCCCACCAAGACTTGCATGAGAGGGAGGACCAAAAAGATCCACATGAAGGAGCTCCAAGATCCTCTTGGAAGAAATGATAGTCTTGCTTGGGTGGGGAGAATCATGCATTTTTCCTAGAACGCAAGCCCTGCAAACATGATCTTTGGCAAAAGAAACATTCTCTTTTAGTCCGAGTATGTGGCCACCCTTGTGAAGGCTTTGCAAAGTTCTCATATTGACATGGGCTAGTCGGCGATGCCAAAGCCAACCCACATCGGCCTTCCCAAATAAACACATTGCACTTGTAGTGGTTTTCCCCGAGAAGTCCACCACATACAAGTTGTTTTCAATGTGCCCAACGAAAGCGACCTTTAGAGACTTGCTCCACAAGAGTACCACAATTTCATTATCAATGAAGACGGCAAAGCCCATCTTACCAAGTGCACGAACTGAAAGTAAATTGTAAGCTAGGGTCTCAACAAGCATGATGTCCACAAGGGAAATATCCGGTGCGACCACCACCTTGCCAAGACCCAATACCTCGGATTGTGACATGTCTCCATAAGTGACGGTTATGTTGTTGTCATTAGGCCTCATCTCCGTCATAATCTCCTTGCTTCCGGTCATATGACTTGTGCATCCACTATCAAGCACCCATTTTGATCCACCGGAAGCATAGTCCTACAAGAGATTATTGCTTGGTTTTAGGTCCCCATTTCTCAATGGGTCCTCTTTTGTTAGCAACAAGGGTCTTTGGAACCCAAATAGACCAAGCAACGTAACCATCATTTGGACCAACATATTTTGCATAAACATCACCATAATAATCACGAAATAAGACATAGTGAGGGTTAGCAATTCCCGCATGATCATCATGAGTGGCTTTGCCACCCACAATAGGATCCTTCTTTGCTTGTGCGGGCTTGGCCTTCTTTTTCTTGTTGTTCTTCTTCTTCTTCGTTGAGACAAAGCCAATCCCCGTTTTATCACCAAATGCCTTTTGCTTACTCAAAAGGTCATTCAAGTTTTTCTTACCTATGGGAATGGAGGACTTGGAAAGCTCATCTTTCAACCTAGCATTTTCTTCAATAACATTTGCATGATCACAAGTAGAAGTAGAAGAACTAGGCACATTATTCTTAGTCAATTGAATTTGAAGTTGTTCATGTGACTTGGTAAGAATAGAGTGTTCACTTTTCAAGGCCTTGTGAGCCTTGTCAAGATCTTCTAAATCCTTGACAAGTATATCATGACCAACACCAAATTCAACCTTTTCCTTTTTAAGCATTTTTACTTTAGCACGAGCATGGTCTCGCTCTTTAATGAGTTTGGAAACAACTTCATTATTAGATTCCTCAATGGAATCGAGCTTCTCTTCGAGAGTTGCTCGTTCCTCTTGCTCTTCTTCAAGAGACTCGGTTAGTGAGGCAATATCTTGAGCATATTCCTTTTCAAGCCTCATTTGTTCATCTAGTTTTTCAAGAGTTTTACCATATTGGCTCAATAGACGTTCAAAGTGAAGCTTATGAACGCCATCAACACTAGACAGATAATCATCAAAAGCAACAATTTCTTCCTTTACTATAAGACTAGCAAGATCATTCAAGGGAGCATCATTTGTCTTAGAGGAGGAGAAAGGTGTGGGTGATACCTCGGAATACTTGGCCATAAGGCACTTGACGTTCTTGACGAGAGAGTCCTCATTGGGGGATTCAAAGAGTGATTCGGGGGAAGTGGAGGTGGTTGCCATTGCGGCCATCTCACTAGTTGTGGTTTCTTCTTCATCACTCTCACTTGCGGAGTACTCTTCTTGAGTCAAGAACACAAACTTTGGTTGTTTTTTCTTTGGTCCACCCTTCTTCACAAATGGCTTCTTTGAAGGTGACTTGGTCTTGCTTTTGAGGATGAGCTTTCCACCATGATCTTCTCTCTTCTCATAAGGGCACTCGGCAACAAAGTGGAGCCTATCATTGCAATTGTAGCATGTCCTCACCCTTTGACCATTGTTGTCATTCTTTTGATAGCCACTTGACTTGCTTCTTCTTTGATTGTCTTCTTTAGCCTTGTGTGGATCAACCCAAAAGGTTTTTCCATAGAAGGCCAGGTGCTCATTGTACTCATGTCTTATGTCCTCGGGACACATCTCTAGCCTTGCTTCAATGCTTGCTTGAAGAGGAACCTCTTTCTCAACCACACTAGCTTTTAATGCAAGATTGGAGCTTCTTTGCATTCCTATGGCACGAGCACGAGCATCTTCCGCATTTTGTGCGGCAACCTTGTAGGCTTGAATCTCTTGCATCACTTGATTGGAGGTCATCTCATTGAATTTGTGCTTGCCTTGAACACTCTTCACATCCGCGGGCTCATATGGAGTAAGAGCAAGAATGTACTTCATCTTGATCCACTCATCATCAATATGGTGAGCACCGAGATTCTTGAAGGTGGTAGCGATAGCCTTGAGTCTTCTATACATCTCTTGATGGTCCTCACCATCCATCATGAAGAACCCCTCCGCTTGATTTAAGAAGGCCACATATCTTGTTTTCTTCATGCTCTCATTGCCAACAAAGACGTCGGAGAGTCCTTGCCAAGCTTCTTTGGCGGTGGAGAAGTGTTGGATGTGAGGCAAGTCCTTGGACCCAACGGCGACTTGAATCATGTGAAGAGCGGTAGCATTGAGTTGACTATCGACCGTCTCTCTTCTTGTCATGTTGTTGGGATCCACGGCCTTGAAACCTTCCTCAACGATCCTCCAAAGCTCAATGCAAGAACTACGCATATGAGAGATCATTTGATATTGCCATTGACCAAAGTTTAATGCATCAAGCTTAGGTGGATCTCCTCTATTGTTAATATGAGGATGAGGAACCGGCGGGTCAGGTGAATACCAATGTGGGAATTCACCTTTCCCGTCGCCCTTGGTGGAAGATTTAGCATCGGTATTTTTGTCGGCACCCTCCTCATCTACCCCCACATTCTCCACTTGTGGAGTAGCGGGTTTTTCCGGGGGTGGAGGATCATTAGCAGTTTTAGCTTGCATGAGTTGCGCTATCATTTCACGCAACTTGCTTATTTGAGATGTCATGGAAGTCATGAATGATTCCAAAGATTTGAATTCACCCATGGAACCTTGACCCGAGCCCTCTTTAGGTGGTGGATCCATACTCTTAGGCGGTTAAGCCCGAATTAAGAGCCGGGGCTCTGATACCAATTGAACGGAACGTATGGGCACCTAGAGGGGGGGGGGGTGAATAGGTGCTACTCAAATTTTAATTCTTTTTCAATTTAGGCTTGACACAAAAGGTAAATTCTCTAGATACGCAACTAAGGTGAATTTACCTATATGACAACTAGCAAGCTAAGCAAGATACAAGTAGTAAAGGCAATAAAGGATAGAGGTAACCGAGAGTGGGGCACACGGAGACACGGATGTAATTCCCGTAGTTCCTTCCTTTTTAGGGGAAGTACGTCTACGTTGGAGGGGTGCGGTTACCACAAAAGCCTAACCAACGCCACAAAGGCTCACCCTATTCTCTGGTGCAAGCTTCCGCCACAAAGGCCTAGCTCACTTTCCACTAAGGGATTCCTCAAGGCGGAATTGGCCTTTACAAAACTTGGGGCACAACTCCACAACTGAATTGGAGGCTCCCAAGCACCACAAAGCAATCAATCAACAAGTATCAAGATATCAATCACACAAATCAAGGTCAAGGGACACAAGGGAACCCAAGACACGAGGGCCCTCAAGCAAATGAGAGGGGAAATCAAATCGCTTCGGTGAGGATGTAGATCAAGGCCTTCTCCTTCGATTCTACAAAGATCAAGAGCTTTGGTGGGTTGAGGGAGGAGATCTTGTGGATTTGGTGGCTCCAAATGAGGTCTTCTTCTTGTGCAGGACGAGCAGCTTGAGGTGGAAGAAGGGGAGGGGTATTTATAGCCCCTCCCAAAATGTAGCCGTTGCTGACTTGGAGGGGCGGATTATCCGGCCAAAGTATGGCCGGATTATCCGGCTGGCCGGATTATCCGCCCCCTATATCTGGTTGACGCCGACTCTGGTCCTTAGCAGAGTTCTGAAGTCGTCGAAGGGGGGGGGGGGATTATCCGGCCCCTGATTTCTATGCACTTCTATTCTTGTAGACACTTGTTGGGCCTCTAAGTGCAGAGGTTTGTAGAACAGCAGCAAGTTTCCCTTAAGTGGATCACCCAAGGTTTATCGAACTCAGGGAGGAAGAGGTCAAAGCTATCCCTCTCAAGCAACCCTGCAATTACGATACAGAAAGTCTCTTGTGTCCCCAACACACCCAATACACTTGTCAGATGTATAGGTGCACTAGTTCGGCGAAGAGATAGTGAAATACAAGTAGTAGTGATGATTATAAGTAGCAAACGTGATTTGAAATAAATATCGCTGCGAGCAAACATGTAACAAAACAGCAAGTAAACGGTGTGCAATGCTTGGAAACAAGGCCTAGGGATCATACTTTCACTAGTGGACACACTCCCAACAATATAACATGATTGAACAAATAAACAACTTCTCTCCACTATGGTACTCTGAATTACTCTCCTATTGAACAACACTAATCATTGCGTAGTGGCTACAGAAGCACCCCTTAAAGTTCATCAAGTACTTGACAAACACCACTCATAGAGTTATCCAAATCAAAGCACAACTCAAGATAGATATTATTGCAATTTAGACCAAGTACTAACACGGTGCACACACTGTCAACATTACACCATGAAAGGAGGAATAGATCACTTCAATACTATCATAGTAATAATTACTCTCATAATCCACAAGAGATCACAATCATAGCCTAAACCAAGTACCACCATGATGCACGCACTGTCACCGTTACACCATGGCAGGAGGAATAGATTACTTTAATAATACCACTAGAGTACACATAATATCTGAATAATAACATCTACTTGTTCAACATGATACAAAGCTCATGATCACATAAAGATCACATCATGGGAGAGAGAGGTGAACCACATAGCTACCGGTAGAGCCCTTAGCCCCGGGGATGAACTACTCCCTCCTCATCATAGGAGACAGCAAGGTTGATGGAGATGGCGGTGAGGTCGATGGAGATGGTGGAGATGGCGATGGAGATGGCTCCGGGGGCACTTCCCCGTCCCGGCAGGGTGCCGGAACAGAGACTTCTGTCCCCCGAAATTCGTCGGTGGCGGCAGCGGAACTACAGAACTGCTTCTGGAAAAATGCCGACTCCCTTAGGGTTTTCCGTCCTGAGGCTTTATATAGGCGAAGGGGCAATGTCAGAGGGGGAGCCAGGCGCCCTCACACGGGGCCCGCGTGGCCAGGGGCCTGGCCGCGCCGCCCTTGCGTGTGGGGCCCTGGTGGCCCCCCTCCGACTCTTCTTCGGATCTCTGGAAGCTTCCGGGAAAAATAAGACTTCTGGAACTTGTTTCGTCCAATTCCGAGAATATTTCCTATGTATCACTCCTGAAACACAAAAACAGCAGAAAACAAGGAACTGGCACTGTGGCATCTTGTCAATAGGTTAGTTCCGGAAATCGCATAAAAGTGCCACGAAGTGTAACGAAACATCGGGTAAATGGTGTAAAAACAAGCATGGAGCATCAAAAATTATAGATACGTTGGAGACGTATCAGCATCCCCAAGCTTAACTCCTGCTCGTCCTCGAGTAGGTACGTGATAACAAAAGAAATAATTTTTGAGGTGACATGCACCATCACAATCTTGATTATATATGTAAGCGTTGTGAGCTGGGATCAAAGAACTTAAAACATGGGCATGAAAGATATAATCTTGACAATACAAACTTAGCAACCATGTTATAACATGAAAATGAACACAAACAAAAGATCATGAAAATGAAACAATGAAAGTCAAACGTGTGTTCAAATCATAAGGAAAAACATACAAATGGTTTTCAGCTTGTCCTTCATGGAGAGCAAAACATAAATGCATAGGACACCTTCAAGTTTAAGAGGGCGACTAGATACAAGTAATTTAAGAACAAGTGAAACCATGATCATGAATCAATCAATGAAAACTTTGGGACAATGCACATTACACTCAGAATGACAACTATGCTCTCTTAGACGGTGCATAAAGATAGAAGGTGGAGACTCAACATAAAAGTAAAGAAAGGCCCTTCACAGAGGGAAGCAGTGATTAAACATGTGCTAGAGCTTTTCATTTGTAAAACAGAGAGATAAAAATTGGTTTTGAGAGGTGGTTGTCTTTGTCAACGACTGGCAATGGGGTTCTTACTATCTTCCATACAAAAATGAAGCAAGTTTTTGAGAGAGAGATTGGCACTTTTGTGCTCTTTTATAAAGCTTGGCACTCCTCCCCACCTTTTTTCCTTTCTCAAACCATGGCTAACCGATTCCATCGGGTGCCCACCAACATTCACATTCCATGGAGGAGTGCCTTTTTATTTCTTTTTTCTCTTTTTTTTCTTTTTGGAATAAGCAATATGGAAGATAGCAAATCCGACCACTACGTCCCCATGAGCTGAAAACAGTGGCACGAAACGAGAAGTGTTTCGAAGGTTTTTGAAACGTAGCACATGAAAATTTACTTGGAATGGCTTACAAATACCATGCATAGGAATTTATAGTGGACACAATGGCAAACTTGGTTTTTGGGAGTTGGATGCACGAGTAGAGCTCATACTCAGTACAAAATGAGGGCTAGCAAAAGACTGGGAGCGACCAACTAAGAGAGCAATAACGGCCATAATCATGCAAAGCGACAAAGCAACATTAAAAGAAGCATAAGATGGCATCAAAAGTTAAAAACTAAATGATCATAGAGGCTATAGGCGACTTATTTTGTAGTCAACATGGTGTAAGCATGTGCCAAGTCAACCCAAATAAAGCATCAAATGAGAAAACCAAAATAATGCTTCCAAATAATAAAAACAACGCATGATTTTTTTCAAAGGCTCATTAAGCAATCTCAGTTATTTGAGACAAGTCATGCTACAGCAAAATCACTAAGCATACTATCAAAAAGACATCAAGCATGACATGCAAAAGCCTAGGCCGCAGTCTACACAAGCTCCTTCTTGTACCACTATTTTGCACAAAGTTTTTTCTCTTTTCCAACACCATTTGAAATTTTTATAGACACCTCTTTTGATGAAAACCAATAAAGATCAGAGGCAAAAATACACCTTGATGAAAAGATATAACAAGATCTGAACGCAAATCAAGGCGAAAACGAAAACCAAAAGCAGTAGCAGAAAAAGAGAACACTCGTTGAACAATAAGAGTGAAAACTAGAGTGTTCTTGGCAAATGAAAAGCGAGTTCATCTCCTACAAAAGAAACATGATGTGATCTAACCATTTATTGCAGCAAAGAAAACTAAACTAACTAAGAAAACTAAAACAACTGACGCTCCAAGAAAAACACATAGTGCATGAAGCAATAAAAATATAGTGTCTTGAAAGGTGACCTGATTTTTGCCGATGAAGAAGGGGTGCCTCGGGGGCATCCCCAAGCTTTGACGCTTGTACTTCTTGGATATTTCTTGGGGTGATGCATGGGCATCCCCAAGCTTGAGCTTTTGTCCATTCTTCAACTCATCTCATCATTCTCCGATCCCTACACTTGAAAACTTCCTTCATACAAAACTAAACACAAATCTATTAGCAACATTAGTGCAAGCATAACATATAATCAACCTCTTTTTGCTTCAGGTTTCAACCCAAAACCACCAAATATAAAGAATATACTACTGTAGCAACTTCCCCAAAAGTTCCGTGATCAAAAGAACTCAAAAAGAAAGCGATAAAGCGGCAAACACAAATATTGGCAGAAATCTGTCAAAACAGAACAGCTGACAAAGGTCGAATTTTTAGAGGGTTTTCTGTTGCTCAAATCAAAAAGTGTTCAACTAATGAAAGTTTGGATATAACCTGGGGCATATGCACAAGAAATCGCAGGTCCAAAAGATATACAGAGCATTTTCACGAATTTTTACGGTGCAGCACCGAAAACAGTTTCAGGACAGCAACATCCCCAAATCTTTACCTCACTCAAATTAGAGGCTTCTCTTGGCACAAAAACGAAATAAAAAGGATAAGGAGCGGTTATTACAGTAGTAATAACTTCCAAGACTCAAATAAAAGAAAAAGTACTGAAAATAAACAATGGGTTATCTCCCAAAAGTGCTTTTCTTTAACGCCTTTGAGCTAGGCGCAGTAATTTGCAAAGATGCTCATGTGGGCGCCATATAAGGGCTTGAGGCAAAGGCGCCATATAGGAACTTAAAGCAATAGAGAGCATCAAAAAGCAAGTATGAAAGACATTTATATCTGAACCACTTCCTATGCATAGGAATCTTGTAAGAAAATAAATCAACGAGGCACATAGTAGCAAGCATGGATAGATAAAACAAGTGCCACTTCAAGATTTGCAACATAAAGAGGGGAAACTTAATATTGTTGAGATCCATCCAACCATGTTTCCCTCTCTCATAATAACTTTCAGTAGCATCATGAATAGAACTAACAATATAACTATCACATAAAACATCCCTATCATGAGCCACATGCATAAAAGAATTAATACTCACCACAGGAACAATAGTAGTAGGAGCAGATTCAACAGAATAATTATTCTCATCACCATAATCATCATAAATAGGAGGCATATTGTAATCATAACTAATTTTATCCTCAATAGTAGGTGAACTGAAAATATTATACTCATCATCACAAGCTAGAGAACTACTATGTCGCAAAGCATATTCTTCAAACATATCATCATAAGAAGGAACATCACATAGGGGAGATAAAATATCATCAGAGCAAACTTTCTCCACTAAAGCTGGGGAACTAAAAATATCATGCTTAACAAAACCAGCTTCCCCAAGCTTAGACTTTTCTATAGCATTAGCAATAACGGTGTTCAAAGCATTCATACTAACAACACTATTAGCATGCAAATTAAGCTCCAAAGGTTTTTCAATTTTCTCTTCAAACACTTCATATCTAAACTCAGGAAAAAGACTACAGAACTCATTGTTTTCCATTTAAGCCTAACTAGTGAAAATAAAAACAAGAAACAAAAAGATGTAATTGCAGAATCTAAAGGAAATAACTTCGAGCACTCACACAGGAGGATGCGAGTACCTTTTACCTTACCTCCCCGGCAACGGCGCCAGAAAAGAGCTTGATGTCTACGCACTTCTATTCTTGTAGACACTTGTTGGGCCTCCAAGTGCAGAGGTTTATAGAACAGCAGCAAGTTTCCCTTAAGTGGATCACCCAAGGTTTATCGAACTCAGGGAGGAAGAGGTCAAAGCTATCCCTCTCAAGCAACCCTGCAATTACGATACAGAAAGTCTCTTGTGTCCCCAACACACCCAATACACTTGTCAGATGTATAGGTGCACTAGTTCGGCGAAGAGATAGTGAAATACAAGTAGTAGTGATGATTATAAGTAGCAAACGTGATTTGAAATAAATATCGATGTGAGCAAACATGTAACAAAACAGCAAGTAAACAGTGTGCAATGCTTGGAAACAAGGCCTAGGGATCATACTTTCACTAGTGGACACACTCCCAACAATATAACATGATTGAACAAATAAACAACTTCTCTCCACTTTGGTACTCTGAATTACTCTCCTATTGAACAACACTAATCATTGCGTAGTGGCTACAGAAGCACCCCTTAAAGTTCATCAAGTACTTGACAAACACCACTCATAGAGTTATCCAAATCAAAGCACAACTCAAGATAGATATTATTGCAATTTAGACCAAGTACTAACACGGTGCACACACTATCAACATTACACCATGAAAGGAGGAATAGATCACTTCAATACTATCATAGTAATAATTACTCTCATAATCCACAAGAGATCACAATCATAGCCTAAACCAAGTACCACCATGATGCACGCACTGTCACCGTTACACCATGGCAGGAGGAATAGATTACTTTAATAATACCACTAGAGTACACATAATATCTGAATAATAACATCTACTTGTTCAACATGATACAAAGCTCACGATCACATAAAGATCACATCATGGGAGAGAGAGAGGTGAACCACATAGCTACCGGTAGAGCCCTTAGCCCCGGGGATGAACTACTCCCTCCTCATCATAGGAGACAGCAAGGTTGATGGAGATGGCGGTCAGGTCGATGGAGACGGTGTAGACGGCGATGGAGACCGATGGAGATGGCTCCGGGGGCACTTCCCCGTCCCGGCAGGGTGCCGGAACAGAGACTTCTGTCCCCCGAAATTCGTCGGTGGCGGCGGCGGAACTACGGAACTGCTTCTGGAAAATTGCCGACTCCCTTAGGGTTTTCCGTCCCGAGGCTTTATATAGGCGAAGGGGCGATGTCAGAGGGGGAGCTAGGCACCCTCACGCGGGGCCCACGCGGCCAGGGGCCTGGCCGTGCCGCCCCTGCGTGTGGGGCCCTGGTGGCCCCCCTCCGACTCTTCTTCGGATCTCTGGAAGCTTCCGGGAAAAATAAGACTTCTGGAACTTGTTCGTCCAATTACGAGAATATTTCCTATGTATCACTTCTGAAAAACAAAAACAGCAGAAAACAGGGAACTGGCACTGTGGCATCTTGTCAATAGGTTAGTTCTGGAAATCGCATAAAAGTGCCACGAAGTGTAACAAAACATCGGGTAAATGGTGTAAAAACAAGCATGGAGCATCAAAAATTATAGATACGTTGGAGACGTATCAGCCCCCTGGCCGGAATATCCGGCCCCATTACTGCATGACGCCGACTGAAGTCCTTAGCAGTTTTTCGAGCTCTCGCCGGGGGGGGGGGGGCGGCTTATCCGCCCCCCTGGCCGGAATATCCGGCCCCATATCTGGGTGACGCCGAGCAAAAGATTTAGCCGTTTTTCGGCCTCTCTCTGGAGGGGGCGGATTATCCGGCCCCTGGCCGGATTATCCGGCCTGGAATATTCTTGATCTGTATAATCTGCATCACTTAACACACTTAAATTTCCTAATGTTGTTATCTAACACACAAAACCTGAGGGATACAAAGTTTGCACTTTCATTTGCGACAGCTTCAGACAATTTATATATGGCGCCTCGTCCAAGCTTTGCTTGCTAGCTGCAACGCGGAACCTGCACACACACAACCAAGTACTTTGCTCCCATCTTGCGATGAGGTTGTCAATCTCACCGGTTTGCTTGAAACAAAGGTTATGAGTGTATCGAGTGGAAAACAGTAGAATATGTGAGTAAAGTAATCAGTGCGAGTAAAGTAAACAGGTGATAGCAATATGATGGAAATAGGACCGGAGTCCACAGTTCACTAGTGGTGTCTCTCCATAAGATAAATAACACATGCTGGGTAAACAAATTACAGTTGGGCAATTGATAGAATAAAGATAAACGTGATATGTCAAGAAGATCACTATGAGATTTACTCTGGGCATTACAACAAAATACATAGACCGCCATCCAACTGCATCTATGACTAATAATCCACTCCCGGGGATATTATCCGAACACCCCATGAGTATTAAGTTGCGAACAATAGATAATTGCATTAAGCAAAGTGTGTAATGTAAACAAAGCATATGCCCTTGAGCATATGAATGTTGTTTTCTCCCTAGTAGCAACAGCACATCTACAACCTTAGAGGTTTCTGTCACTCCCCCAGGTTAAATAGAGGCATGAACCTACTATCGAGCATAAATACCCCCTCCTGGAGTCACTAGCAACTACTCGGCCAAGATAGCTACTAACAACGGAGAGCATGCAAGATCATAAACAACATAGAGATAACATAAGATATATTTCAGTATAGCAACTCAATCATAACACCAATATTCATCGGATCCCAACAAACCAAACATGTAGAATTACATAACGGTGATCTCAATCATGTAGGGCAGCTCATGAGATCTAAACATGAAGCACATGGTGGAGAAGACAACCATCTAGCTACTGCTATGGACCCATAGTCCAAGGTAGACTACTCACTCATCACTCCGGAGGCAAGCATGGCGATGAAGAAGACCTCCGGTGGCAATTCCCCTCTCCGGCAGGGTGCCGGGAAGAGCTTCTGGACCCTCCCGATCTTCGGGTCGACGGCGGCGGCGGAGCGCGATGTGTTCTGGAAAAGTGATCGGGTACTTAGGGTTTTCCCGTCGGGGGGTCTTTATAGGCGAAGGGGCGATGTGAGAGGTAGAGCCAGGTGGCCTCACACCATGGCGGCGCGGCCAGGGCCTGGGCCGCGCCAGCCTGGTGTGTGGGGCCCCTGTGGCTCCCCTCCTACTCTCCTTCGGATCTCTAGAAGCTCCCAGACAAAATAAGACTTCAAGAACTTGTTTCGTCCAATTCCGAGAATATTTCCTGTGTATCACTTCTGAAACACAAAAATAGCAGAAAATAGGGAACTGGCACTGTGACAACTTGTTAATAGGTTAGTTCCGGAAAATGCATAAAAGTGCCACGAAGTGTAACGAAATAGTAGGCAAACGGTGTAAAAACAAGCATGGAGCATCAAAAATTATAGATACGTTGGAGACGTATCAAGCATCCCCAAGCTTCACTCCTGCTCGTCCTCGAGTAGGTAAGTGATAACAAAAGAATAATTTTTGAGGTGACATGCACCTACACAATCTTGATCATATATGTAAGCATTTGTCAGCTGGGATCATAAGAACTTAAAACATGGGCATGAAGATATAATCTTGACAATAGAAACTTAGCAACCATGTTGTAAACATGCAAATGAACACAAACAAAAGATCATGAAAATGAAACAATGAAAGTCAAACGTGTGTTCAAATCATAAGGAAAAACATACAAATGGTTTTCAGCTTGTCCTTCTTAGAGAGCAAAACATAAATGCATAGGACACCTTCAAGTTTAAGAGGGCGACTAGATACAAATAATTTGAGAACAAGTGAAACCAACAATATGAATCAATCAATGAAAACTTTGGGACAATGCACATTATACTAAGAATGACAACTATGCTCTCTTAATGGTGCTTAAAGATAGAAGGTGGTGACTCAACATAAAAGTAAAAGAAAGGCCCTTCGCAGAGGGAAGCAGTGATTGCAAGTTTTGTAACCTTCAAAAATTATGGTACTTACCGGCTTTGAGCTCTCATTGCCCCCATCATAAGCATCTTGAATGGTTAAAGTTAATGCGAGAACAATTATGATGCATATGCTTGACAAATCATAAGTTGAAAACCTCGTGTCCCGTGAATACGAGTACCCAAACCTCATGCTACTTTACTTAGAGTCCCAAGCAAGGCTCTTGTCATTGTAAATATATGCATATCATTGAGAACCGCCAATGGGGTACCTCCGTGCCCGATGACATGGAACAAGCCCACATCAAAATGACAGGACAAGCAGACAATGAACACCTCGACATCTCTTTTATTTGCCATTTGTTTAGCTTTTTATTGTGAGATGCGTCATCGAATGTTCACCATGGGTATGCTGCAAATTTCCACCATGAATTATGCATGGCTTAGATTAGCGGCCCGGCGTTTCCCTAACACATATACAAACTCCATGATCCCGACAAGATTCCCAATTCATTTCACACCGCAGGCATCCATAAACAAAAGATCACGATATCAACTCAAATAAGAAGTGCAATGTTGAAAGCTTGCCCATGACTGCATGGCTGGGCTAGTCTCCAACTTACAACTTGCAAGCATAACAACTCAACATAAGAGGCCACAATGTCAAATTTTTAAGAACATGAAAAAGTAAAGTGTGCCTTCCGGTTCGTGAGAGCTTTACTGACCGAATTTCGCATAACACTGGTAAGAATTTAGTTTGAAGAGAAAATAAAAGCAAGTCAAATTTACTTGGAATAGCAAATTGCTAGTAGGTATGTATGGTGGACACTTTGGAAAACTTTGGCATTTAGGAGTTGGATGCACGAGTAGAGCTCATACTCAGTACAAGGCGAGGGCTAGCAAAAGACTGGGAGCGACCAACTAAGAGAGCAATAATGGCCATAATCATGCAAAGCAACAAAGCGACATTAAAAGAAGCATAAGATGGCATCAAAAGTCAAAAACTAAATGATCATGAAGGCTATTGGCGACTTTGTAAGAGTCTAACATGTGTGAGCATGCGCCAAGTCAACCCAAATAAAGCATCAAGGAGAAAACCAAAATAATGCTTCCATACAATTAAAAACAACGCATGATTTTTTCAAAGGCTCATTAAGCAATCTCAGTTATTTGAGACAAGTCATGCTACAGCAAAACCACTAAGCATATCATCAAAAAGACATCAAGCATGACATGAAAAAGCCTAAGCCGCAGTCTACACAAGCTCCTTCTTGTACCACTATTTTGCATACAACTTTTTCTCTTTTCCA
Source organism: Dactylis glomerata (assembly GCA_007115705.1). Classification (NCBI taxonomy): domain Eukaryota; kingdom Viridiplantae; phylum Streptophyta; class Magnoliopsida; order Poales; family Poaceae; genus Dactylis; species Dactylis glomerata. Next base: position 4,978,441 of record QXEO01000382.1, read on the forward strand.
ACACCATTTAAAATTTTTAAAGACACATCTTTTGATGAAATCCAATAAAGATCAGAGGCAAAAATACACCTTGATAAACAAATATAAGAAGATCTGAATGCAAATCAAGGCGAAAACGAAAACCAAAAGCAGTAGCAGAAAAAGAAGAACACTCGATGAAATTGTAGGAATGAAAAATGGAGTGTTCTTGGAAAATGAAAACGAGTACATCTCCTCCAAAGGAAATTTGTTGGGGTCCAACCATTTATTGCAGCAAACAAAACAAACTAACAAAGAAAACTAAAACAACTGACGCTCCAAGAAAAACACATAGTGCATGAAGCAATAAAAATATAGTGTTTTGAAAGGTGACCTGATTTTTGCCGATGAAGAAGGGGTGCCTCGGGGGCATCCCCAAGCTTTGACGCTTGTACTTCTTGGATATTTCTTGGGGTGATGCGTGGGCATCCCCAAGCTTGAGCTTTTGTCCATTCTTCAACTCATCTCATCATTCTCCAATCCCTACACTTGAAAACTTCCTTCATACAAAACTAAACACAATTCTATTAGCAACATTAGTGCAAGCATAACATATAATCAACCTCTTTTTGCTTCAGGTTTCAACCCAAAACCACCACATATATAGCAAACACTACTGTAGCAACTTCCCCAAAAGTTCCATGATAAAAAAAACTCAAAAGAAAGCGATAAAGCGGCAAACACAAATATTGGCAGAAATCTGTCTAAACAGAACAGCTGACAAAGGCCGAATTTTTGAGGGGTTTTATGTTGCTCAAATCAAAAAGTGTTCAACTAACAAAAGTTTGGATATAACCTGGGGCATATGCACAATAAATCGCAGGTCCAAAAGATATACAGATAATTTATACGAATTTTTACGGTGCAGCACCGAAAACAGTTTTAGGACAGCAACATCCCCAATCCTTACCTCACTCGAATTAGAGGTTTCTCTTGGCACAAAAACAAAATAAAAAGGATAAGGAGCGGTCATTATAGTAGTAATGACTTCCAAGACTCAAATAAAAGAAAAAGGTACAGAAAATAAAAAACATTGGGTTATCTCCCAAGAGTGCTTTTCTTTAACGCCTTTGAGCTAGGCGCAGAAAATTGCGAATCAAGTAATATCAATAGATGAAGTGCTAGGATCAGCGGGTGCCTTACGTTTTCCTTTCTTACCTTTGCTCTTAACTCTAGGAAAGACATGGCTATTGCAAGGTGGAGAGATAAATCTTATATTGCCTTTTCCCACATCAATAACAGCGCCCAGGAGCTTCAGTAGAGATCTTCCAAGTGTGATTTGTCCTTTTCCTACACATTCAATAACAAGATAATCAGTAGATATCATTCTTCCTAGGACTTTTGTAAAAAATCCTTTAGCTATTCCAATGGGAAATATAGTGGCATTGTTAGTAAGAGAAATTCCTTCTCCCCCCTCAGAAAGCTTCCAAAGGCTCAAAGATTCATGAACATCCTTTGGCATGAGACAAAATTCAGACATAATATCACAACGAGCATGAAATGTTTCACCACTAATGGTGATTTTTACCGTAGGATACCAACTCGAAGGTTTAGAATTTGTTGGCACATAATCAAAATGCTGGCGCAAAGTATTGTAGCAAGAATTCAAACTAGCAGTGCGAGTCTCAAGAGTATCAAGTCTATTAAAAATGCACACCAGAGAGGAATCAAAATAGGTTGGCATGCTATAAATTGTAATCAACTTTTTTATAATATTGAAGGCTTGATCTCCATCACAATGAAGGAAATCTCCTTCTGCAGTAGCATCCAAAACATATCTATAACGAAGAGCAAGTCCAAAGTAAAAACTACTAAGAAGCAAACTCAAGGTCATTTTAGGTTTAGTTTTTCCATGCCAATCATAAATTCTAGACCAAGCTTCCTTAAAACTTTCCTCGTCCTTTTGTTTAAAAGTAAAAATCATATCCTCAGGCGACATAGTAGCGACTGAACTAGACATAATAAACTAAAGTAAAGAAATAACAACTACCAAGGATTCTAATTTTTTTGGGTTTTTGATATAAAACGATGCAGGTAAAATAAATAAAGTAAAGCAAAACAATAACAAAGTAAAGGATGTGTGTGCAAAAAACTCCCCTTGCAGAAGTCTTCCACTCTTCTCCCCGGCAACGGCGCCAGAAAATTAGCTGCTGGTGCCAAGTTGACGTGGGAAAGTGTAGTTGATATGGGAGCTTCTTCTTCTTCTTCAATCCCCGGTAACGGCGCCAGAAAATTAGCTTGATGCATGGTGAATGACCAGCCCGTTGGAAACCCCAAGAGGAAGGTATGATGAGTATAGCAGCTAGTTTTCCCTCAGTTAAGAAACCAAGGTTTAATCGTTCTTGGGGAAAAGAGACAAACAACTGAAGGTGATTCTTGCTAGTTTGCGACAGCTTCGGACAATTTATATATGGCGCCTCGTCCAAGATTTGCTTGCTAGCTGCAACGCGGAACCTGCACACACACAACCAAGTACTTTGCTCCCAACTTGCGATGAGGTTGTCAATCTCACCGGTTTGCTTGAAACAAAGGTTATGAGTGTATCGAGTGGAAAACAGTAGAATATGCGAGTAAAGTAAACAGTGCGAGTAAAGTAAACAGGTGATAGCAATATGATGGAAATAGGACCGGGGTCCACAGTTCACTAGTGGTGTCTCTCCATAAGATAAATAACACATGCTGGGTAAACAAATTACAGTTGGGCAATTGATAGAATAAAGATAAACGTGATATGTCAAGAAGATCACTATGAGATTTACTCTGGGCATTACAACAAAATACATAGACCGCCATCCAACTGCATCTATGACTAATAATCCACTCCCGGGGATATCATCCGAACACCCCATGAGTATTAAGTTGCGAACAACAGATAATTGCATTAAGCAAAGTGTGTAATGTAAACAAAGCATATGCCCTTGAGCATATGAATGTTGTTTTCTCCCTAGTAGCAACAACACATCTACAACCTTAGAGGTTTCTGTCACTCCCCCAAGTTAAATAGAGGCATGAACCCACTATCGAGCATAAATACGCCCTCTTGGAGTCACTAGCAACTACTCAGCCAAGATAGCTACTAACAACGAAGAGCATGCAAGATCATTAACAACATAGAGATAACATAAGATATATTTCAGTATAGCAACTCAATCATAACACCAATATTCATCGGATCCCAACAAACCAAACATGTAGAATTACATAACGGTGATCTCAATCATGTAGGGCAGCTCATGAGATCTAAACATGAAGCACATGGTGGAGAAGACAACCATCTAGCTACTGCTATGGACCCATAGTCCAAGGTAGACTACTCACTCATCGCTCCGGAGGCAAGCATGGTGATGAAGAAGACCTCAGGTGGCGATTCCCCTCTCCGGCAGGGTGCCGGGAAGAGCTTCTGGACCCTCCCGATCTTCGGGTCGACGGCGGCAGCGGATCGCGATGTGTTCTGGAAAAGTGATCGGGTACTTAGGTTTTTCCCGTCGGGGGATCTTTATAGGCGAAGGGGCGATGTCAGAGGTGTAGCCAGGTAGCCTCACACCATGGCGGCACGGCCAGGGCCTGGGCCACGCCAGCCTGGTGTGTGGGGCCCCTGTGGCTCCCCTCCTACTCTCCTTCAGATCTCTGGAAGCTCCCGGACAAAATAAGACTTCAGGAACTTGTTTCGTCCAATTCCGAGAATATTTCCTGTGTATCACTTCTGAAACACAAAAACAGCAGAAAACAGGGAACTGGCACTTTGGCAACTTGTTAATAGGTTAGTTCCGGAAAATGCATAAAAGTGCCACGAAGTGTAACGAAACAGTAGGCAAATGGTGTAAAAACAAGCATGGATCATCAAAAATTATAGATACGTTGGAGACCCTAGGGGAGTCGGCAATTTTCCAGAAAGAGTTCCGCAGTTCCGCCGCCGACACCGATGAATTTCGGGGGACAGAAGTCTCTGTTCCGGCACCCTGCCGGGACGGGGAAGTGCCCCCGGAGCCATCTCCATTGGTCTCCATCGCCGTCTCCGCCATCTCCATCGACCTCACCGCCATCTCCATCAACCTTGCTGTCTCCTATGATGAGGAGGGAGTAGTTCATCCCCGGGGCTGAGGGCTCTACCGGTAGCTATGTGGTTCACCTCTCTCTCCCATGATGTGATCTTTATGTGATTGTGAGATTTGTATCATGTTGAATAAGTAGATGCTACTCTTCATCATTATGTGTACTCTAGTGGTGTTATTAAAGTAATCTATTCCTCCTGCCATGGTGTAAGGTGACAGTGTGTGCATCATGGTGGTACTTGGTCTAGGCTACGATTGTGATCTCTTATGGATTATGAGAATAATTATCACTATGATAGTATTGAAGTGATCTATTCCTCCTTTCATGGTGTAATGTTGACAGTGTGTGTGCACCGTGTTAGTACTTGATCTAAGTTGCAATAATATTTATCTTGAGTTGTGATTTGATTTGGATATCTCTATGAGCGGTGTTTGTCAAGTACTTGATGAACTTTAAGGGGTGCTTCTGTAGCCACTACGCAATGATTAGTGTTACTCAATAGGAGAGTAATTCAGAGTAGCATAGTGAAGAGAAGTTATTTATTTGTTCAATTATGTTATATTTGTTGGGAGTGTGTCCACTAGTGAAAGTATGATCCCTAGGCCTTGTTTCCAAGCTTTGCACACCGTTTACTCGCTGTTTTGTTACTTGTTTGCTTGCTGCCATTTTTATTCCAGATTGTATTTACTACTTATAATCATCTATACCACTTGTATTTCACTATCTCTTCGCCGAACTAGTGCACCTATACATCTGACAAGTGTATTGGGTGTGTTGGGGACACAAGATACTTTCTGTATCGTAATTGCAGGGTTGCTTGAGAGGGATAGCTTTGACCTCTTCCTCCCTGAGTTCGATAAACCTTGGGTGATCCACTTAAGGGAAACTTGCTGCTGCTCTACAAACCTCTGCACTTGGAGGCCCAACACTGTCTACAAGAACAGAAGCATGTGTAGACATCAAGCTCTTTTCTGGCGCCGTTGCCGGGGAGGTAAGGTAAAAGGTACTCGCATCCTCATGTGTGAGTGCTCGGAGTTATTTCCTTTAGATTCTGCAATTACATCTTTTTGTTTCTTGTTTTTATTTTCACTAGTTAGGCTTAATGGAAAATAAAGAGTTCTTTAGTCTTTTTTCTGAGTCTAGATTTGAAGAGAAAATTGAAAAACCTTTGGAGCTTATTTCGCATAGCAATGTTATTAGTACGAATACTTTGAATCCCGTTATTGCTAATGCTATGAAAAAGTCTAAGCTTGGGGAAGCTGGTTTTGTTAAGCATGATATTTTTAGTTCCCCAGCTTTAGTGGAGAAAGTTTGCCCTGATAATATTTTATCTCCCATATGTGATGTTTCTAATGATGCTTGTGCTCCTCATCCTTTTAAAATACCTACGAAGATTGTTGAACATGTCAGGGATAACTGCTATTTAGGAGATGGAACTGTCCATCCTGGTGATCATTTGCTTTTTATACATGAATTATGTGAGTTGTTCCAGTGTGCAGGTATTTCAATGAACCAAGTTAAGAAGAAGCTATTCTCTTTTTCACTGAAAGGCAGAGCTGAGGAATGGTATAAAACACTGAATGATGATCGATCTATTGACTGGGAGGAAATTGTACCTCTCTTTTATTCTAAATTCTATCCTTCTAGTCAGGTTTATAAATATAGGAATTACATTTATAATTTTCATCCACATGAGGGAGAAAGCATTGCCCAAGCGTGGGGAAGATTAAAGTTACTAATGCACAAATGTCCTATTCATGATCTTCCCTGTAATATTGTTATTAATAATTTTTATGCAAGGCTTTCAGGATATTACAAGGACTATCTAGATGCATGCTTTGATGGGTCTTTCACAAGCAAGGATGTTGACACCAAGTGGGATCTGCTTGAAACAATTCAAAACAATATTGAAGGTTAGGATAGCGACAAAGGTAAAGGATCAGGTATGAGTTACGAGTTTGATTGCATTAAGTCTTTTGCTGAAACTGCTAATTTTCAAGAGCTTAGTGCTAAATATGGTCTTGATCCTCAAATTATGGTTGATTGCTTTAAAGCCTTTGCTTCCCATATGAATGTTCCTAAAGGAAATGGGGATGTGTATCATGAACCTTTTAAGGACACTCGCGTAGAAAATGATATTGTTGATGATTGCAATAAACATGCTCAAACTTCTAAAAGTACTATTTCTTATAAGCATGTTAATTTTTGTGGAATACATAGACCTTGTGAATAGAGTTACAACAAGGAAGATTATTGCATCACCCACGCAAATGAAGAAACCAGTATGTGGCTCAAGGATCTAGATGTGCTTGGTGAAAGGGTTTGTGAGCTTTATCCTTTTCTTTGTGAATTTTGCGGTGAAAAGGGTCACTTTAATTTTCAATGCCCAATTAATCGAACGAGTACTGCAGATTTGTATTATGATGATAAGATTACTTTCAATCAGTATGATGAGCTTACTTTGTTTTTGAATTGTGAAGAGATATCTAGAAAGATTTCTTTGGTTGATATGAGAGATGCTAATATTAATAGTATCCTTTGCGGTTGTCGTCTCTATTGTGCTAAAGATTGCCTCACAAATACTTACTTGCAAGATCTTATAAAACATGACGTTTTGCCAAGCTATGACAGGACTAATAGATGTTTCGATCTTATTAATAGAGAGGAGGAATCCTCCAAAGTTTCTTCTGTTGTTTCTGTCAGCAAACCAGATTATGTGGAGAAGATGCCTTTCCCTCCTAAAGATTATGTGGAGAAGATGCCCTTCAAGTCTCTCCCTCCTAAAGGAGAGAGTAAGAAGAGTATGAAGAAGAAGAAGAGGAGTAAAAGGCGAGAGGACACGGTATCTTCCCCTAAGCATTATGATCCTGCTATAGATTATGATAATTCTGATTGGATGATGTTCCTATGCCTGTTAGCTATGTTAGTGATCATGATTGGGAAAGCACTCTACTTTTGATATTGAAAATCTTTTTGGTACCAATTCTAAGGTTAATAATTGTTGTACCATTAGTGCTATCCATGTTCCTTCTTATGATGATATGTTTGATAAATATGCTTTGCGAAATAGTTGTTCTCTAACTTGTGATGACACTAAACCTCTAGTTTATGATGGTTATGATGATGAGTATAATATTTTCAGTTCACCTACTTTTGAGGAGAAAATTAGTTATGATTACAATATGCCTCCTGTTTTTGATGATTATGGTGATGAGAATAATTATTCTGTTGAATCTGCTCCTACTACGATTGTTCATGTGGGGAGTATTAATTCTTTTATGCATGTGGCTCATGATAGGGATGCTTTATGTGATAGTTATATTGTTAGTTCTATTCATGATGCTACTGAAAGTTATTATGAGAGAGGGAAACATGGTTTGATGGATCTCAACAATATTGAGTTTCCCCTCTTTATGTTGCAATTCTTGAAGTTGTACTTGTTTTGCCTTCCTATGCTTTTTGCTTTGCGCTTTTATGACTTGTCTCTCTACAAGACTATTTTTCATAGGAAGTGGTTTAGATTTAAATGTGTTTCATACATGCTTTTTGATGCTCTCTATTGCTTCAAGTTCTTATATGGCACCCACATGAGCATCTTTGCAAATTACTGTGCCTAGCTCAAAGGCGTTAAAGAAAAGCACTCTTGGGAGATAACCCATTGTTTATTTTCAGTACTTTTTCTTTTATTTGAGTCTTAGAAGTTATTACTGCTGTAATGACCTCTCCTTATCCTTTTTATTTCGTTTTTGTGCCAAGAGAAGCCTCTAATTTGAGTGAGGTAAGATTTGGGGATGTTGCCGTCCAGAAACAGTTTTCGGTGCTGCACCGTAAAAATTCGTGAAAATTCTCTGTATATCTTTTGGAGCTGAAATTTCTTGTGCACATGTCCCAGGTTATATCCAAACTTTCATTAGTTGAACACTTTTTGATTTGAGCAACAGAAAACCCTCTAAAAATTTGACCTTTGTCAGCTGTTCTGTTTTGACAGATTTCTGCCAATATTTGTGTTTGCCGCTCGATCGCTTTCTTTTTGAGTTCTTTTGATCACGGAACTTTTGGGGAAGTTGCTACAGTAGTATATACTTTATATGTGGTGGTTTTAGGTTGAAACCTGAAGCAAAAAGGGTTGATTCAATGCTATGCTTACACTCATGTTGCTAATAGAATTGTGTTTAGTTTTGTATGAAGGAAGTTTTCAAGTGTAGGGATTGGAGAATGATGAGATGAGATGAAGAATGGACAAAAGCTCAAGCTTGGGGATGCCCATGCGACCCCCAGGAAATATCCAAGAAGTACAAGCGTCAAAGCTTGGGGATGCCCCCTGATACGTCCAAAACGTATCTACTTTCCCGAACACTTTTGCTATTGTTTCTCCTCTAATTTGTGTGTTTTGAATACAACTAACACGGACTGACGCTGTTTTCAGCAGAATTACTCTGGTGTCTCGTTTTTGTGCAGAAATTCAACTTCCAGTAAAAATTCGGGAAAAATCATGAAAAATCCTATTTCACCAGAAGACCCACGGAGCCAGAAGACCAGAGGAAGAAGTGGCTCGAGGAGCCGTCACAAGGTGGTGGCGCGGCCCAGCCCTGGCCGCGCCACCCCTATGTGAGGAGGCCTCAGGCCCCCTCTCGACCTCCTCTCTCGCGTACATATACCCCCTGACGACTTAAGATCAAGGAGACGACGTTTTTCCTAGATAGACTTCCGCTGCGCCGCCGCCATCAGAAACCGCGATTCGGAACCAGAAACTCCGTTCTGGCACCCTGCCAGGACGGGGATTCGGAGGAGATCTTCATCACCATCACCACCGACGCTCCTCCATCGACCATCCATGACTCCCCCATCCATGTGTGAGTAATTCCCCCGCTGTAGGTGAGGGGATGGTAGGGATTGGATGAGATTGTTCATGTAATTTGATATGAGATTGATAGGGCATAGTGCCTAGTATCTTTATTTAGTGCCTATGACATTGTTGCAACTTGTTGTGCTTAATGCTTGTCACTTTGGGCCCGAGTGCCATGATTTTAGATCTGAACATGTTATTATTTCTATGATGATACTTGTTGTTTATGGTCTTACCTACAAGTTGTATACACATATTGTTGTCCGGAACCCGAGGCCCCAAAGTGACAGAAATTGGGATAACCGGAGGGGATGGCTATGATGTGAGGATCACATGTGTTCACCGAGTGCTAATGCTTTGCTCCGGTACTTTATTAAAAGGAGTAACTTAATTACCAGTAGTTTCCCTTGAGGCCCTGCTGCAACAGGCTGGTAGGACAAAAGATGTCGTGCAAGTTTCTCCTTGTGAGCACGCACGACTATATGCGGAACACATGCCTATGATTGTTTGTACTAGGATGCTTATTCATTATTTATCTGCAATGCCCGTATCTCATTGATTTCATGAATTATCTTATCCATGCAACGCCCGTTATCCATCCCTATGCCTACAGTATCTGTTCCTACTGTTTACAATCGTTATTATTACTGCTGTTATTTTACTACTGCTGTTACTGTTTCACTACTGTCACCACTATAAAACTATTGCTACTGATAAACCACTGCGAGCAAGACTGTTTCCAGGTGCAGCTGAATTGACAACTCATCTGTTAAGGCTTACATATATTCTTTGGCTCCCCTTGTGTCGAATCAATAAATTTGGGTAATATTTCCCTCGAAGACTGTTGCGATCCCCTATACTTGTGGGTCATCAAGACTATTTTATGGCGCCGTTGCCGGGGAGCATAGCTTTATCTGTAAGTTCACTTGGTATTCATATTGTTCGCTGCCACCCTTTCATCATGGGTAAACCTCGTGATGGAAAAGTTCCTATATTACCATCCACTACAAGAAGAGGTACGACTCTCAACACCTCTGTTGCTCTTGATTCGCCATCTGTTATGAGTAAGTTGCTTACACCACCACACCCACACGTTACTGCTACTACTTCTGCTGAGATTGAAAGTGCCACTGATAATTTAGATGATGCTTCTGCTGTGCTTGATGAGAGAGGTTCACTGGGTTCCTTTTTAGATGCTACTATTGCTAGAGCTAAGTTGGGAAACATCATTGTTACACCTGTTAGTTCACCTGAGTCTAGGGAGTGCCCTAGTGATGATTATGATGATGATGCTTATATTGAGCTTAATGATGACTTTATTGCAGAAGCACGTGCTGCTCGAGATGCTGGTAAGGTTAAAGAACTTCTTGCAAGACGCTCTGTTAAATATAATTTGTCTCCTGATCCTAAGTTTGCTGCTTCTCATATAAATATTAGAGACAAGGATTATGATATCTCTTTGGATTTATCTTACATATCTATCGTTGAGAAAACTCCTTTTTGTGGTACTAAAGATGAGAGTGCTATGGAGCACATGAATGAGCTTTCTACTTTGAGTAATTTGTTTTCTGATGATATTAAGCTCCGCACTTACTTTGTTGCTAAGATTTTTCCTTTCTCGTTGAAAGATGCTGCTAAAACTTGGTTTAATAGCTTGTCTCCTAGATCTCTTACTAGTCCTATTGCTTTGGTTAATGCTTTCTTTCAGAAATATTTTCCCGCTAGTGCTCAACATGCTGCTGTGCAGAAAATCTTTGATTTTGAACAGGGAAAAGGAGAGAAATTGCCTGAATCTTGGACAAGGTTTTGCTCTTTAATTAGAGCTTTGCCTAAAGAACCATTGCCTAAAAATGAACTCCTTGATATATTTTATAATGGACTAACGGATGAATCTAAATCATATTTGGATAGTTGTGCTGGTTGTGTTTTCAGGGAAAGAACTCCGGCTGAAGCTGAAGAGTTAATGGCTAAAATAAGCCGGAATCATGATGATTGGACTTTAGTTGAGCCAACACCAGCACCAACCCCTGCGCCATCTATAGAGCCTACACCGAAGAAGAGAGGGATGATTGAATTGAATGATGAAGTTATGAAGGAGGCTAAAAAATCTCTTAAGGAGAAAGTATTAAGGCCGAAGATGTGAAGAATTTACCTCCTATAGAAGAATTATGTAAGCCAACTCCTCGCTCATCTACTATTGAGGTACACTCTCTCCAAAGCTTTGATGAAAGGGATATTCCTTATACTAAACCTCCTGATCAATGCTTAGATGAATTCGATAATTTTATTGTTAAGCAAGAAAATTTTAATAGAATGGTGCATAATCATTTGTTGGAAAATTCTAGAGCTATTAACAAGTTGCAGGATGTTGTGGAGAGAACCGCCAATGATGTGAAGATACTTGCTAAACATTTTCAAATGGTTCAAACACAAATTGATCAGCTTACCAAGGTACAAAAAGATTTGATAGTTAATGCTGCGAGAGAGAAGCAAGCATGTGAAATACGCACAAGAAGTGGTGCTGCTACTCAAGACCCATTATATCCTGAAGGACATCCTAAGAGGGTTGAGCAAGATTCTCAACGCACCTCGAATGATGATATCCCTTCCAAGAAGAAGAAGAAGAAGCATAAAACAACTGCGGAATCCTCCGAAGCAGGTAAAGATCCTAACAGTATTTCTATTTCTGATGCTGAAACTGAACCAGGAGATGCTCCCGATAAAGAAGAAGAAGATAAAGAAGAAGTTGAAGAAGAACCAGAAAAGGTTGACAAGAATGCAAAGTACACCAAAGAAGACTTCATTGCCAACAAGCATGGTAAAGAGAGGGAACCTTGGGTACAGAAACCAATGCCTTTTCCCGGTAAGAAACACAAGTCCAAGGAAGAAGAACATTACAACAGGTTTTGTGAATGGATGAGACCTTTATTTTTACAAATTCCTTTGACTGATGCTATTAGAATGCCTCCTTATGCAAAGTATATGAAAGATATTGTCACTAACAAAAGGAAAATTCCTAGTGAGGAAATTTCCACTTTACTTGCTAATTATTCTTTTGATGGTAAAGTACCGGAGAAGCTTGGAGATCCAGGTATACCAACTATTCCTTGCTCCATTAAAAATAACTATGTTAGAACTGCTTTATGTGATTTAGGAGCTGGAGTAAGTGTCATGCCTTTTTCCCTCTATAAGAGACTTGATTTAGAAAAATTGGTATCAACCGATATATCTTTGCAGATGGCTGATAAGTCTACTACTATTCCTATTGGTATATGTGAGAATGTTCCTGTTCAAGTTGCTAACAGTTGTTTAATATTAACTGATTTTGTTGTGTTGGAAATGCCTGAAGATGATAACATGTCTATTATTCTTGGGAGACCTTTTCTGAACACTGCAGGTGCTGTTATCAATTGTAATCAAGGAAAAGTCACTTTTAATGTCAATGACAAAGAGTACACGGTATATTTTCCCAAGAAGATTGATAGGAAGAATGCTCTAAATACAATCAAGCATGTTGAGACCATCAAAGTTGGTCAAATTATTTGTTCAGAGCGAAAGCCCAAGGAAGAATGTCAAATTGTCATGGTTGGGACCATACCTATCAAAGTTGAGGTAACATAAGCATTAAGTGATATGCAAAGTTTTGCCTCATACAAAGTTAGTTTGGTAACAAGACTTGATCAACCTTGTTAACAAAGTGATTTTATATGAAAGAAACTTCGTTTTCACCGCATCCACTCCACCTCACTTGTATTTACTTTCATCAAATTTTATTCCTTCAGTTAAGTTGCTTGATTAAGAAGTATCTCAGAGCTGCTGCATGTTTAGTTTTGATTTGCTTGAAATCTTTTCATCCTCGTTTTTCCTGAGTTTTATCGATATGCAAATTTCTGAAAAATCCTCAAAAATAAAGTTTCTCGAAAAATTCCAGAAAATTCTTTATAAATTTTTATGTCAAAAATGGGGCAGAGAGACACCTGGGAGACGCCAGGTGGGGCAGCCATGCCACCTCACACATAGGTGGCGCGGCCCAGCCCTGGCCGTGCCACCCATGTGTGAGGGGGCCCCACCAGGCCACTCACTCATCTCTTCTTCCCCAGCTCTTTCTCTCTCCCGAAAACAACGACACACTCAGCTGAAACCCGAGTTCTTGCTGTTGTTCACCTGGATTTCTCGATCTCCTTGTTCAGCCCAACTTTTCTGCTGAAATTTGGATCATTTGCTCTCCGGTATGTGACTCCTCCACTTGTCCAAGTAGATTTTCTTTTGGTAAAGTATTCCTTGAGTATTTTAGCATTGTAGGTGACAGTATAAATGAGTATGAATGCTTGTTCTATTGTTTAGAAAGATTATTTTGATGCATGATAGCTCTCTAGTAACTCACCATAGTAGTTTCCTACACTTGCTTGTCTTTAAATCACTTTTTATGAGGTTTGTCAAAAATTTCAGAAATGGAGAGGAATGCTTATCAACTCTCTCAACATGAACTAGAAGTGCAAGATGTTATGAAAGTTCATCGTGAAGAGAAGGATTAGAATATTTTGTTGAGGGTGAACCTCCCCAATATGTTAAACTAACAATCTATTAGAGTACCGCAGTGGGGATCGCTCGAGAAGATAAGGGGACAACCAAGGCAATTGTTAGAACTATACGAGGAGATTTGTCAAGGAAGAAGCTTCATAGGAGAGGGTGGTAAAATTCGAAACATTCATTTTCCATCCATTCGATATTTCGCCTTCTTCATTACCAAGTGTGTTCTTGCTAGGAAAGCTGCAAGTAAATTGTCTCTCCATGATCTAGCTTTCATTGCTGCTGCTTTAAGGCGCGATAGAACTTACAATTTGGGTGCCTTAATAGCTTTCCGTCTTGATATTAATCATGAGAAAGGGGGAATCTGTGGGGGGCTTATAGCTTCACGCCTGTTAGCTTTGCACGGCGTTTTGCCTCATTTTCGAGATTTTCAGTTCCCCGAGGAGAAACTTGGCCTTGATGCTATGGTTCAACATAAGTTTATTTCTCCTCCTGCCAGTTTGATTAATTTAACATTTGAGCTAACCTTTTTCAAGAAGACTACCTGGAAGGTAGTAAAGACTGAATGATCAATCCGTTTGCCTGCACCTCTTTTGTTTAACCTTGATCGCAGGAATGGATGGTCGCTTACTGAAGATGAGCTTGACGCGTACATAGGGGAGCACCCGCCGCCTGTGCACAATGAAGAAGGCGCCGAGGAGTCGGGACAGCCCTCCAACACTATGAATTTCCCATATGAGCAGCCGTACTATGATTATGCGCCATCAGCTTCATCTTCACGAGAGCCAGGGTATGACTGCATCTATGATGACCCACCAGCTTGGGGCGTCTATCAGAGCCGGAATTGATCTCCACTTAGGCCAAAAGCCTAAGCTTGGGGGGAGGTACGCCGACAATTCACTCATCTACATATCATATTCTGTCGGACCTTTGTATATTCATGTTTCGCTTTCTTTATTGTTCTAGTTCTTACTTCTGCTTTCCAAAACACAAAAAGACCAAAAATATTTCTGTTGTTTCTCTCAATTTGGTTCTTTGGTTTGCTACCTTTGGTTTGCTTTACTTGCTATTTTCAGTTTGCTACTTGAAAAACCTAAAAATATTTTGCTTTGTTTGCTATTTCCTTCTGCTTTTGTTTTTAAAAATCGAAAACCCCAAAAATATTTGTTGTTCTTCTTCGGTTTTGTAAAGTTTGTTGCAGAGTTCAGTCTCCCGTTACTCCATTGGAGCTTGGTATTCACTTTATATTATTCAAGCCACACAAGTGAAGAGCAATAATGACGACATATGACAATCCGAGTTGTGGTGAGAGGCTGGTATGAACTCTATTTGTTTCCATTTTTGTACATATACTCATCTATGTGGACATGCTTAGTCAGTTCATGTAAGGTATATGTTATCTAGTGGATGCTTTGTAGTTCTTGCTTTTATATGATTAGTTTCAATATACTATTAGCCTGTAGCATGTCTTGTAGACGCTTGCATGCATTGTTCTATTCATAGAATGGTATGATATTGTGGTATCCACCTCTGAAAGCTTCATTTGAATCGACTTGGCACATGCTCAAGCATGCATATGACTAAACAAAAATTCAATTAAGCCTCGATGATCTAAATTGCCTCAGAGTTCTTGTATCATTTTTATGCCTATATTAATTTTGTTTTATCGCAAGCATGATTATGATAGTTATTGCTCTCTCGATTGTCGCTTCCCAGTCTTTTGCTAGCCTTCACTTGTACTGAGTATGAGCTCTACTCGTGCATCCAATTACCAAAAACCAAGTCTTCCAAAGAGTCCACTATAAATGCCTATGCATGGTATTTGTAAGCCATTCCAAGTAAATTTTCATGTGCTACCTTTCAAAACTTTCAACTACTTCTCATTTTGTGCCACTGTTTTTAGCTCATGGGGACGTAGTGGTCGGAATTGCTATCTTCCATATTAAATTGAGTACCCCTCGACTAGGCAGCTTCATCTGCTCGTCATTAATTTTGCAAGGGAGCTGGTCAGACCATTATAATCTTAATCCTAAAAGAAAAAAAAGAAGGCACTCCTCCAAAGGAATGTGAAAGTTGGTGGGCACCCGATGGAATCGGTTAGCCATGGTTTGAGAAAGGAAAAAGGTGGGAAGGAGTGCCAAAGCTTTATAAAAAGAGCACCAATGTGCCAAATTTCAAAGAACTCGGAACCGCTCTCACTTGTTTATTATGGAAGATAGTAAGTCCCCATTGCTAGTCGTTGACATAGAACAACCACCTCTCAAAAGAA
Source organism: Dactylis glomerata (assembly GCA_007115705.1). Classification (NCBI taxonomy): domain Eukaryota; kingdom Viridiplantae; phylum Streptophyta; class Magnoliopsida; order Poales; family Poaceae; genus Dactylis; species Dactylis glomerata. The sequence continues at coordinate 4,994,157 of QXEO01000382.1, forward strand.
ACTTTTATCTCTGTTTTACAAATGAAAAGCTCTAGCACATGTTAAATCCCTGCTTCCCTCTGCGAAGGGCCATTCGTTTACTTTTATGTTGAGTCACCATCTTCTAACTTTAAGCACTTCTTGAGAGCATAGCTGTTATTCTTAGTGTAATGTGCTTGTCCCAGAACATGGTTAATTGTGGTATAACCTTGATGCTTGTATCTTTGATATTTCTACTTCTAGTCTTCCCTTGGACTTCAGAGGTGCCTCAGCATTTATGTTTTGCTCTACAAATAAGGCAAGCGGGATACCACTCTTTTATATCATTTATGCATATTACGATCTTGTAGCTTCTCATGCACATGTTACTTGTTATTAGTGCATTGACACTCTTTCATAGATTGCTTGACTATGAGGTGACATTAGTTGCATATTTCTTATTATGAATTGCCTGAGTACTTGATCACATAGTTAGTATATATACATCATATGAGCAAATGTGTTCGTGAAAGTTTCTTTTATCGCTCTCAGTTGTTAACTGAATTGCTTGAGGACAAGCAAATAGCTAAGATTGGGGGGAGTTGATACGTCCAAAACGTATCTACTTTCCCGAACACTTTTAATATTGTTTCTCCTCTAATTTGTGTGTTTTGAATACAACTAACACGGACTGACGCTGTTTTCAGCAGAATTACTCTGGTGTCTCGTTTTTGTGCAGAAATTCAACTTCCAGTAAAAATTCGGGAAAAATCATGAAAAATCCTATTTCACCAGAAGACCCACGGAGCCAGAAGACCGGAGGAAGAAGTGGCTCGAGGAGCCATCACAAGGTGGTGGCGCGGCCCAGCCCTGGCCGCGCCACCCCTATGTGAGGAGGCCTCAGGCCCCCTCTCGACCTCCTCTCTCGCGTACATATACCCCCTGACGACTTAAGATCAAGGAGACGGCGTTTTTCCCAGATAGACTTCCGCTGCGCCGCCGCCATCAGAAACCGCGATTTGGAACCAGAAACTCCGTTCTGGCACCCTGCCGGGACGGGGATTCGGAGGAGATCTTCATCACCATCACCACCGACGCTCCTCCATCGACCATCCATGACTCCCCCATCCATGTGTGAGTAATTCCCCCACTGTAGGTGAGGGGATGGTAGGGATTGGATGAGATTGTTCATGTAATTTGATATGAGATTGATAGGGCATAGTGCCTAGTATCTTTATTTAGTGCCTATGACATTGTTGCAACTTGTTGTGCTTAATGCTTGTCACTTTGGGCCCGAGTGCCATGATTTCAGATCTGAACATGTTATTATTTCTATGATGATACTTGTTGTTTATGGTCTTACCTACAAGTTGTATACACATATTGTTGTCCGGAACCCGAGGCCCCAAAGTGACAGAAATTGGGATAACCGGAGGGGATGGCTATGATGTGAGGATCACATGTGTTCACCGAGTGCTAATGCTTTGCTCCGGTACTTTATTAAAAGGAGTACCTTAATTACCAGTAGTTTCCCTTGAGGCCCTGCTGCAACAGGCTGGTAGGACAAAAGATGTCGTGCAAGTTTCTCCTTGTGAGCACGCACGACTATATGCAGAACACATGCCTATGATTGTTTGTACTAGGATGCTTATTCATTATTTATCTGCAATGCCCGTATCTCATTGATTTCATGAATTATCTTATCCATGCAACGCCCGTTATCCATCCCTATGCCTACAGTATCTGTTCCTACTGTTTACAATCGTTATTATTACTGCTGCTATTTTACTACTGCTGTTACTGTTTCACTACTGTCACCACTATAAAACTATTGCTACTGATAAACCACTGCGAGCAAGACTGTTTCCAGGTGCAGCTGAATTGACAACTCATCTGTTAAGGCTTACATATATTCTTTGGCTCCCCTTGTGTCGAATCAATAAATTTGGGTAATACTTCCCTCGAAGACAGTTGCGATCCCCTATACTTGTGGGTCATCACCCCCGAGGCACCCCCTTCTTCATCGGCAAAAATCAGGTCACCTTTCAAGACACTATATTTTTATTGCTTCATGCACTATGCGTTTTTCTTGGAGCGTCAGTTGTTTTTGGTTTTAGTATTAGTTTAGTTTAGTTTGCTGCAATAAATGGTTAGATCACATCATGTTTCTTTTGGAGGAGATGAACTCGTTTTTCATTGCCAAGAACACTCTAGTTTTCACTCTTATCGTTCAATGAGTGTTCTCTTTTTCTGCTACTGCGTTTAGCTTGCATTTTTCACCTTGATTTTTGTTCAGATCTTATTTTATCTTTGCATCAAGGTGTATTTTGACCACTGGTCTATATTGGTTGTCATCAAAAGAGTTGGTTATAAAAAGTTCGAATGGTGTTGGAAAAGAGAAAAAGCTTTATGCAAAAAAGTGGTACAAGAAGGAGCTTGTGTAGACTGCGGCCTAGGCTTTTGCATGTCGTGCTTGATGTCTTTTTGATAGTATGCTTAGTGGTTTTGCTGTAGCATGACTTGTCTCAAATGACTGAGATTGCTTAATGAGCCTTTGAAAAAAATCATGCGTTGTTTATATTATTTGGAAGCATTAATTTGGTTTTCTCCTTTGATGCTTTATTTGGGCTGACTTGGCACATGCTTACACCATGTTGACTACAAAAATAAGTCGCCTATAGCCTCTATGATCATTTAGTTTTTGACTTTTGATGCCATCTTATGCTTCTTTCAATGTTGCTTTGTCGCTTTGCATGATTATGGCCGTTATTGCTCTCTTAGTTGGTTGCTCCCAGTCTTTTGCTAGCCCTCATTTTGTACTGAGTATGAGCTCTACTCGTGCATCCAACTCCCAAAAACCAAGTTTGCCATTGTGTCCACTATAAATTCCTATGCATGGTATTTGCAAGCCATTCCAAGTAAATTTTCATGTGCTACCTTTCAAAAAACCTTCAAAATACTTCTCATTTTGTGACACTATTTTCAGCTCATGGGGACGTAGTGGTCGGATTTGCTATCTTCCATATTGTCTTACTCCAAAAAAGAAAAAAAAGAGAAAAAAAGAAAGAAAAAAAGGCACTCCTCCATGGTATGTGAATGTTGGTGGGCACCCGATGGAATCGGTTAGCCATGGTTTGAGAAAGGAAAAAAGGTGGGGAGGAGTGCCAAGCTTTATAAAAGAGCACAAAAGTGCCAATCTCTCTCTCAAAAACTTGCTTCATTTTTGTATGGAAGATAGTAAGAACCCCATTGCCAGTCGTTGACAAAAGCAACCACCTCTCAAAACTCAAATTTTATCTCTCTATTTTACAAATGAAAAGCTCTAGCACATGTTTAATCACTGCTTCCCTCTGCGAAGGGCCTTTCTTTTACTTTTATGTTGAGTCTCCACCTTCTATCTTTATGCACCGTCTAAGAGAGCATAGTTGTCATTCTGAGTATAATGTGCATTGTCCCAAAGTTTTCATTGATTGATTCATGATCATGGTTTCACTTGTTCTTAAATTATTTGTATCTAGTCGCCCTCTTAAACTTGAAGGTATCCTATGCATTTATGTTTTGCTCTATCATGAAGGACAAGCTGAAAACCATTTGTATGTTTTTCCATATGATTTGAACACACGTTTGACTTTCATTGTTTCATTTTCATGATCTTTTGTTTGTGTTCATTTTCATGTTATAACATGGTTGTTAAGTTTCTTCTATCAAGATCATATCTTTCATGCCCATGTTTTAAGTTCTTTGATCTCAGCACTCAATGCTTACATCGATGATCATGATTGTGAAGGTGCATGTCACCTCAAAAATTATTTCTTTTGTTATCACTTACCTACTCGAGGATGAGCAGGAGTTAAGTTTGGGGATGCTGATACGTCTCAAACGTATCTATAATTTTTGATGCTCCATGCTTGTTTTTGCACCATTTGCCTTGTGTTTCGTTACACTTCGTGGTGTTTTTATGTGATTTCCGGAACTAACCTATTGACAAGATGCCACAGTGCCAGTTCCTTGTTTTCTGCTGTTTTTGTGTTTCAGAAATGCTACACAGGAAATATTCTCGGAATTGGACGAAACAAGTTCCAGAACTTCTATTTTTCCCGGACAAAGGACGAGGACCAAAAGAGAGCCGGAGGGGGGCCAGGGGCCAGCCTCACACCAGGGCGGCGTGGCCTAGCCCCTGGCCGTGCCCCCTATGTGTGAGGAGGCCCTGGCAGCCCCCTGACGACGCCCCTTCGCCTATATAAAGCCTCGGGACGGAAAACCCTAGGGGAGTCGGCAATTTTCCAGAAAGAGTTCCACAGTTCCGCCGCCGCCACCGACGAATTTCGGGGGACAGAAGTCTCTGTTCCGGCACCCTGCCGGGACGGGGAAGTGCCCCCGGAGCCATCTCCATCGGTCTCCATCGCCGTCTCCGCCGTCTCCATCGACCTCACCGCCATCTCCATCAACCTTGCTGTCTCCTATGATGAGGAGGGAGTAGTTCATCCCCGGGGCCGAGGGCTCTACCGGTAGCTATGTGGTTCACCTCTCTCTCCCATGATGTGATCTTTATGTGATCGTGAGCTTTGTATCATGTTGAATAAGTAGATGCTACTCTTCATCATTATGTGTACTCTAGTGGTGTTATTAAAGTAATCTATTCCTCCTGCCATGGTGTAACGGTGACAGTGTGTGCATCATGGTGGTACTTGGTCTAGGCTACGATTGTGATCTCTTATGGATTATGAGAATAATTATCACTATGATAGTATTGAAGTGATCTATTCCTCCTTTCATGGTGTAATGTTGACAGTGTCTGCACCGTGTTAGTACTTGGTCTAAGTTGCAATAATATTTATCTTGAGTTGTGATTTGATTTGGATATCTCTATGAGCGATGTTTGTCAAGTACTTGATGAACTTTAAGGGGTGCTTCTGTAGCCACTACGCAATGATTAGTGTTACTCAATAGGAGAGTAATTCAGAGTAGCATAGTGAAGAGAAGTTATTTATTTATTCAATTATGTTATATTTGTTGGGAGTGTGTCCACTAGTGAAAGTATGATCCCTAGGCCTTGTTTTCAAGCTTTGCACACCGTTTACTCATTGTTTTGTTACTTGTTTGCTTGCTGCCATTTTTATTCCAGATTGCATTTACTACTTATAATCATCTATACCACTTGTATTTCACTATCTCTTCGCCGAACTAGTGCACCTATACATCTGACAAGTGTATTGGGTGTGTTGGGGACACAAGAGACTTTCTGTATCGTAATTGCAGGGTTGCTTGAGAGGGATAGCTTTGACCTCTTCCTCCCTGAGTTCGATAAACCTTCGGTGATCCACTTAAGGGAAACTTGCTGCTGCTCTACAAACCTCTGCACTTGGAGGCCCAACACTGTCTACAAGAACATAAGCGTGTGTAGACATCACACCACACTTGCTTAAAAGATCTACCAGGTCTTCTAACCTGGAGAGCATTGATATTCTACAAGGATGTAACAATGAAGCTCTTTTGTCCTAATTTCCAAATTACTCTATCCTCTCCCTCTCTCAGAGTGACATTGTGAATGATGTTTCAAAGATCAAACCAATCTTTAGCCAAATCACCCCACGAAGTTCTTTTGAAAACCAAGCAAGATCCAAAGGATCTCACCACCCTATGCACCTTAATGCCTTTGTTAAAGGACGAATCATACAACATGGGGAACCTCTCACACAAAGGGGTCCTATGATTCCAAGTATCTCCTGAGAAGCTTGTCTTATTACCTGATATCAAGACCCTATCATAGAACTTATAAAAAATATGTTTCACTTTCATTAGTCCATTCTAGAATTGGGATATACCAAGCTTAGGCTGTACCTGAAATAGAGTCTCGGGCCCAAGGTATTTTTCCTTAAACGATCTTTGCCAAACCTCATCTTCATTTTATAATTTCCATAGTCATTTACATAAAAGGATAATGTTCATTAATTCAACATTCAAAACCCCTAGGCCACCTAGATCCATTGGGGAACACACAGTCTCCCAATTCACCATGTGGCACTTTCTAATCCCTTGTTCCTCTTGCCAAAGTAACCTTCCTCTATAAATGTCTCACTTTTTCCTCACACCCACAGGTAGCCTATAGAAGGACATCATGTAGAAAATGATGGAAGTGAGACAGGAGTTCAAGAGAATGACTCTTGATCCTATATCCAACATATCTTTCCTTTCCAACATCCCAGTTTCTTTTCCATTTTCTCCTCAGTAGGTTTCCAATGAATATTAAGAAGTTTTTTCTTATCTATTGTAATTCCCAAGTATATTAGGGGAAGAGTACCAGATTTACAAGTAAAGATCTCTTCATAAACATTTTCATGTTCAACACACTTGCCAAGACAATAAACCTCACTTTGAGGAAATTGATTTTCAGACCAGACAATTGTTCAAATATGCAATAGGTTTCTGGTATTTTCAAACCCCTCATCTAATAAAACTAGTGTGTCATCTACATACTGGAGGATATCAATACTATTCTCCTGCAGATGAAGTACCAAACCTATGATGAGCCCATTTTAGTGTGTATTTTTTTTATCATGGTGCTCATTGAATCAACAAACATGTTAAAAAGGATGGGAGACAGAGGATCCCCCCGTCTCACTCCTCTATGAGTGTTGAAATAGGCACCAAGTTCTCATTTATTTTTATGTTGACTTTCCCACTTGTAATGACACTAAAAACTACTCCCTCTGATTGGAAATAAGTGTCGGCAATTTTGTACTAGCTTAGTACAAAGTTTGTACTATAACTCCGACAGTTATTTCCAATCGGAGAGAGTAGATCATTAACCTTGAGAAAACCTCTTCTTAACCATAACATTATACAAGAAAGCCCAATTAACATTGTCATATGCAATTTCAAAGTTCACTTTGAAAAGCACATCAGACATTTTTTTTCTTCCTAACCTCATGTAAAACCACCACATCCTCCGTAATGAATCTATTTTTCATAAAGACAGTTTGTGTTTTATCTATAATATCATCAACCACCACAGCCAAACGATTGTTTACTCCTTTGATGATGATCTTTAAACTATCATTCATCAGACAAATTGGGCTAAAATTTTGAATTGTCAAAGCATCATCATATTTTGGAATTGGTGTTATTATATAGTGCCATAATTTAATCTGCCCATGTCTAAGTTACCCGTGGTAAACGGAAGTCACTCGTAATTAAACGATACACACGAGACCGTCAAGCTAGCAGTTTGCAAGTGGCGCCAAGGAATCGGCCGTGGCACACAGCTAAGCAATTGCCAAAGTCACTGCCACAGCATTACCATATCCACTGTGCGGGCGACAGTACAAGCACCACGACAAGCACCCTGTTTGCGTCCGACCCGCACGTCTACGCGGCACCGCGCCCGCGCTCGGCAGTCGGCATGCCGTACGTGTCCTCCTCTTGCTCCTCCCCGCCTCCGCTGAGCTCACCTCGTTCCTATCCATTCGTCCCGTCGCCGCGCTGCCCAGCGACCCGCCTCGGTGCGCGCACCGGCGTCGCGCGCGCCCATGCCGTCATGCGATGCATGCACCCCCTGCTCGCCGCATCCTTCCAAACTCCACCAACGCCTTTCAGTTCCGGCCAGCCCCGATCTCCATCTATTATCTATATATGCCGTCCACGACACCGCACACAGCACAGACACACACACCCATCGGCAAGCACCAAGCAGCACGCAGACAGGCCAGTAGCAAGGAGTGATCTAGGACCGCCCTCGCGGTCTCTCTCAGTTCGTAGTCTGCTCATCACGACCGCAGATGGCTCGGGTCATCGGTGCTTCCAGCGCTTGCGCGCTGCTCGTCCTGCTCGTGGCGTGTAGCACGCTCGCGGCCTCCGCGGCGCGCGACGAACCGAGCGGCGCGCGCCAGCCGTGGGGCGGCGGCGAAGGGAGAGGGAGGAAGGTGGGGGCAAGGACGGAGGTGAGGAACGTGGAGGGGAACATGGAGGTGCAGGACCTCGGGCGGTACTCCGTCGAGGAGCACAACCGCCGCCAGCGGGAGGAGGGCGACCGCGAAGGCGGCGGCGAGCGGCTGGAGTTCGGCAGGGTGGTATCGGCGCAGCGCCAGGTGGTCGCCGGGCTCAAGTACTACCTCCGCGTCGCGGCCGCCGACGACCGCGTGTTCGACGCCGTCGTGGTCGTCAAGCCATGGCTCCAGTCCCGCGCGCTGCTCAGGTTCGCGCCGGCCGACGTGGAATGATCCAGCAGCTGCTCTGTTCAACTGCAACAGGTTTTGGTGCGCGCCTTCTCGTAGAATATGTAAGCTCGAGTAATAAAAGTTCGTGTATAGCGTGAGGTAGAGATCGATCGGCGAAGAAGGCTGTTTGATGCGGCGGCCGAAGTTTTGTAAGAAGACTAGAAGATATGCGAGTGTCAAACTCTGAATAAATTTATAAAGGCTGTTCTACTACTACTCGATGGCGCATTCAGTCGCCAAATCATTCCATGAATTCCGAGTTTGTAAAATGTTCACGAGATGTTCTAGTATAATGCAAGTAATTTGGAAGGATGGTTCCAGCGAAAACCAGAGACTAGGCACTATTTTCTGAAACGTTTCCTCTCATCTGGCGTTCGTCCACTTCTGCCACCCTTTTCTGAAAAGAACAGGCCGATCGCCGGCACGCTATCTACTACTCCTACACGACATGAGACCATCGCCTGCAATTAGGATGGAGGCATCCAAAAGTTGAAACAAACTCTTCAATGATGCGTGACACAAACGTACTGGGAGCAACAGCTTCACTAATGGAAAGTGTACTTCAAAATCTGCGTACAGAGCGTGTTTGCAGGTCCTCCATGAAAAGGGTGCTCCATCGCCAGCCCCTGTCTGCAATCAGGTAAAAACTATTTTTTTTTGGAAACGGTTTAAATGAATGAGTGTCAAGGAGGAACCAGACTGTTAATTAAGAAGAAGCTAAGGATCGAACCCAGGCTGGCTGCCTAGTCCATCCGTGGTGCTAGCCAGTAAGCCCCTGGGTGACTTAAAAAAGCATTTTAAAGCAGGTTTGGAAATCCAAGGAGATGATTCCAAGAGTAAAAACCTTCATCTGGAGAATTCTTCGTCGAGCCATTCCAACTGGAGATCGAGCATCCAGGTACTCAAAGCATATTGAAAAAACTTGTTGCAAATGTGGTTTGCCAAAAACTGATTTTCATCTTTTCTTCCTTTGCCCGTTTACAAAAGCTGCATGGTTTCTGAACCCTTGGTTTCTGAGATCCAAAATTCTCACTCAAAATGTTAACTCCTCTGCCACGGTTTTGCACTCACTCCTTTCTCTGAACCATCCTGAAGCAAATCTGAAATTTATTGCTACTTTTCTCGTCTTTGGAAGGCAAGAAACTGTACGCTTATGCGACATGGAAGCGCAGGCCAAACCAAACAACGCCAGGGAGACGCGGAGAAATCAGGCGAAACAATTAGTGCAGATTTCAATTTTGCAGGTCCAAAACTGTACGCTTATGCGACATGGAAGCCCAGGCCAAACCAAACAACGGCGACACCTGGTCTCAGCATCTACTATGTTGTCACTCATCAAGATTCACGCACGGACATCTTCATTGCGGCTTCTTCTCCAGCCATCTCGTTGCCCCTGCAGGAAATAGCCCAAGCACTGCTTGCGAATCCTAGTTTCTTCACAGATTGCTCCAATCTGGTAAAGGCAGCAGCAGCCACAGGAGCAACAGATAAGGCCATGTTATGGGAGATTAGAAGACAGGCAATTGAATTCCAGAATATCACCTTGTCACTGCAGCCAAGAATCTTCCATATTAGCAGGGAGATTAATGGTGTTGCTCACCAATGCGCACATCAGGCCAATCAGTCTACACGCTCTAGGGCTACTCGTTCTTGCAGGAACTCAGCCCATAGGAACATGGCATGTCTAGTTCTCATGGCGATCGATCGCTTACAGCTACTGGATTTTGTAATAATCGATGTACAATGCCTTTGAGTTGAAATGAAATTGTTGGGGTGCTCTGCACCCTTCACCATTAAAAAAAGCTAACCAGCCCTTGGCAAGCAATTTACGCCAAACGCGTTGAGCTCGTGCGGCCAGCCAAAGTCGAACTGGACGATTATTCATGCCCCCCCACCCACATGGTTCTTCTGCTATCTGCAACACATCCAGCGCATCGACAAATGCAAACTCCAAACCAAAAAAGGTACACTACTCTCTCTCTCCATTTCAAGATAGTACAAACTTAAACCCAGACCCAAGAAAGTACTACTCTTTGGACACAGTATTATCAAGCCAAGCATCTTCCCAAAACCAAGTTGTTTGGCCGTCCCCAATAACAAAAGATCCCTTTTTAAAAAAATCTAATTTTCCAACGCAAAATATCTTTTCGAAAAGATAAATCTATTGGCTTCACTTCTACTTGTGCCAAAGAATTATCATTAAGGTACTTATTATGTAGCAACTTCTGCCACATACCTTCCTTATTTAAAATTTAAACAACCATTTACTTAATAAACATTTATTCTTATTATCTAGTACCTCAATACCTAAATCTCCTTGGTCCTTTGGTCGACAAATAATTTTCAATTTTTTTAATCTATAGTTTTTCTTATGTTGGTCACTTTGCCAAAAGAAGCGAGGCGATAAATATTTAATCGTTTTTATACCCCTTTGAGTATTTCAAAGAAGGACAAAAGAAACATAGGTAGACTTGTTAAAACAGAATTAATAAGAACAAGACGATCTCCATATGAGAGCATCTTCCTTGTCCAACATCCTAACTTCCTCTCGAAGCGGTCCTCTACCGGTTTATATTATTTGTTTAATGGTCTCCTATAGTGAATTGGGACATCCAAATATTTAAATGGCAATGAACCCACTCCACAACCGAAAACTTCCGTATATGCATCCTCACTATCTTTTGCTTTCCCAAAACATAAGATCTCACTCTTTTGTATTTTTTAAACTAGATAGCTATTTAGAAATGCAAATAATAAGCTTCATATTCACATCATTCTCAAAGTCATGTTCCATAGAATGGATTGTATCACCGGCATATTCAAGAATATATACCCCTCCTTTCACAAGGTGTGGTATTAACCCTCCTACTTGTCCATCCTCCTCTGCCCTTGCAATAAGGATAGCCAACATTTCTACCACAATGTTAAAAAGTATAGGGGACAGAGGATTGCCCTGTGGGAGCCCTTCAAAGTTTGAAAATAATAACCTATGACATCATTAATGTGAATACCCAAACTTCCTCCTCGGGCAAATCTTGCTACCCAATCACACCACAAAGGTGGAGAACCTTTCATACACAACGATTGTTCAAAGAAGGACTAGTTTACCTCATCATAAGCATTTTCAAAATCAATCTTAAACAAGACTCCATCCAACTTTTTCCTATGCAATTCATGAATTGTCTCATGTTACACCACAACCCCTTCTAAGATATTTCTCCTTGGAATAAATGCAGATTGGGTTGGTCTAATCACCTTTTGAGCAAGTCCAATGACCCTATTGGTCAATATTTGCAAACGTTTTAAAACTAACAGTCAATAGGCAAATAGGTCTATACAGTTCGATTCTACTTGCATCTTCCTTTTTGGGTAGAAGAGTTACAACCCCAAAAAATAACCATGGCGGTTTGCATCGCCATGCTTCTCTTGGACATGAGTCACGCACCCTAAGTGATAAGTATTTAATGTACTTTTTCTATAAGCAAGAGAGATAAGAATCACTGATCACCCCCAAAAACAAGGTAACTACTATTTAACAACAACCACGAATTGAGGTAATTTAACGATGGGCAGAATGGCTGGTCGTCATGGTGGGTTAGACAGGCAAAAGTTGGACGCTGGAGTGCCTTTTCGTACAGTAACAACCAAGTATTATTTGGGGTTGGTCGTTAATGGGCTAAGTTTTGGTAAAGCCAATGGGGACCAAGCCCTATGGATGGCAACATTTTATGAAGAAACTCTGAGTTGACCTTATTGGAAGATTTCTTATAATCAAATATAAGTACCAAAACCAAATGAAATTTTAGAATTCACTTCATGGATAACCTCATGTGAACCGACAACACTTTGAAGGATAAATCTGCTCTGAATGGTTTTTTGATTTTTATCAATTATCCTATCACCCACAGGAGCAATCATTTTAGTCATAGGCTTAGTAGTGGTTTTCAAGGTACATCTATCTAAACTAATTGGTCTAACAATTTCCATTGCCCTTGCATTATTTTATTCAGGAATTAGAGTTATATACTACCTTCGTCCCAAAGCATAAGGCGCCCTTGTTTCACTTGTTTTTTTATCAAGATTTACTCTAAATATATAAACAATGTTGGTATAAAATTAGTATCATTGAAAAGTATGTTTCAATACAAATCTAACGATACTAATTTTACACAATATAATCAAGTTTTAGTTGCTCTATTTATTTGGTTAAAATTTGCTTTGGAATGCGAGTGCGTCTTATTCCTTGAATGGAGGTAGTATATACTAGCATATCCAAGCCAGTCCACAATCAAGAGTACCAGCCACAAAGTTTCTGATATAATAGAAATCAATTCGATAACATGTATCCATTAAGTTCAGGACCTGCCAGATAAGACCCATAATAGCAGCATTTTTTGGAAATGGGGAGCAGTCCTAACCTCTGCTCATAATTCATGGATCACATAGGGTGAGTAGCCACTTTCTTAGATTTGCAAACACTGCAAAATTGTTTAGTTCTAACTTCAGAAAGGTTCATCTAATCGCAACATTTTTCATGTGTGCACAGTGCACTATATTCATGGATTTGGTGTTGAGGATTGATGGCAGAAACTCTATTCTTAGAAATGCCACTCGTTGGGACTCCAAGCACCACTAGTAGAAAAAGGGCTTCCATTCGCCCCCATTAGTCCCCAAACTGTTCGGTCCGCAGCTAATGGGGGCATTAGTCCCGGTTCAATTGAAAATATGGGCCAGGGAGCATTAGTCCTGGTTCAAATGGGCCCTTTGGTCCCGGTTTGAGCCACCAACCGGGACTAATGTGTAGGGGCCTTTAGTCCCGACTCGTGGCGCAAACCGGGACTATAGGGCACCCTTTAGTCCCGGTTCGTGTCACGAGCTGGGACTAAAGGTCAGTTCAAACGAACCATTGCTCCCGTGCCAGTTACGACGCGATCATCGTCGATCGTTTCGGAAATCGCTGCGCCATTAACTGGTCGCTTCGGTAATCCTCACTTTGACGCATCAGGACGCCGCCACTGGAGGCCTAATCACACCACCGGCCAGCCTCTTCTTCCTCCCTCTCTCTAGTATATAAGGATGTACTTATAAGTATCTTCTTCATCCTCCTAATCTCCTCCCAAAACACCATAGCATGTCACCGGCGAGCTCTCTCTCACTCACTCTCATTTCAATGGAGCCGACGATGCCTCAATCTCGGGTGCATAATATGACCGCTGAAGGGATGGAATTCACCATCATGGAAACTCTCTGTGCATCAATGGTGGAGATGTGGCTCCGCGCCGTCAAGCAGCGGTTTGATACGTCTCCAACGTTTCTATAATTTTTGATGCTCCATGCTTGTTTTTACACCTTTGCCTACTGTTTCGTTACACTTCGTGGCACTTTTATGCATTTTCCGGAACTAACCTACTAACGAGTTGCCACAGTGCCAGTTCCCTGTTTTTTGCTGTTTTTGTGTTTCAGAAGTGATACACAGGAAATATTCTCGGAATTGGACGAAACAAGTTCCTGAAGTCTTATTTTACCCGGAAGCTTCCAGAGATCCGAAGAGGAGTAGGAGAGGGGCCACAGGGGCCACACACACACCAGGCTGGCGTGGCCAGGGCCTAGGCCGCGCCACCCTGGCGTGAGGCCGCCTGGCTTCACCTCTGACATCGCCCCTTCGCTTATAAAGACCCCCCGATGGAAAAAACCTAAGGACCCGATCACTTTTCCAGAACATATCGCGATCCGCCGCCGCCGTCGACCCGAAGATCGGGAGGGTCTAGAAGCTCTTCCCGGCACCCTGCCGGAGAGGGAATCGCCACCGGAGGTCTTCTTCATCGCCATGCTTGCCTCCGGAGCGATGAGTGAGTAGTCTACCTTGGACTATGGGTCCATAGCAGTAGCTAGATGGTTGTCTTCTCCACCATGTGCTTCATGTTTAGATCTCATGAGCTGTCCTACATGATTGAGATCACCGTTATGTAATTCTACATGTTTGGTTTGTTGGGATCCGATGAATATTGGTGTTATGATTGAGTTGCTATACTGAATATTATCTTTTGTTATCTCTATGTTATTTATGATCTTGCATGCTCTCCGTTGTTAGTAGCTATCTTGGCCGAGTAGTTGCTAGTGACTCCAAGAGGGGGTATTTATGCTCGATAGTGGGTTCATGCCTCTATTTAACCTGGGGGAGTGACAGAAACCTCTAAGATTGTAGATGTGTTGTTGCTACTAGGGAGAAAACAACATTCATATGCTCAAGGGCATATGCTTTGTTTACATTACACACTTTGCTTAATGCAATTATCTGTTGTTCGCAACTTAATACTTGTGGAGTTCTCGGATTGATTCGCCACAAGTGGATTATTAGTCATAGATGCAGTTGGATGGCGGTCTATGTATTTTGTTGTAATGCCTAGAGTAAATCTCATAGTGATCTTCTTAACATATCACGTTTATCTTTATTCTATCAATTGCCTAACTGTAATTTGTTTACCCAGCATGTGTTATTTATCTTATGGAGAGACACCACTAGTGAACTGTGGACCCCGGTCCTATTTCCATCATATTGCTATCACCTGTTTACTTTACTCGCACTGTTTACTTTACTCGCATACTTCTACTATTTTCCACTCGATACGCTCATAACCTTTGTTTCAAGCAAACCGGTGAGATTGACAACCTCATTGCAAGTTGGGAACAAAGTACTTGGTTGTGTTGTGTGCAGGTTCCGCGTTGCAGCTAGCAAGCAAAGCTTGGACGAGGCGCCATATATAAATTGTCCAAAGCTGTCGCAAACTAGCAAGCATCACCTTCAGTCGTTATTGTCTGCTTTTCTCCTGATCGACATAAACCTTGGTTTCTTAACTGAGGGAAAATCTTGCTGCTATATTCATCACACCTTCCTCTTGGGGTTCCCAACGGGCTGAACATTCAACTAGGCACCAACTCTTTTCTGGCGCCATCAACCAGCAATCAAGCTCTTTTCTGGCGCCGTTGCCGGGGAAGAGTGGAAGACTTCTGCAAGGGGAGTTCTCGCACACACATCCTTTACTTTGTTTTATTGTTTTGCTTTACTTTATTTATTTTACCTGCATCGTTTTATATCAAAAACCCAAAAAAAATTAGAATCCTTGGTAGTTGTTTTTACTTGTTTACTTTCG
The DNA here is from genome assembly GCA_007115705.1 of Dactylis glomerata. Classification (NCBI taxonomy): domain Eukaryota; kingdom Viridiplantae; phylum Streptophyta; class Magnoliopsida; order Poales; family Poaceae; genus Dactylis; species Dactylis glomerata. The sequence goes on from QXEO01000382.1 coordinate 5,009,482, forward strand.
TTTTGCTGAAATGGCCAATCCTGAAAACACCAAGTTGTGTGACTTTACTAGCACGAACAATAGTGATTTTATCTGCACTCCTATTGCACCACCTGCTCCTGCTGCAAACTTTTATGAGATTAAGCCTGCTTTATTGAACCTTGTTATGAAAGAGCAATTCTCTAGTGCTAGTACTGAAGATGCTGCAGCTCATCTCAACAATTTTGTTGAGCTATGTGAGATGCAAAAATATAAGGATGTAGAAAGTGATATTATTAAGCTCAAGTTGTTTCCTTTTTCTTTGAGAGGAAAAGCTAAAGATTGGTTGCTGTCTTTGACTAAGAATAGTATTGATTCATGGGCTAAGTGCAAGGATGCTTTTATTGGTAGATACTATCCTCCTGCTAAGATTATATCTCTGCGTAGCAATATTATGAAATTTACTCAGTTTGATAATGAACATGTTGCTCAAGCTTGGGAAAGAATAAAATCTATGATAAAGAATTGCCCCACTCATGGACTGACTACTTGGATGATTGTCCAAACTTTTTATGCAGGACTGAATTTTTCTTCGAGGAACCTATTGGATTCAGCTGCTGGAGGCACTTTTATGTCCCTTACCTTAGGCACCGCAACAAAGCTACTCGACAATATGATGGTAAATTATTCTGAATGGCACACCGAGAGAGCTCCACAAGGTAAGAAGGTAAATTCTGTTGAGGAAACCTCTTCCTTGAATGATAAGATTGATACCATTATGGCTATGCTTGCTAATGATAGGACTCATGTTGATCCTAATAATGTTCCTTTAGCCTCTCTGGTTGCTCAAGAAGAGCATGTTGATGTGAATTTCATTAGAAACAATAATTTTAACAACAATGCTTATAGGAACAATTTTGCTAGTAACAATTATAGGCCATATCCTTCTACCAATGGTAATGGTTATGGTAATTCTTATGGTAATTCCTACAACAACACTAGGGCCGCGCCCTCCGAGCTTGAGGTAATGCTCAAGGACTTCATCGGTAAGCAAACTGCTTTTAACAAGTCTGTTGAGGAAAAGTTAGGCAAAATTGATATTCTTGCTTCTAAAGTTGATAGCCTTGCTCATGATGTTGAAATTCTGAAATTAAAAGTGTTTCCTAATGATGTGAAAGAGAACAATGTTTTTGCTACTGCTAATGCTATTCAAGTTGGAATTGATGAAAATATTAGATTGTTAGCGGAATTGCATGCCAGGTGGGAAAGAGAAGATGAGATGGCTAGAGAAATGAAGGTATGTACCATTACAACCTCTAATGATGTTGCTCCTAATGCTAGCAATCCTCTTACTTTGATTGGTGTAGAGAAACTCCCACTCCTTGTGTTAAAAAGCCTAAAACTGCCAAAACTTTTTCTCAAAAGAGTGCTGAAATTTTTCGGAGTGTGGGAGATGATAGCTCTATTTCTTTTAATGATTTTGATGTTGATGGCTGCAATATATCTGAAGTTATTTTGTTCTTGCAAAATCCTGCTTTGACTCCCAATGCTAGTTCTTTAAATGTTGCTTTTACTAAGCATATTACCAATGCTCTCATAAAAATTAGGGATGAAAAGTTGAAGCAAAAGGCTTCTGTTCCCAAGAAGTTAGAAGATGGTTGGGAACCCATCATTGATATGAATGTTAATGGTTTTGATTGTCATGCTTTATGTGATCTAGGTGCTAGTATTTCTATCATGCCTAGAAAGATTTATGACATGCTTGATTTACCACCGCTTGAAAAATGTTATTTTGATGTTCCTATTGCTGATGTTGCTAAGAAGAAACCTTTGGGAAGGATTAATGATGTTGTTATTGTGGTTAACAATAACCTTGTTCCCGTTGATTTTCTTGTTATGGACGTTGAATGCCATGCTTCATGTCCTATTATTTTGGGAAGACCCTTTTTTCGAACTGTAGGTGCTATCATTGATATGAGGGAAGGCACTATCAAATATCAATTCCCACTCAAGAAAGGTATGGAACACTTCCCTAGGAAAAGAAAGAAATTACTTTTTGACTCTATTCTTAGAGCAAATTATGAGCTTGATGATTCATCACTTGATATTACTTGATTCACAATTTTCTGCGCCTAACTCAAAGGCGTTAAAGAAAAGCACTCTTGGGAGATAACCCAATGCTTTATTTTCAGTAATTTTTCTTTTATTTGAGTCTTGGAAGTCATTACTACTGTAATGACCGCTCCTTATCTTGTTTATTTCGTTTTTGTGCCAAGAGAAGCCTCTAATTTGAGTGAGGTAAAGATTTGGGGATGTTGCTGTCCTGAAACTGTTTTTGGTGCTGCACCGTAAAAAATCGTATAAATTCTCTGTATATCTTTTGGACCTGCGATTTCTTGTGCATATGGCCCAGGTTATATCCAAACTTTCGTTAGTTGAACACTTTTTTATTTGAGCAATAGAAAACCCCTCAAAAATTCGACCTTTGTCAGCTGTTCTGTTTTGACAGATTTCTGCCAATATTTGTGTTTGCCACTTTATCGCTTTCTTTTGAGTTCTTTTGATCACGGAACTTTTAGGGAAGTTTCTACAGTAGTATTTGCTATATATGTGGTGGTTTTGAGTTGAAACCTGAAGCAAAAATAGGTTGATTATATCTTTGCTTACACTAATGTTGCTAATAGATTTGTGTTTAGTTTTGTATGAAGGAAGTTTTCAAGTGTAGGGATTGGAGAATGATGAGATGAGTTGAAGAATGGACAAAAGCTCAAGCTTGGGGATGCCCATGCATCACCCCAAGAAATATCCAAGAAGTACAAGCGTCAAAGCTTGGGGATGCCCCCGAGGCACCCCTTCTTCATCGTCAAAAATCAGGTCAGCTTTCAAGACACTATATTTTTATTGCTTCATGCACTATGTGTTTTTCTTGGAGCGTCAGTTGTTTTAGTTTTCTTAGTTAGTTTAGTTTGTTTTCTTCAATAAATGGTTGAACCCCAACAAATTTCCTTTGGAGGAGATGTACTCGTTTTCATTTGCCAAGAACACTCCATTTTTCATTCTTACAATTTCACCGGGTGTTCTTCTTTTTCCGCTACTGCTTTTGGTTTTCGTTTTTGCCTTGATTTGCGTTCAGACCTTGTCATATCTTTTCATCAAGGTGTATTTTTTCCTCTGATCTTTATTGGTTTTCATCAAAAGAGGTGTCTTTAAAAATTTCAAATGGTGTTGGAAAAGAGAAAAAGCTTTACGCAAAATAGTGGTACAAGAAGGAGCTTGTGTAGACTGCGGCTTAGGCTTTTTCATGTCATGCTTGATGTCTTTTTGATAGTATGCTTAGTGGTTTTTCTGTAGCATGACTTGTCTCAAATAACTGAGATTGCTTAATGAGCCTTTGAAAAAATCATGCATTGTTTTTTATTGTATGGAAGCATTAGTTTGGTTTTCTCCTTGATGCTTTATTGGGGTTGACTTGGCGCATGCTCACACATGTTAGACTCTTACAAAGTCGCCAATAGCCTCTATGATCATTTAGTTTTTGACTTTTGATGCCATCTTATGCTTCTTTTAATGTTGCTTTGTCGCTTTGCATGATTATGGCCATTATTGCTCTCTTAGTTGGTCGCTCCCAGTCTTTTGCTAGCCCTCGCCTTGTACTGAGTATGAGCTCTACTCGTGCATCCAACTCCAAAAAGCCAAAGTTTTCCAAAGTGTCCACCATACATACCTACTAGCAATTTGCTATTCCAAGTAAATTTGACTTGCTTTTATTTTCTCTTCAAATTAAACTCTTACCAGTGTTATGCGAAATTCGGTCAGTAAAGCTCTCACGAACCGGAAGGCACACTTTACTTTTTCCTGTTCTTAAAAATTTGACATTGTGGTCTCTTATGTTGAGTTGTTATGCTTGCAAGTGGTAAGTTGGAGACTAGCCCAGCCATGCAGTCATGGGCAAGCTTTCAACATTGCACTTCTTATTTGATTTGATATCGTGATCTTTTATTTATGGATGCCCGCAGTGTGAAATGAATTGGGAATCTTGTGGGGATCATGGAGTTTGTATATGTGTTAGGGAAACGCCGGGCCGCTAATCTAAGCCATGCATAATTCATGGTGGAAATTTGCAGCATACCCATGGTGAACATTCGACGACGCATCTCACAATAAAAAGCTAAACAAATGGCAAATAAAAGAGATGTCGAGGTGTTCATTGTCTGCTTGTCCTGTCATTTTGATGTGGGCTTGTTCCATGTCATCGGGCATGGAGGTACCCCATTGGCGGTTCTCAATGATATGCATATACTTACAATGACAAGAGCCTTGCTTGGGACTCTAAGTAAAGTAGCATGAGGTTTGGGTACTCGTATTCACGGGACACGAGGTTTTCAACTTATGATTTGTCAAGCATATGCATCATAATTGTTCTCGCATTAACTTTAACCATTCAAGATGCTTATGATGGGGGCAATGAGAGCTCAAAGCCGGCAAGTACCATAATTTTTGAAGGTTATAAAACTTGCAATCACTGCTTCCCTCTGTGAAGGGCCTTTCTTTTACTTTTATGTTGAGTCACCACCTTCTATCTTTATGCACCATAAGAGAGCATAGTTGTCATTCTTAGTATAATGTGCATTGTCACAAAGTTTTCATTGATTGATTCATATTGTTGGTTTCACTTGTTCTCAAATTATTTGTATCTAGTCGCCCTCTTAAACTTGAAGGTGTCCTATGCATTTATGTTTTGCTCTCTATGAAGGACAAGCTGAAAACCATTTGTATGTTTTTCCTTATGATTTGAACACACGTTTGACTTTCATTGTTTCATTTTCATGATCTTTTGTTTGTGTTCATTTTCATGTTTACAACATGGTTGCTAAGTTTCTTATTGTCAAGATTATATCTTCATGCCCATGTTTTAAGTTCTTATGATCCCAGCTCACAAATGCTTACATATATGATCAAGATTGTGTAGGTGCATGTTACCTCAAAAATTATTCTTTTGTTATCACTTACCTACTCGAGGACGAGAATGAGTTAAGCTTGGGGATGCTTGATACGTCTCCAACGTATCTATAATTTTTGATGCTCCATGCTTGTTTTTACACCATTTGCCTACTATTTCGTTACACTTCATGGCACTTTTATGCATTTTCCGGAACTAACCTACTAACGAGTTGCCACAGTGCCAGTTCCCTGTTTTCTGCTGTTTTTGTGTTTCAGAAGTGATACACAGGAAATATTCTCGGAATTGGACGAAACAAGTTTCTGAAGTCTTATTTTACCCGGAAGCTTCGAGAGATCCGAAGAGGAGTAGGAGAGGGGCCACAAGGGCCCCACACACTAGGCTAGTGCGGCCAGGGCCTGGGCCGCGCCACCCTGGCGTGAGGCCGCCTGGCTCCACCTCTGACATCGCCCCTTCGCCTATAAAGACCCCCCGACGGAAAAAACCTAAGGACCCGATCACTTTTCCAGAACATATCGCGATCCGCCGCCGCCGTCGACCCGAAGATCAGGAGGGTCCAGAAGCTCTTCCCAGCACCCTGCCAGAGAGGGGAATCGCCACCGGAGGTCTTCTTCATCGCCATGCTTGCCTCCGGAGCGATGAGTGAGTAGACTACCTTGGACTATGGGTCCATAGCAATAGCTAGATGGTTGTCTTCTCCACCATGTGCTTCATGTTTAGATCTCATGAGCTGCCCTACATGATTGAGATCACCGTTATGTAATTCTACATGTTTGGTTTGTTGGGATCCGATGAATATTGGTGTTATGATTGAGTTGTTGTACTGAATATTATCTTTTGTTATCTCTATGTTGTTTATGATCTTGCATGCTCTCCGTTGTTAGTAGCTATCTTGGCCGAGTAGTTGCTAGTGACTCCAAGAGGGGGTATTTATGCTCGATAGTGGGTTCATGCCTCTATTGAACCTGGGGGAGTGACAGAAACCTCTAAGGTTGTAGATGTGCTATTGCTACTAGGGAGAAAACAACATTCATATGCTCAAGGGCATATGCTTTGTTTACATTACACACTTTGCTTAATGCAATTATCTGTTGTTCGCAACTTAATACTTGTGGAGTTCTCGGATTGATTCGCCACAAGTGGATTATTAGTCATAGATGCAGTTGGATGGCGGTCTATGTATTTTGTTGTAATGCCCAGAGTAAATCTCATAGTGATCTTCTTGACATATCACGTTTATCTTTATTCTATCAATTGCCCAACTGTAATTTGTTTACCCAGCATGTGTTATTTATTTTATGGAGAGACACCACTAGTGAACTATGGACCCCGGTCCTATTTCCATCATATTGCTATCACCTATTTACTTTACTCGCACTGTTTACTTTACTCGCATACTTCTACTATTTTCCACTCGATACGCTCATAATCTTTGTTTCAAGCAAACCGGTGAGATTGACAACCTCATCGCAAGTTGGGAACAAATTACTTGGTTGTGTTGTGTGCAGGTTCCGCGTTGCAGCTAGCAAGCAAAGCTTGGACGAGGCGCCATATATAAATTGTCCAAAGCTGTTGCAAACTAGCAAGCATCACCTTCAGTCGTTATTGTCTGCTTTTCTCCTGATCGACATAAACCTTGGTTTCTTAACTGAGGGAAAATCTTGCTGCTATATTCATCACACCTTCCTCTTGGGGTTCCCAACGGGCTGGACATTCAACTAGGCACCAACTCTTTTCTGGCGCCATCAACCAGCAATCACGGTTCCTCGACGCCGCACCGATCAAATGTGTGGGCTTGGACTGCGAGTTCACCATCCCTCGCGAGGGTAGGCGCCATCAGCGTGCCGCCGTCCTTCAACTCTCGTGGCGTCTGAGGTTTTGGTCTTCCAGATATGTCGGGCCGATCAAGTGCCGCAGCTGCTCAAGGATTTCTTTAAGGACCCCACCATTAGATTCTACGGTGCGGCTATCGGCAATGACGTGCGCATGCTGGAATCATACGGAATTGAAATTCCGTCTGTGTACAACCTCCAAAGGATTATGCCGAACCCCACCAAGAATCCAATTCCGAGTCTATACGATTTGTCCAATGCTACTATTGAGACAAAGCTTGAGAAGAAGGACGATGAGAAAGAAGAAGAAGAACTAATATATGGTTGGGCTAAAGTTCCATTGAGCAACAATCAAGTGTTGTATGCCGCTCTAGACGCTTGCTTGGGCTTCAAGATTGCTAGGAGGTATTAGAAGCTAGAAGGCGACTAGATGTATGTGGTATGGTGTGCGAGTCTCAAGTTTCGGTTGAGTAGCATGCATATATATTTGGAAAAATGTACTCCCTCGTGTTTCGGTTAACAAGTCTATTAATTTTCGAATTTTGGAATTTTCAAGATTTTTTTTGCTTTTTTGAATATTTTAATTATTAAAAATTAATAATTAAATTATGCATAAAAATTATTTAGAATTCATTCATGCTTATTATTAATTAATCATTGTTACTTATTTTGTGAATTTATTTGGAATTTAAAAAAGTAATATTATATATTACCAAAGTGTATAGGTTAATAGAATTGGTAGCATACCATTATCAAGAAGTCGCGAGCATAATCTTGGAAGCTACTATGGAAGGAATGGAGAAGTTAAGCGTGTTAAGGGTAGAGCAGTGTGATGATGGGTGACCGACCGGGAAGTGAGGACCACAAGTATGTAATTTGACATGAGAATAGAGTGAGAGCCATAAATATCTAATTTGACATGAAAATAGAGATGACTAGATATTAGAGAAATAAAGAAAATAGAGAAATTCTGAAAAAGCAAATACAATTTTTATTCCGAACGGACCTTTAGTTCCGGTTTGTGTTACGAACCGAGACCAAAGGTCCTCCAGCCGCAGCACATGACCCGGGCCATGTGGAGGCCATTGGTCCCGGTTCGTAAACAACCGGGACTAAAGGCTCCAGCCTTTAGTCCCGCTTTGTTAGTCCCGGTTGCTCCAACCGGGACAAATGGGCCTTACAAACCAGGACCAATGGCCTTTTTTCCACCAGTGCACAGAGTGATGCAGCAAGAGAAGTTTTTTCCACAAGGGTAACTCTGATTAATTATCAAACTATCAGGGAAGCCTAAGGTTGGTTTCTTTTCCTCGCTCTTCAAGCAACCTGCAAACACACAATATATCATTGATAAGCATAAATATGGGCATCATGTCCAAACGTAGAATTGATATAAAATCAACTCCGTAGTACTACTTTGAAAAGGAAGTCTACCTCAAATCAGATTTAAGACTTAACAGATTATTGCATAAAAAAACTGTAACATGACGTTGAAAACACATATACATCGTTGCAAGCAAGGCATCCTTTCTGCCACTACAAATAGTAGCATAGAGTAACGAAATTCTTAGAAATATAAACACTATGCAAATCAGTTCAGTTTCTAATTGCGGCATTTTTCATGCATACACTATTCGAACTTTCGAAGAGATCTTGAGGAAGAGATAGAAAACTTAAGCTGTCCACTTCAACAGGCTGACCTGGAAACGTCACGGCAGAGGCATGAAACCAGCCTTATTGGGCATGGACGCGTGAAGCTTGCATGCATGCGGACATCTTTTCCAGCTTCTTCGGTCCTCTACACGGCACCTGGTACTGCTATTTATACACATCGTGGTGCCCGCTCCATAGCTCATCAAGCAGCTAGCTCGACCACTTCACTCCACTCTCCTGTTCCTGTCTCTCGGCCTAGGCGCATCGATCAATAACAAGCAAGAAAAGTAATATGGAGTCCCAGAACAAGGAGGTCGATTCCCTAGTCCAGAAGATCACCGGCCTCCACGCCGCCATCTCCAAGCTGCCGTCGCTGAGCCCTGGCCCTGACGTGAACGCGCTCTTCACCGACCTGGTAACCGCGTGCGTTCCAGCGAGCCCCGTGGACGTGACCAAGCTCGGCCCGGAGGCGCAGAAGATGCGGGAGGGCCTAATCCGCCTCTGCTCCGAAGCCGAGGGAAAGCTGGAGGCTCACTACGCCGACATGCTCGCCGCCTTCGACAACCCGCTCGACCACCTGGGCATGTTCCCCTACTACAGCAACTACATCAACCTGAGCAAGCTGGAGTACGAGCTCCTGGCGCGCTACGTGCCCGGCGGCATCGCCCCGTCCCGCGTCGCCTTCATCGGATCCGGCCCGCTGCCGTTCAGCTCCTTCGTCCTCGCCGCGCGCCACCTGCCAGACACCATGTTCGACAACTACGACCTCTGCGGCGCGGCCAACGACCGCGCCAGCAAGCTGTTCCGCGCGGACAAGGACGTGGGCACCCGTATGTCCTTCCACACGGCCGACGTTGCCGACCTCGCCGGCGAGCTCGGCGCCTACGACGTCGTCTTCCTGGCCGCGCTCGTGGGCATGGCCGCCGAGGAGAAGGCCAAGGTGATCGCCCACCTCGGCGCGCACATGGCGGACGGGGCAGCCCTCGTCGTGCGCAGCGCGCACGGGGCGCGCGGGTTCCTGTACCCGATCGTCGACCCCGAGGACATTGGGCGAGGCGGGTTTGAGGTTCTGGCCGTGTGCCACCCTGATGACGACGTGGTGAACTCCGTCATCATCGCACGCAAGTCCAGCGACGTGCAAGCCGATGGGCTCCAGAACGGGCGGGGACAGCGCGCGCGCGGTACGGCGCCGGTGGTCAGCCCACCGTGCAGGTTCGGTCAGATGGTGGCGGAGGTAACCCACAAGAGGGAGGAGTTTGCTAATGCAGAAGTGGCCTTCTGAATTCTGAACGATCATCGATGCCATGAAAATAAGATGGAAGTGCCGTGCATGCTCTCATGCGTACGCGCTGCTTGATCCGGTGCATGCAAATCGTGGGTGGTTTTTTCTTCCGACTACTACTTTGTGTTCTCCAAGTTGCTTCTTGTGTGTACCCTAATGTATGTGTGGTGTTTAATAATAATGTAACTGGTGAAGTCTCCAGCCACTACGATCTTTATATCGTTCCTGTTTGCACCATTGGTGAGAATTTTGTGTTTATGTATTGAGTATTGACCACGAGATCACTCCAGTCTTATACAGAAAGTATTCACAGTTATGTTGTGCGAGTATAAAGGAGAAGAGAATATAGTTCTCTTGTATTTACTTTTATAAAAAAATGACACGGGGAAGCATAATTATGTAGACCGTTGGATGGTGAATTAACGGAAAGGGAGCACGAATGGGCGCATGAGGAGCAGTGCAGGCAAGCCTCGTCCCAAGTTATGTGTTGTTGTTTGTACCTTATAATGGAAGTGTGGTGTTCAATAACCATATGCATAGCGTATCCATGTATAACTCGCCCTCAAAGGCAAAAAATACATGAAGAAAATAAGAGTAATGCTACGTTTACGAACGGATTGTTACAGACAAATTGTTACGGGCTGATGTGTCAATCACAGGTTGGTTTGCCAGATTTTTATGGAGCAACCGCTGCGCCGGAAATCCAATCACAGAGTCCCACGGGCGTCCGTAACAATCAGTCCGTAAGAAAAGCCCGTAGGTGTAGGATTATCGAGAAAATAATACTCGCGTGCTACTCTATATGGGGATTGGACGATTGGTCATGTTGATGGCATAAGTTTAAACTAAAAATATATATATTCCATGTATGATCAAGTGCAAGTTACAATTTCAAATTCCATTTATGAGTTGGTATGAGCAAACGCAATGGAAATTGACGAAAACAAGACAACAAGCTATCATTAATATGTAGATGTTTTATTTGTTAACTTCTGCACATTTTGCTTTATAGCCAATGTACAATAAGAATCATAATAATACAAATGTATCCCCAAAGTTAGGATTTTCATGATCTTATACTCAAGATATCAAACATGAAGATCAGATAATCAATGTTAGACATGTCAGTGATAGGGCCAAATCACAGAGTATTGCATGTAATCGGTAGTTTCCGTTTATAGGAGATACTAACTGATCAAAATTAACTGTAGCATATCAGATCGTATCAAATAACGATTATATACTTGTTGTACAACATGGTTATCTATTATAAATAGAGAGTAGAGCCATCCCGGCATTGTCCGATAGAATTACTTGATTCACTTTTGTACACTTTGGCATGCTGACACGCATCACAAATAGACCAATCACTCGAAGGGGCACAAGCTATTTTATTTGTGTTAAGGATCGGGCCACAAGGATGGTTCTTCTTCACGTTGATTTCCATGTTGGTCTCTACCCGATGCCAAGATCCACCTCCTATGTGCTATTTGCCATTCGTCATGGTCTCGCTGGCATCAAATACTTGGTCATCTATCCAAAAGCATCATCGATTTGGTCCTTAGGACAAATAAAGTAGCTTGTGTACCATCAAGTGTCATCTATTTCTGATGCATGTCAGCATGCCAAAGCGCACCAATTACCTTTTCATCGTTCAACTCCATGATTCCTCTTGATTATTCACTTCGATGTTTGGGGCCCTTCTATTACTTCCATTCTTAGGTAAAGTACTATGTGAGTTTTTGGATGATTTTAGCCGTTTACCTTGATTTATTTGCTTAAACACAATTCTGATGCGGAGCATATGCTTTCTAGTCGTTTCAAACACATATTGAGCGCCTCTCTATCCTCACTGTTCAATATTATTGGGATGTGAATATCATCGTGTCAATAAATTCTTTTGGGATAAAGGCGTTATTCATTGTCTTTCTTGTCCACAAACTTCTGCACAAAATGGCATTACCGAACATAAACATAAACTTATTATTGAGGAAGGTATTGCTTTACTTGCTCATTCTCCTCTCCCTGTTTGTTTTTGGGATGAAGTGTTTCTCACAAGAGTATATCTTATCAATCACATGCCTAATGCTCTTCCTCCTTTTAGCCTTTTCCATGAATGGCCAGATTATTCCTTGCTTCGCTCGTTTGGAAGCTTGTCTTGGCCAAACTTACGACCGTACAACAATCACAAACATCATTTTAGGTCTCGCCAATGTGTTTTTCTAGGGTATAGCTCCATGCATAAAGGGTTCAAGTCTTGATCGATCCTCGGGACACATATATTTCGCATGATGTCGTGCTTGACAAAGCAATGTATCCCTTTTCCACCTGGTCCACTTTGGTTACCTCAAACACCTCACAACCATCATATTTTACTATTTTTGAGCCGGTAATATATGATGATTGCGTGCAAAATTAAGATCTTACCTTATTGGAGCCTACTGATCATGCCCCAAGCAGCTCTCCTACTGTTTTAGGTATCGGGAACCCTATAATGTAAGTATGGTGTTCAATAATCATATGCAAAGCGCATATCTTGTTACCACTCGCCCTCAAAGGAAGACTAGCCCTCAGAGAAAGTCCAACGGTTCTTTTTTTTGATTATGCCTATAGGGAAAATGAATGAAGGAGATAATACTAGTATAAGGTCAAGCGCGCTTCCCTTCATGGAGATTGGTAATGTTGATGTGATGTTGGCATGAGTTAACTGAAAAGAACTATGTTTCATGTATTATCAAGTGCAAGTTACAATTTTTAATATCCATGCATGTATGAGTTGGTATAACAAAACACAGTGGAAATTTTAGAAAACAAAACAACAAGCTATGATTAATATATATATATATATATATATATATGTTTCATTTGTTAACCTATGCACATTTTGCATGTAGCCAATGTACGATATGAATCACAATATTACAAATGTAGCCCCAAATATAGGATTTTCACTAGCTTATTCTCATGATAACAAGCATGAAGATCACATAATCAATGTTAGACATGTTAGCAATAGAGCCAAATCTCAATATATCGCAAGTTTCTTAGCGCGGTATCATAGGCAAATTGCTTATGTGGCACTATATTAAATGAGGAAAGAGAGGGGTGTTGTATCTTAGCTAAGATACAACCTTTGCATGCAACCATAGGCAAACAACATTGCTAGGCCAATCAAATGCATGCATGAGCCCTAAATTATTAAATTTAGATACAACCCTTAATATACAATGCATTGGAGAGGTTGTTTCCTCAAATATACCACTGCCTAGGATATCGCGCTAAGAAACAATGCATTGGAGAAGGCCTAATGGTCATCAACACCGCCACGGGGTGCAGAGAAATCAGGCGAAACGATTAGTGCAGATTTCAATTTTGTAGGTCCAAAACTGTACTTTCACTGGTGGAAAAAAGGTCATTAGTCCTAGTTTGTAAGACCCATTTGTCTCGGTTGGAGCCTTTAGTCCCGGTTATTTATGAATCGGGACCAATGGGCCTCCACGTGGCCCGGGTCATGTGCTACGGCTGGAGGACCTTTAGTCCCGGTTAGTAACACAAACTGGGACTAAAGGTCCGTTCGGAAAAAAGTTTGTATTTGCTTTTTGGAATTTCTCTATTTTTGGAATTTCTCTATTTTCTTTATTTCTCTAATATCTAATCACCTTTATTCTCATGTCAAATTACATACTTATGGCTCTCACTCTATTCTCATGTCAAATTATAAACTTGTGGTCCTCACATCCCGATCGGTCACCCATCCTCACACTGCTCCACACACTTAACTTCTCCATTCATTCCATAGTAGCTTCCAAGACTGTGCTCGCGACTTCTTGATAATAGTATGCTACCAATTCTATTAACATATACACTTTGGTAACATATAATATTACTTTTTAAATTCCAAATAAATTCAAAAAATAAGCAACAATGATTAAGTAATAATAAGCATGAACGAATTCCAAATAATTTTTATGCATAATTTAATTATTAATTTTAAATAATTAAAATATTCAAAAAAGCCAAAATACTTGAAAAATCCAAAATTCGAAAATTAATAGACTTGTTAACCAAACAAGAGGGAGTGCATTTTTTCCAAATATATATGCATGCTACTCAACCGAAAGACTCGCACACCACACCACACACACATCTAGTAGCCTTCTAGCTTCCAATACCTTATAGCAATCTCAAAGCCCAAGCGAGCGTCTAGAGCGGCATACAACACTTGCTTGTTGCTCAATGGAACTTTGGTCCAACCATATATAAGTTCATCATCTTCTTCTTCTTCTTCTTCCTCGTCGCCCTTCTTCTTGTCCTTCTTCCTCTTCTTCTTCTCAAGCTTTGTCCCAATAGTAGCATTGGACAGATCATATAGACTCGGAATTAGATTCTTGGTGGGGTTCGGCATAATCCTTTGGAGGTCGTACACCGATGGAATTTCAATTCCGTATGATTCCAGCATGCGCATGTCATTGCCGATAGCCGCGTCGCAGAATCTAATGGTGGGGTCCTTCAAGAAATCCTTGAGCAGCTGCGGCACATAATCGACCCGACATATCTGGAAGACCAAAACCTCGGACGCCACCGAGAGTTGAAGGACGGCGGCACGCTGATGGCACCTACCCTCGTGAGGGCTGGTGAATTCGCAGTCCAAGCCCACACATTTGATCGGTGCGGCGTCGAGGAACCGCTGCTTGACGGCGCAGAGCCACATCTCCACCATTGATGCACGAAGAGTTTCCGTGATGGTGAATTCCATCCCTTCGGCGGTGATATTATGCACCCGAGATTGAGGTAGCGTCGTCGGCTCCATTGAAATGAGAGGGAGAGAGAGAGCTCGCCGATGATGCTATGGTGTTTTTGGAGGAGAGATTAGGAGGATGAAGAAGATGCTTATAGGTACATCCTTATATACCAGAGAGAGGGGAGAAGAAGAGGCTGGCCGGCAGTGTGATTAGGCCGCCGGCGATGAGGTCCCGATGCGTCAATGACGATTACCAAAGCGATCAAGTAATGGCGCAGCGATTTCCCGAAACGAATCAACGACCATTCGTTTGAACTGGCCTTTAGTCCCCGCTCGTGACACGAACTGGGACTAAAGGGTGCCCTATAGTCCCGATTTGCGCCACGAGCCGGGACTAAAGGCCCAAAGCCATTAGTCCTGGTTTGTGGCACAAACCGGGACCAAAGGGCCCATTTAAACCGGGACAAATGTCCTCTAACCCATATTTTCAATTGAACCGGGACTAATGCCCCCTTTAGTCGTGGACCGAACAGTTTGGAAACTAATGGGGGCGAATGAAAACCATTTTTTCTACTAGTGGTTGATGTGGCATGGAAGCCCAGACCAAAACAAACAACGATGACGGCTGGTCTCGGCATCTACTATGCTCTCACTGATCAAGATCCGCGCACGAACATCTTTCAGTGCGGCTTCTTCTCCATCCATCTCGTTGTCCCTGCAGGCAGTAGCCCAAGCACTGAGAATTCTTGCGGCAAACTTTGCGTCTTCTTTGAACATGTGAATCCTGGTTTCTTCACAGATTGCTCCAATCTGGAAAAGGCAGCAGCAGCCCCAGGAGCAACAGATCAGGCCTGGGAGATTAGAAGACAGGCAATTGAATTTCAGAATGTCACCTTGTCGCTGCAGCCAAGAATCTTCCATATTAGCAGGGAGATCAATGGCGTTGCTCACCAATGCGCACGTCAGGCCAAGCAATCTACATGCTCTAGGCCTACTCGTTCATGCAGGAACTTAGCTCATAGGAACATGGCATGTCTAGTTCTTGTGGCGATCGATCACTTACGGCTACTGGATTTTGTAATAATCGATGTACAATGCCTCTAAGGTGAAATGAAATTGTCGGGTGTCTGCACCCTTCGCCGTTCAAAAAAAAGCTAACCAGCCCATGGCAAGCAATTTACGGCAAACGCGTTGAGCTGGTGCGGCCAGCCAAAGTTGAACTGGACGATTATTCATGCCCCCACCCACACCGTTCTGCTGCTATCTGAAACACATCCAGCGTATCGACAAATGCAACTCCAAACCAAAAAAAGGTACACTGCTCTCTCTCCATTTCAAGATACTACAAACCTAAACCCAGACAAAAGAAAGTACTACTCTTGCGACACAGTATTATCAAGCGAAGCATCCTCCCAAAACCAAGTTGTTTGGTCGTCCCCAATAACAAAAGATCCCTCTTTAAAATCTCATTTTCCAACACAAAATACCTTTCCGAAAAGATAAATCTATTGGATTCACTTCTACTTGTGCCAAAGATTTATCATTAAGGTACTTATTATGTAGCAACTTCTGCCACATACCTTCCTCATTTAAAATTTAAACAACCATTTACTTAATAAACATTTATTCTTATTATCTAGTACCTCTATACCTAAACCTCCTTGGTCCTTTGGTCGACAAATAATATTCAATTTTGTTAATCAATAGTTTTTCTTATGTTGGTCACTTTGCCAAAAGAGCGAGACCGATAAAAATTCAATTGTTTTTATACCCCTTTGAGTATTTCAAAGAAGGACAAAATAAACATAGGTAGACTTGTTAAAACAGAATTAATAAGAACAAGACGATCTCCATATGAGAGCATCTTCCTTGTCCAACATCCTAACTTCCTCTCGAAGCGGTCCTCTACCGGCCGGTTTCTATTTTTTGTTTAATAGTTTCCTATAGTGAATTGGGACATCCAGATATTTAAATGGCAATGAACCCACTCCACAACTGAAAACTTCCGTATATGCATCCTCGCTATCTTTTGCTTTCCCAAAAAATAATATCTCACTCTTTTGAATCTTTTTTAGACTAGATAGCTATTTAGAAATGCAAAGAATAAGCTTCATATTCACATCATTCTCTAAGTCATGTTCCATAGAATGGATTGTATCACCGGCATATTAAAGAATATATACCCCTCCTTCCACATGGTGTGGTGTTAACCCTCCTACTTGTCCATCCTCCTTTGCCCTTGCAATAAGGATAGCCAACATTTCTGCCACAATGTTAAACAGCATAGGGGACAGAGGATCGACCTGTGGGAGCCCCTTAAAAGTTTGAAAATAATGACCTATGACATCATTAATGTGAATACCCAAACTTCCTCCTTGGGGAAATATTGCTACCCAATCACACCACATAGGTGGAGAACCTATCATACACAACGATTGTTCTAAGAAGGACCAATTTACCTCATCATAAGCTTTTTCTAAATCAATCTTAAACAAGATTCCATCCAACTTTTTTCCTATGCAATTCATGAATTGTCTCATGTTACACCACAACCCCTTCTGAGATATTTCTCCCTGGAATAAATGCAGATTGGGTTGGTCTAATCACCTTTTGAGGAAGTCCAGTGACCCTATTGGTCAACATTTGCAATGGTTTTAAAACTAACATTCAATAGGCAAATGGGTCTATATAGTTGAATTCTACTTGCATCTTCCTTTTTGGGTAGAAGAGTTACAACACCAAAAAATAACCATGGCGGTTTGCATCGCCATGCTTCTATTGGACACGAGTCTCGCACCCTAAGTGATAAGTATTTAATGTACTTTTTCTATAAGCAAAAGAGTTAAGAATCACTGACCACTCCCAAAAACAAGGTAACAACTATTTAACAACAACCACGAATTGAGGTAATTTAACGATGGGCAGAATGGCTGGTCGTCATGGTGGGTTAGACAGGCAAAAGTTGGACGCTGGAGTGCCTTTTCGTACAATAATGACCAAGTATTTTTTGGGGTTGGTCGTTAGTGGGCTAAGTTTTGGTAGTGCCAATGGGTACCAAGCCCTATGGATTGCAACATTTTATGAAGAAACTCTGAGTTGACCTTATTCGAAGATTTCTTATAATCAAATATAAGTACCACAAACAAATGAAATTTTAGAATTCACTTCATGGATAACCTCATGTGAACCGACAACACTTCAAAGGATAAATCTGCTTTTAACGGTTGTCTGATTTTTAGCAATTATCCTATCACCCACAGGAGCAATCATTTTAGTCATAGGCTTAGTAGTGGTTTTCAAGCTACATTTATCTAAACTAATTGGTCTAACCATTTCCATCGCCCTTGCATTATTTTATTCAGGAATTAGAGTTATATATATACTAGCATAGCCGAGCCAGTCCACAATCAAGAGTACCAGCCACAAAGTTCCTAATATAATAGAAATCAATTCGATAACATGTACCCATTAAGTTCAGGGACCTTCCACATAAGACCCATAATACCAGCATTTTTACAAAATGGGGAGCAGCCCTAAACTCTGCATCAATCGATGCATGCGGTTTTTATTGAATTATTCAAAAGTCACATTGTTATAATTCATGGATCGCATAGTGTGAGTAGCCACTTTCTTAGATTTGCAAACACTGCAAAACAGTTTAGTTCTAAACTTCGAGAACGGTTCTTCTAATCGCGATATTTTTCATGTGTGCACTATATTCATGGATTTGGTGTTGAGGACTGATGACAGAAACTCTATTCTTAAAAATGCCACTCGTTGGGACTCCAAGCACAGAGTGATGCAGCAAGAGAAGTTTTTTTCACAAGAGTGACTCTAGTTAATTATCAAACTATCGGGGAAGCCTGAGGTTGGTTTCTTTTCCTCGCTCTTCAAGCAACCTACAATAGTAAGCGAATAGCTTTGTGTCCCCAATTAACTGTGATGGTTGTTAAGCACCAACAACTCGCAAGTTTACAAAACCAAAAATAAAACAAATTAAGTAACAAGATTTTTGTGATTTTTAGGTTTAAGATACTAAAAATAAAACAACATAAAAGTAACTAGAGAACTTCTTATGGCTAAAAATAGGACCGAGGATCACGGTTTCACTTGATCTCCCTCTCTCATAAACATGATAGTAATAAATCATAAACAATAATTTAAGAGCATGCAAACACACAATATATCATTGATAAGCATAAATATAGGCATCATGTTCAAACATAGAATTGATATAAAATCAACTCCCTAATACTACTTTGACAAGAGAATCTACCCCAAGTCAGATTTAAGACTTAACAGAGTATTGCATAAAGAACTGTAACATGACGTCGAAAACGCATATACATCCTTGCAAGCAAGGTATGCTTTTTTTTTTCAAGGATACGTCATGGATAGACGTATCAGTTTCAAGAAGGAGGGCCAAGAGGCCGAAGTACAATGCGGTCGACACAGACGTCGAGAACGCAAATCCACGCTGCCTATTCTAGGACAGCAAAACCAAAAAACACACGCAACTACTCGCCAACCCTCCACCTATCCACCGAGGCTAGTCTAGATCTAAAGAGGCCAGCAGCCCTCCACACCTCGGCCTCTGCGAGAACCTTGCGAATCACCGACACTAGTAGAAAACGGGCCTTAGGCCTGGACCCTTTAGTCCCGGCCTCCATCTGGGCCGGGACTAAAGGCCCGGCCACGTCACCCCAAATTCGCCAGCCGCCCGGGAGGCTTTGGTCCCGGCCCGTTACGAGCCTTTAGTCCCGGTTTGAGACACAAACCGGGACTAAAGGGCTATGCGCTGGGCGGCCCGCATGTGCGCCCCCTTTAGTCCCGGTTTGTGTCTCAAACCGGGACTAAAGTACTCTGCCTATATATATGGCCCCTGCAGCCCCTCTCTCCCCTCTTGCATTTTTTTGGATGAAAGTGTGTGAGTGTGTGCTAGCTCTCCTTTTTGCTTGGATGCACTAGAGGTGTTTGTTGAAATGTTTGTTAGAGCGATGCCGCTTCAGTTCACCGAACACAACTACGATATGAGGTGCCCGAGCCACGCTTAAGCCTCTTCCTCTTTATTTCCACTTATTCTAAAAGGTTAGCAACTATATTTCCTCGTTTAGACCGTGCGATACTAATTTTTAGGATCGTGATTGTGTTTGATATACTGTTGCATGACGCAGATGAGCCATCCATGGATGTACGGTGATCGACGCACCGCCGCTTACAGAGAAGGCGTGCATTCTTTTCGAGATGCGGCCGATGCGAACAAGCATGGTGGTGGCTATATGTTTTGTCCATGTGTTGAATGTCGGAATGAGAAGGACTACACTTCCTCAAGAGTCATTCAGAGCCACCTGCTTCGGTCCGGTTTTATGTCGGGCTATAATGTTTGGACCAAGCACGGAGAAAGAGGGGTTATGATGGAAGACGACGATGAAGAAGAAGAGAACGATGATGACAACTACCGATCTATGTTCCCTGAGTATGCTGATACCGCAATGGAAGACAATGAAGAAGAAGATCAGGGTGCAGAACGGGAACCAGATGAGCCCGCTGATGATCTTGGCCGGGTCATTTCTGAAGCACGGCGAGGCTGCGACACAGAAAAGGAGAGGTTGCAGTTCGAGCAGATGTTACAGGACCACAACAAATTGTTGTACCCAACTTGTGAAGATGGCCAGAAGAAGCTGGGTAGCACACTGGAATTGCTGAAGTGGAAGGCAGAGACCGGTGTGACTGACTCGTCATTCGAAAAGTTGCTGGTACTGATGAAGAAGATGCTTCCAAGAAAGAACGAATTGCCCGCCAGCACGTACGAAGCAAAGAAGCTTGTCTGCCCTCTAGGATTAGACGTGCAGAAGATACATGCATGCCCTAATGACTGCATCCTCTACCGCGGTGAGAAGTATGAGAATATGGATAAATGCCCGGTATGCACTGCATTGCGGTATAAGATCAGAAAAGATGACCCTGGTGAGATTGAGGGCGAGCCACCCAGGAAGAGGGTTCCTGCCAAGGTGATGTGGTATGCTCCTATAATACCACGGTTGAAACGTCTGTTCAGAAATAAAGATCATGCGAAGTTGTTGCGATGGCACATGGAAGATCGTATGAAAGACGATAAGTTGAGGCACCCCGCCGATGGTCGGCAGTGGAGAAAAATCGAGAGAGAGTTCTCGAGATTTGCAGGTGACGCAAGGAACTTATGGTTTGGTCTGAGTACAGATGGCATGAATCCTTTTGGGGAGTAGAGTTGCAGTCACAGCACCTGGCCCGTTACTCTATGTATCTACAACCTTCCTCCTTGGTTGTGCATGAAGCGGAAGTTCATTATGATGCCAGTGCTTATCCAAGGTCCAAAGCAACCCGGCAACGACATTGATGTGTACCTAAGGCCATTAGTTGACGAACTTTTACAGCTGTGGGCCGAACCAGGTGTACGTGTGTGGGACGAGCACAAACAAGAGGAATTTGACCTTCGAGCCTTGCTTTTCGTAACCATCAATGATTGGCCTGCTCTTAGTAACATTTCAGGACAGTCAAACAAGGGATACAATGCATGCACGCACTGTTTAGATCAGACAGAAAGTATATATCTGGACAAATGTAGGAAGAATGTGTACCCGTTCAATCGTCGTTTTCTTCCGCCCAAGCATCCCTTAAAGAAAAAAGGCAAGCATTTCAATGGCAAGGCAGAACCCCGGGGGAAGCCTGTCATCCGTACTGGTGCTGAAGTATTTGATATGGTCAAAGATTTAAAAGTAATCTTTGGAAAGGGTCCTGGCAGCCAACCTGTTCCTAACGGCCCTGATAAGCGCGTACCCATGTGGAAGAAGAAATCTATATTTTGGGAGCTACCCTATTGGGAAGTCCATGAGGTCCGCTCCGCAATCGACGTGATGCACCTGACGAAGAATCTCTGCGTGAATATTCTAGGCTTCCTGGGCTTGTATGGGAAGTCAAAAGATACACCGGAAGCACGGGAGGACCAGGAACGTCATAAAGGAAGAGATGGCATGCATCCAGGGCAGTTTCAAGGGCGTGCCAGCTACGCTCTTACTAAGGAAGAGAAGGAAATCTTCTTTGAAGTCCTTTTCAGTATCAAGGTCCCGACTGGCTTCTCGTCGAATATAAAGGGAATCGTAAATATGAAAGACAAAAAATTCCAAAACCTAAAGTCTCATGACTGCCACGTGCTTATGACGCAATTGCTTCCGGTTGCATTGAGGGGAATTCTACCGGAAAATGTTCGCCTGGCAATTGTGAAGGTATGTGCATTCCTCAATGCAATTTCTCAGAAGGTAATCGATCGAGAAAGTCTATCAGGGTTACAGATTGATGTGGTCCAATGTCTGGTCAGCTTTGAGTTGTTGTTCCCGCCATCCTTCTTCAATATAATGACACACCTCCTAGTTCACCTAGTCGAAGAGATTAGAATTCTCGGTCCTGTATTTCTACACAATATGTTCCCCTTCGAGAGGTTCATGGGAGTCTTAAAGAAATATGTTCGTAACCGTGCTAGGCCAGAAGGAAGCATCTCCAAGGGCTATGGAACAGAGGAGGTCATTGAGTTTTGTGTGGACTTTCTTCCTGACCTTAAGCCGATTGGTGTTCCTGAATCTCGGTATGAGGGTAGGCTGACAGGAAAAGGCACACTAGGAAGGAAAGCAAAAGTATGTATGGACGGGCATTCTTTCTCTCAAGCACACTACACAGTTCTACACAATTCCACCGTGGTGGCTCCGTATATCGTGAGACACAAGAATATTCTACGCTCCGAAAACCCGGGGAAGACTGACTCTTGGATTAAAGGGGAACACGAGAAGACTTTCGGCAGTTGGTTGCAGACACATCTCATGAATGATGACACCGTTGGAGATCAGCTGTACTGTTTGGCCAGGCCACCATCTTCTACTATATGTACTTTCCAAGGGTACGAGATAAATGGGAATACATTTTACACGGTTGCCCAAGATAAAAAGAGCACCAACCAAAACAGTGGTGTCCGCTTTGATGCAACAGACGAGAATGGGCACTGTTTGGAAACATATTACGGGTACATAGAGGAGATATGGGAACTTGACTATGGACCTACTTTTAAGATCCCTTTGTTTCGGTGCAAATGGGTGAAGCTGACAGGAGGCGGGGTAGTTGTAGACCAAAAGTACGGTATGACAACAGTGGATCTCAACAATCTTGCGTACATGGATGAACCATTCGTCCTAGCCAACGATGTCGCTCAGGTTTTCTATGTGAAGGACATGTCTACAAAAATGAGAAAAAGAAATCAGCAAAAGAAGACATCGTCCGATGAGCCAAAGCACCACATAGTTCTTTCAGGGAAAAGAAACATCGTGGGAGTAGATGACAAGACAGACATGTCAGTAGATTATAATAAGTTTCATGAAATTCCGCCCTTCAAAGTGAAAACTGACCCAAGCATCCTACTGAATGATGAAGATTCTCCATGGCTACGACCCAGAAGAAAACAGAAATAATAGATAGGAATGTTGGTGCAATAATGTAATAATGTATTAAACCTTTTATGTAATGCATGATGAAGATTCTCCATGGCTACGACAGACACGGTTACATGGATGGCTGGATGTGAATAATGGTATGGATCGGTCATCACCGCTCTTTAGAAAAAAAGCCGGCTCACTAGTTCTTTTCCCGTCCTGCTCTTTATACACACCGTGCTGCGTCTTCCTAAAGCGCCTCCCCTCAAAGCCAAAACAAAAGCAATGGCCGCCGTCTCCCGCCTCAACCCCGTTGCCTCGCCTTTCGTTCCGATGGCACTCCTCCCGACGAGCTACTACCTCTCCCCTACCCCTGCCGCCGCTATACCCAGTCCTGATTTCTTCGCCTCGCAGTTCTTGTACCCACAGCCTCCACATAGAAAATTGTTTTGAATTACTTATTCAATTTTAAACACTTTTCATATTCATAGTTTTATCAGATTCTAAAATATACATAAAGAATATTAATCAATATAGTTTTAATTGAAAATGGCAAACTAGTTAATAGTTTGGATAGTTAAAATAATTAATTTTGAAAATAGAAAATAGTTTTGAATTATTTATTTAATTTCAAACACTTTTCATTTTTATAGTTTTATCAGATTCTCAAATATGCAAAAAGAATATTAATAAACATAGTTTTTAATTGAAAATTGCTAAATAGTTAATAGTTTGGATAGTTAAAATAATTAATTTTGAAAATAAAACATAGTTTTGAATTAGTTATTCAATTTCAAACACTTTTCATTTTCATAGTTTTTTCAAATTCTAAAACCTTTCAAAAGAATATTAATCAATATAGTTTTAATTGAAAATGGCTAAATAGTTAATAGTTTGGATAGTTAAAATAATTAATTTTGAAAATAGAAAATAGTTTTGAATTAGTTATGCAATTTCAAACACTTTTCATTTTCATAGTTTTTTCAAATTCTAAACTATACAGAAGTTATTCAATTCAAATTTCAAATAAAATAGTTTTGAAATGAAATCTGAAAAATTCAGAACTGGCGCGCATTTATGGCACCTTTAGTCCCGGCTGGAGCCACCAGCCGGGACTAAAGGGGGGGGGCTAGGGCGCGAACTGGAACCGCCCCCAAAACCCTTTAGTCCCGGCTCGGGGTTTGAACCGGGACTAAAGGCCCCCCTTTAGTCCCGGTTGAAGCCCCGAGCCGGGACTAGAGGGGGGAGGTATAAAAGCCCGCCCCTCTTCCTTCTTCCTCCTCTCACGCACTTAGCGAAAATCTCGACGGAGCGCAGGAGAAACCGACGCCGAACGTTGCGGTCGGAGAAATCCGTGGAGCCCGCCGTCGCTGCCCTCGCACTCGTCGTCTGAGCGCCGCCCCCGTGACTCGCCGCCCCATGACTCGCCGCCCCCGAGCGCGCACCGCCCCCGTGACTCGCCGCCCCCGAGCGCGCGCCGCCCCCGAGCTCTCACCTCACCCCCGACTCGCCGCCCCCCGAGCTCACCGCCCCCGAGCTCGCCGCCGGCCCTCGAGCTCGCCGCCGACGCCCCCTACTTCAAGCCCGCGCCATCCCCTGTAGGTAAAAGAAAGGTTAATTAGAATTATATTTAGTTAGGGTTAGAATTTAGTTAATATTTAGTTAGGGTTAGTATTTAGTTAGGGTTAAAATTTAGGGTTAGTATTTAGTTAATATTAATTTAGTTAGGGTTATTATTTAGTTAGGGTTAGAATTTATTTAGTTAGGGTTAGTAATTAGGGTTAGTATTTAGAAAAAAGTTAGAAAAAATAGCAATAGCAAATAGAATTTTTAGATAGAATTTTTAGAAAAAATAGCAATAGCAAATAGCAAAATTCAGAATTGTTAGAAAAAATAGCAATAGCAAATAGAATTTTTAGATAGAATTTTTAGATAGAATTGTTAGAATTTATTATTTGTTAGTGTGTAATAGAAATAGCAAATAGAAATAAGTTAGAAAAAATAGCAAATAGCAAATAGAAAATAGAATTGTTAGAAAAAATAGCAATAGCAAATAGCAAATAGAATTTTTAGATAGAATTTTTTAAAACTGGCGCCTTCTTCCCCAGGTTTCGGACTTACCGTTTTCGCGCGCGAGGAATTGCCGAAGACGCCGCCAGGAACTTTTAGATAGTTTGTTAGTTTATTAGTTAATCAAATGTTCGTTTTTTGCAGAACTATGGATCCACATAGCAGGAACCTCGAAGAGGAAGAACTTATCGAAGATATAATCAAAGACGCCCCCGACGTTGAACCTGCAGAATCTCCGTCGTCATATCTAAACCCCTCCGGAGATGGAATGGAGGTTGATCGACACGAAGATGAAGCCGATGGGGCCGGAGATAGCTCCAATGACGGAGAAGGTGATAGCTCCACTGATGGAGAAGCCGGTGGAGAAGCCGGTGGAGAAATAATAAAGTCCGGCGAGGTATACATATGAAGTTCGACAATCACTTGTAATATGTGAAAAATATTGGAGATAGCTCTATATTGTATACATATACATTCATTTGACGAATGTTTCTCCCTCTTAGGCCTCCACATCGAGCAAAGCTACGAAACGAGGCCCGACTAAAAAGTTGGACGCACGGACGCATTACACCTTTGAGGTGATATTGCCTACGGGCGAACCAAAGCTTCCTAAGAATGCTGCTGACACATTCAAGAAGCAATGCGGAGTTCTCGTTAGGGATCACGTCCCGATCAGCGTTCGGGAGTGGAACAAGCGCAAAGGGGCAGCCGATAGTGACTATGTCGCCGAAAGGTACAAAGATAATCTTTGGAATGATATCATGTCACATTTCAACCTGCCAGAATGTGAGAATGAAGACGCCGCAAAAAAACTGAGGGCCAAAGTCAAGCAGTGGACTCTAAAGAAGATGGCCGAACTGTTCCGTAGCTGGAAGAAGAAGCTATGGAAAGACTATCTGAAGACAAAGAAAGTGCCAGTATTCGAGGGGTATCTAGCCAAGCAGGCGAATCACTGGAAGGCATTTCAGGAGTACAAGCAGTCAGAAGATGCCAAGGCATTATCAGAAAAGAACAAGAAAAATGCCGACAAGAAGAAATATCACCACACGCTGGGGCCAGGGGGCTATGAGACTGCCATCCCAAAGTGGGATAAGAAAGAGCAAGATCTGCTAGCTAAAGGCATCGTACCTGAACCCATCCGTGATGAGTGGGAAATGAGAGCAAGGAATTGGTTCCTTGCGCATGGTGGTTCGTACGACGAAGAAACAGGGGACCTCATCTGCAGTGGCGGTCTTAGGATACCCAGGGAGAATTGGAAAAAGATAGTGAAAGAAATTAAAGAGGGAAAAAGACAGTTCACTGCAGATAGAGAGAAAGATTTGCTCACACTGGTCCTCGGCAATGACGAACATGGAGGACGAACGCGAGGCTTCGGTCCTTCTTACCCGTGGTGGCTTGGGTTTGCCAGAGACCAAGACACTTACAGAAGCCGGGCGAGAGCAAAGAAGCGACAGCAGGATGAGGAGAATGACAAGTTCAACCAGTTGCTTGCCCGGCTTAACGAGCAACAGAAGCAGATTGACGAGCTTAGAGGAGTAGCGCGCCAGGAAGATCCTGGACTCGATATTATCGGCGCCCCATCTAAGCGGAAAAGCAGCGTGGCTGAATCTGAGGCCCCGCCCGACGATGCACGAAGAATGATAGAGGGCGGTCCCGGCTACCCCGTGGATGGAATCAAGGAGTCAACATCATGTGAACTCCATCAGAAATTCAAGAACATATCCATGAAGGTGGCCGTCGGACAAGCTTTACCTTCTGGCCCTGATGCACGCTGGCATGGCCGTGAGATTCCAGCTGGCTTTGCTAAAGTCGGGGTGGATGAAATCATGGCGGGGTTTCATGATATGGAGCTCGACATGGCTGGACCCGAAGATGAGAGGACACTCGGAGAAGTACTGGGTGGAGTCATCCTATGGGACAAGAACTACATCAAGCTTCCAGGCTCGGCCCCAAGGACAACACCGCCTCCGAGTCGTCGCAGGTCACCTACACCTCCATCACCTCCAAGCCCTCCACATGACGACGGCCACCACAACACGAGTCCATCTCGATCACCGCCGCCGGACTTGGGTCGGCCGTCTCCGCCGCCGCCCGCTAAGGATACTAAGCGGAAGCGTGCCAGCAAGAACGCTCTGTCCATGAGTTCTAAGCGACGGAGCTCCCCAAAGCGCAAACTGTCGCCCCTCCCAAAGGTACCTCATGCTAATCTTCCTATCAGACCTTATGATCGTACCGACGAGGAAAACGCCAGGATAGCAAAGGAACATTATGAGGCGCAGATGAAAAAGAAGGAACCCGAGCCCCGCCCGGAATACACCGAGAAGCAAATAGCATATGCAAAATACTTCATGACCCTTCCATCACAGTATGACTTACACCATAAGCCTGACGACTATACACGCACATTGCAGAAGGAAGGGCAAAAGAGCAAGTCACGTGCAAGTGCAAGTGCAAGTGGGAGCAAATCAAGTTCAACTACAAGCAAAATAAGATCAGACGTTCCTCAGCTTGGACAACAGGCCAAACAGTCGATCCCACCCCTCAGGGTGTTACCCGAGAATGTTCCCTCTCTGGTGCAGGGGCAAGATTTGGGATTAGCAAAGAAGTGGGCGGATGAATGGGGTATCCCGGTTGAAGTCATTCTGGCTTCCCAAGACGACGTGGTACCCAAGGCTGTGGTAGCCCCTAAGCCACAGTTTGTCATGGGAGCGCCTTTGGTCAGCAAAGATAAGTTTGATGATCTCCCAACAAATATGCGTTACTTGCATACATGGTACTTAAGTGAATCAAAGAAAGGGAGAACGATGATCGTGGCGCTTGTCCCACGGGAGTACTACGGCCGTCCCGAAGACATCCATATCGACTTTGATGAACTCTTCCAGATGTACAATGCCGACGCCCTCGACAAATCGCTTATGAGTTGCTATTGTCTGTAAGTTTTTCAATTCGTTGTCTACATATAACTTGTTCAATTATTTCAATTCATTGTCTACATATAACTTGTTCAGTTATTTCAATTCATTTTCTACATATAACTTGTTCCGTTCTGACTTGTACTCTATTATGCAGAATGAAGATTCTGGAATGTAAAAGTAGGAACATCCTAAATATTGGGTTTATTGACCCAGATAAAATACATATAAAGACGCTAACTGATAACCCCAAGGAGACGGAGGAAAACCTTCTAAGGTTTCTAACAGATCAAAATTACTGTGACCACATACTGTTTCCATACAACTTCAAGTGAGGGTCTTACTCTGTTGTGTCCATTCACTTATGAGTGTAATTGATAAGTTACTGACACATATATATATACATGTGCAGCTACCACTGGATTCTGTTGGACATTCAAATTGATAAGGGAAGAGTTGATGCCTTCGACCCATTATCGAGACCCTTGGAACAGTTCCAAAGCCTGCAGGACATGCTCCAAGGGTAATTTCAATCATTCTTGCGCTCTATCGGTCTCTTTCGATGATTTTCTGATATATCAATTAATGAAAAACTTAGCAAATCATTTTCCTTGTCGGGCAGGGTTTGGAAGCGGTTCAAGTGCGTGACTCCCGGTATCCGGCATGAGAAGCTGACCTTTAGAGCGGCTCAGGTAAGTAGTAGTATGATATACTTCTATTTTCAATACTTTTGTAATGCTAGATTATTATTTTGATTATATATATTCTATTCTCGTAAAGTGCGACCAGCAGCCACGGGGGACGCATCTATGTGGATACTATGTTTGCGAGACCATTCGCACGTTTACCTCTGAGCACAAGGATTACAGATACGATGTAAGCAATAAACATTCACACATCTATTTTTACTCGTCATTCTTTGTTATCATGATTGATATTCATATTCATCTCCTCTTCTTATATAGTACACGGCCATGCGGGAGAAGTACCTACCAGAGCAACGCGCGATTGCTGTTGCAGAGGAGCTGGCGACCTTTCTGAGAATAGAAGCTATAGACGACAAAGGACGATTTAGTGTAGCTAGGGGCCATTACTAATGTTGGTCCATGTAATCGAATAGACGGGCTATTGTCCCGATAATTCTGATCTCCATATAATTGTATATATATGCTCGCTTGTAAGATAAGTTAATCTTATATATATGCATAAACTAATTCCCGAACACCAAGGCACCAAACGAGGCATCACGTTAATCCCCCACCTAAAACCCTAAAACCCCTAAACCCTAAAACCCTACAGCAAAAAACAAAAATCTGCAGATGCCCTTTAGTCCCGGTCTGTGTTACAAACCGGGACTAAAGGTCCTGGCCCTGATTCGCTCCGAGGTGCCCACGTGGACACCCTCCAGTCCCGGCTGGTAAGCGGGCCGGGACTAAAGGTTCAGCCTTTAGTCCCGCGGCTGGGGTCCCGGTTTGCAAACCGGGACTAAAGCCCCTTACGGGCCGGGACTGGAGGCCCCGTCCCCACTAGTGCGACCCCGAAGATGGGGACGCGCCTTCGAAGACGATGTCATTTCGGTGCCTCCACAAGCACCGACCCCGAGGTATGCTTTTTATCACTACAAATAGTGGCATGGAGCGAGTTTGTAAGAAATATAAACACTATGCAAATCAGTTCAGTTTCTAATTGCGGCATTTTTCATGTGTACACAATATTCAAAGAGATCTTGAACAAGAGATAGAAAACGTAAGCTGTCCACTTCAACAGGCTGACCTGGAAACGTCACAGCAGAGGCATGAAACCAGCCTTATTGGGCATGGGCGCGTGAAGCTTGCATGCATGCGGACATCTTTCCCAGCTTCTTTGGTCCTCTACACGGCACATGGTACTGCTACTTATACACATCGTGGTGCCCGTTCCATATCTCATCAAGCAGCTAGCTCGACCACTTCACTCCACTCTCCTGTTCCTGTCTCTCGCTCGGCCTAGGCGCATCGATCAATAACAAGCAAGAAAAGTAATATGGAGTCCCAGAACAAGGAGGTCGATTCCCTAGTCCAGAAGATCACCGGCCTCCACGCCGCCATCTCCAAGCTGCCGTCGCTGAGCCCTGGCCCTGACGTGAACGCCCTCTTCACCGACCTGGTCACCGCGTGCGTTCCAGCGAACCCCGTGGACGTGACCAAGCTCGGCCCGGAGGCGCAGAAGATGCGGGAGGGCCTAATCCGCCTCTGCTCCGAAGCCGAGGGAAAGCTGGAGGCTCACTACGCCGACATGCTCGCCGCCTTCGACAACCCGCTCGACCACCTGGGCATGTTCCCCTACTACAGCAACTACATCAACCTGAGCAAGCTGGAGTACGAGCTCCTGGCGCGCTACGTGCCCGGCGGCATCGCCCCGTCCCGCGTCGCCTTCATCGGATCCGGCCCGCTGCCGTTCAGCTCCTTCGTCCTCGCCGCGCGCCACCTGACAGACACCATGTTCGACAACTACGACCTCTGCGGCGCGGCCAACGACCGCGCCAGCAAGCTGTTCCGCGCGGACAAGGACGTGGGCGCCCGTATGTCCTTCCACACGGCCGACGTTGCCGACCTCGCCGGCGAGCTCGGCGCCTACGACGTCGTCTTCCTGGCCGCGCTCGTGGGCATGGCCTCCGAGGAGAAGGCCAAGGTGATCGCCCACCTTGGCGCGCACATGGCGGACGGGGCGGCCCTCGTCGTGCGCAGCGCGCACGGGGCGCGCGGGTTCCTGTACCCGATCGTCGACCCCGAGGACATTGGGCGAGGCGGGTTTGAGGTGCTGGCCGTGTGCCACCCTGATGACGACGTGGTGAACTCCGTCATCATCGCACGCAAGTCCAGCGACGTGCAAGCCGATGGGCTCCAGAACGGGCGGGGACAGCGCGCGCGCGGTACGGCGCCGGTGGTCAGCCCACCGTGCAGGTTCGGTGAGATGGTGGCGGAGGTAACCCACAAGAGGGAGGAGTTTGCTAATGCAGAAGTGGCCTTCTGAATTCTGATCGATCATCGATGCCAGGAAAATAAGATGGAAGTGCCGTGCATGCTCAGATGCTCTCATGCGTCGTACGTCGCTGCTTGATCGCGTGCATGCAAATCGTGCGTGGTTTTTGCTTCCGAATGCTACTTGTGTTCTTCAAGTTATGTGTTGTTGTTTGTACCCTATAATATAAGTGTGGGGACGTGTTCAATAATCATGTGCATGTACAACTCGTCCTTGAAAAGACTAGAGGGAAAATGCATGAAGGAAATAATACTAGTAGAAGGTCAAACACGTTTCCCTGCGTGGGAATTGGTCATGTTGATGTGATGTTGGCATGAGTTTACTAAAGAGAAATATGTTCTATGTATGATCAAGTGCAAGTTACAATTTCAAGTTCCATGTATAAGCAAGCAAACGCATTGGGAATTGTCGAAAACAAGGCAACTAGCGGATATGCACTTTTGATCTAGGGTGCATATGCTGTCTTTCAAGATGCAGGTGGGAGCAGGTTACCCGTGGCACCCACTATCCAAACCCACATAATACGTCAAGTGGGCATCCACGGCAAGCACCGAAATTAAAGGGGATGAACATGAAGAGCTAAGGAGCGCCGGCAGCTATGTCCATCTAGATTACATTAGGGCATGAACATGAAGAGCTAAGGAGCGCCGGCAGCTATGTCCATCATGACATTTGCTAAATTACAACGACGCATTTGCGGACATATGTGGATATATATGGGATAGTGGGTACCCTTGTAAGTTTGGCGGGCTCCCATAGAACACCCACTTAACATATGCGGGACTGTGCAGGCATAAGCGGGCCTCCCACGAGCAGTCCAACCTGCACCCTTAGCTCTCTTTAGCTGGAAAACAAAATTTAAATATTAACAAATTTAGGAAAAAATATCCGCATGTAAATCTTTTCATTCTACTCTCAGTAACAAAAAATGTGTCGTGAAAATGGATATTTTTGTGGTTTGTGCAAAATAACAAAAAAAGGGTCGTGAAAAGGTCAGTACCAAATTTTATCATTTTCACAAAGTGATGTCTGTTGATTTGGCTCTTGAGTGCATATGCTCCCTTTAATTTCAAATGCATCTGTGACACATTTTGAAATGTTAAACAATTCCAAACGAACAATTCCCGCATACCTGCTATGTGCGCACAAAGTTATTTCACGAAAATTTGACTTGTCGTCTTACATGTGTAAAAAGATAAAATTCGTTGCTAAAAATAAAGCTTTTTATGAGACATGTTTTGTCTTTTTTACACCAACCATAAAAAATAATGATTTTCTGTGAAACTTTACGAACGTACATAAGTTGTTGAGGGGTATATGCTATTATTTAGGAATTTTTTGATAGTTAGAAATATGTTTTTTGGTGGAGGGGGCATATACACTAAGGAGCCGAATGAATTTTTGTTTCATTTGTTAACTACTGCATATTTTCCTTTACAACAAATGCATCATAGGAATCACGGTCACAAAAATGTAGCCCCAAAGATAGGCTTTTCACGAGCTCATTATCATGATAAAAAACATGAAGATCGGATAATCACTGTTAGACATGTTAGCAATAGGGCAAAATATCAAAATATTGCATGTAATCGGTAGTTTCTATTTATAGGAGATACTAACCGATCATACAGTAATTGTAGCATATCAAGTCGTATCAGATAACATCATGTACTTGTTGTATAAGAAGTTCATCTAATATAAATAGATAAGAGAGCCAGTCTGGAATTGTACGACAAAATTACTTGTTTCACGTTGGTACACTTTGGCAAGCTGACACGCATCACAAATAGACGACTCATTCGATTTTATTTTATTTTATAATGACGACTCATTTGATGGTGCACAAGCTATTTTATTTGCGTTAAGGACCAAGCCACGTGAAAGTTTCTTCTTCCCGGTGATTGTCATGCTAGTCTCTACCCGGTGCCAAGCTCCACCTCCTTCGTGCTATCCAACATGTGTCATGGTCTAAAGCTCCACCGATCGCTGGAATCAGGGGCTTGGACGTCCCTCCAAAAGCATGGTCCATTTGGTCCTTGGGACAAATAAAATAGCTTTTGCGCCTTTGAGTGAGTCGTCTATTTGTGTTGTGTATCAGCATGCCAATATACACCTATTACATTCACTGGTGGAAAAAGGGCCTATGGTCCCGGTTCATTTGGGCCATTGGTCCCGGTTGCCGAACCGGGATCCATTACTCGGGACCAATACCGGTCCCGGTTCCAGCACGAACCGGGACCGATAGGTCTCCACGTGGACGCGCTGCGGGGCGAGGGGGCCTGAGTCATTGGTCCCGGTTCGTAGGACGAGCCGGGATCGTTGATCCAGGGTTTTTTTCCCATTTAGGGTTCAGGGTTTTATTTGGTGTGTTTTGTATTCAATTTAATGGTATTATATATATACATCAATAATGAAGGAACCACACTATATATATATATTACACATCATGGTCACGAATATATTATTCACCGTCTCATCCGTCGTGCTTGGTCGCTATTACAATCGGTAACTCACACAAATTTGATTTTACATCTTCTTTTTTACACTTCACCCTTCTAAATGAACCGGGTAATAGTATTCTCCTTTCGGATCTATGACTTGTTCTAATAAGAAACCGGCAATTTCCTCTTGAATTGCTTGCACGCGTTCCCGTGGTAGAAGACCGTCCCGCATCCGTTCGATCTAATTTAAAGAAGGGGATCAATATATATGAATGAAACTAAACATAGTTGATGGTAATAAAATAATATTGAGATTATTGTTTATCGTACTTCAAGTTTTTTGATGTTTCGGTCTGCACCCTTCTCTTTGGTCGTCTGGCGAATGAACTCGCAGACATAGTATCCACATAAGTTATTCCCAGCTTCTTGCCTCAAGCACTTTACGAGAACGGAGTTCAATCAAAATAAGAATCAAGCATGATAATTGTATTGAAACTAGAATCAAAGAGATACGTGGATCTAGCAAGTAGTACTTACATTCAATGGTTTAAATGTAAGCTCTGGCTTCCAAACACCCCTAGTGTTGGCGGTGAACCGTTTCCAAGCCTTCTGGAGGCATTCCTGCATGTTCACCCAATTTCCTAAAGGTGTGCATTTTGAGTCCATGACTTTGACTACTCCTTCGTCAACACTAATGATTAACAGAATAAAGTGGAAGCTGCACAGACATAATGAGTCAAATAGCTTAACATCGAGTAAAGCGAAAACAAAATGTGTACAAGACAGTAACACTCACTCGAAGTTGTAAGGAAATAGTATTTCCCTTCTGTTGCTGAAATACTTCAACGATTGTACCAAGTTATCCTCTGTCTCTTTGGGTTTTTTTTTTAGAGTATCTTCATGAACGAAATTGCAGTCAACGAACCCAAGGTCAAAGATTCCTCCTCGGTCGCATTCGAGAATCTTCATTCTGCATATATAATTAGTATAATGATGAGTAAGATTATACAAGCAACGAATGAGCTGAGCTAGAAAGACTTAATAATACTTACAGGCAATAGGCACTGACAATAGTTTTGTCGAGGGCGTCTTGTTGGTAAAACTGAAATAATTCTAGAAATTCCATCAGTAAGAAGCCATCTCCATGACCGTAATGGTGGTGTTTATATCCAGCATAGATCCAGTTTGTGGATTCAGCACAGGCTTGTATGTACCAGTTATGCAATCTCCGCATTTTTGTTGGTAGATCTTTGACTAACTCGGGTTTGACGAGAGGATCCCCGTACCGGTATTTGTACGCTATTTGCTGGTACCCCTCGAACTCATCTAGACGGCTCATGTACTCAGCAATAGACAGTCCATATAACTTGGCCTTTTCTCCGTAGAGTTGAATAAACTCCGGATCAATGTTCGGATCATGCCGCTCCTGGGCTCTCCACTCATTGGTATCGTACACTTTGAGCGGTTCGATCGATTGATTTTTCTGTTGTCCGAGCTGGGCAACTTCTTTCCCGACTCTCCGCTCTTTTGCCTCAGCTGACTTGGTAATAGAGCGATTATAGTCAGGTGTGAGCGCTATGGGTTGGTGAAGCTGAATCTTAAGCGCGGCTGCTTTGGCTTTATCTTCTGCGGTGACCGGGAAGATCAATGGCTCCGTCGGCTTTGGATTTTTCTTGTTAGCCATGTCAGTCTTCCACTGTTGATAATGGGCATCTGCGGCCGTAGCAATTTCCTCATCTGTCTTCTCGTAAGGAAGCTTCTTCATATTCTGATGAGGTACTCTTGGGAGGGGCGATAGCTTACGTTTCGGTGATCGGAACGTGCTCTTGCTGCTGCTGGTGGTGCTGCCCCTCTTAGTATACTTCCGCTTTAGTCTCTGAGGCTCAGGGGACGGAGACGGCTGACGCGGCGGCGGAGACGGCTGAGGCGGCGGTGGAGACAGCTGCGGTGAGTGGTGAGGCGGTGAAGGCGACGGTTGCGCTGGAGAATGGTGAGGTGGCGGCGAAGGTGGACTGCTGCTATGAGGAGTGGGTGGCCTTGGCGGGACATAATTTGGAAGCACGATGTGCTCCTTTGGCCATACAATAGTCCCCCCTTTGGCTTCTCCTAGTTCAGTCAGGTCCCTATCTTCCCCTGCAGGGTG
This sequence comes from Dactylis glomerata, assembly GCA_007115705.1. Classification (NCBI taxonomy): domain Eukaryota; kingdom Viridiplantae; phylum Streptophyta; class Magnoliopsida; order Poales; family Poaceae; genus Dactylis; species Dactylis glomerata. Next base: position 5,044,945 of record QXEO01000382.1, read on the forward strand.
GTCCAGCTTCAGCTCCTCAAAATCTTGCTTGACATCATCCACCGTGACGACAGCGTACCCTTTTGGAATCGGTCTGCAATGCCAAGTTCCGTTAGGCGCAGTTGGTACGGCCATGCCGACCGCCACTGTCACCCTTAAGTTCATAACTTGCACCTTTAGCTCACAAGCTGTGCTCTCCGTGATATCATCCACTGGGTAGCGTTTAGGAGGAGCCATCGTCAGTGCATCATCATCACCATCGTGGAGCTGGGTGGAAGCGACGCTGCTTTTCTTATTTGATAGGGCGTCGATACCATCGAATGCAGCTTCTACCATGTGCCGCTGAGATTGGCTGCTGATACCTTGCTGGCTAAGTCTGTCGAGTTGATCCTGCTGCCGCTTTAATGCTTCTTCTACATTACACAGCCGGTCTGCAGCTGCCGCTTTCTCAGCTGCCTCCCTTTCCTTTCTCCTCTGATGACTTTTATCGGGATATCTCTTCATTTCCGCGGGGAAGGCAACCTTCCACGGCTTGGAGCCCGGTGTGCCTCGTGCTCGTCCGGTGTGTTCATCATTTTTGAGGGCTCGTGTGAGCTCGTCGTTCTCTCTATCGGGAACGAACCGTCCCGCTTCCACATCTTGTACTGCACTTCTAATATCTTCGATGGGCAGTAGGGGATGATCTTTGTGTTTCTGGGTATATATTGCCCTCCCTTCTTCGTCCAACGTGCCCCCATGGCCGTAAAACCAGTTTCTCGCCCGTGGTGTCCATGTTGTGGGCTCTGGTCTGATCCCGGCAGCAATATACTTGACCTCAAGTGCATCCCACTTAGGCATGCAACCGGCGTAGCCAGCAGACCCCATATTATGGTGGTACACTTTCTTAGCAGCGTTCTCTTGATTTATTCTCGACCTTTCCAAAGCTTTCTCCGATGTCTTGTACTTCACAAAATCAGCCCACTGGTGTCTTAACTTAGCATAGCCGGCTTGATTAAAATCCGGAGTCTTGTCTAACTTGACAAACTTAAGGTACAGTTTCTTCTTCCAGTTCTTGAATGCCTCGGCCATCTTGATCAGAGCAAACTTCTTTACTCTTTTAAGTAGCTCCTTATTTGCTTCCTTCTCCTCATCTGGATTCACATCTAGCCTCGGCAGGAGGAAATTAAGCATAAGCCTGTCAAAAAGCTTATCTTTGGCGACGTCGCCGACAAACAGGACTCCACCGCTGCTTGGCCGATTCCATTCTTGAACGATGATCGGGATGTGGTCCCTCACAAGAACTCCACATTGCTTGACAAATTTTTTTGCGACATCTTCAGGAGCTAGCGGTTGGCCGTCTACACCGACCACTTCGATCCTATAACTCACTTTGTTGTCCAACTTTTTGGTTGGGCCTCGTTTTGTTCTGACGGAACAAGTGCTCGATCCGGAGGGCTAAAATAAGAAAGAGTGTTAATATATGCATGTATATATATAGACAGTCAGGCATTACAAAAAAACATATATACACCTCGCCGGAGTTTCCGAGATTTAAGGTTCGGCCGGAGCCGTCGTCTTCTCCCTCGTCGGCTTCTCCCTCGTCGCCTTCTCCCTTGTCAGCTTCTCCCTCACCGGCTTCTCCCCCGTCCCAGGCTTCTACCTCACCGGAGTCGTCTCCTCGGTTGAGAGATTCATCTCCCTCACCGGAATCGTTCAGAAATGTCCTGGTGACATCAATATCTACATTTTCTCGGATCATTCCTTGGAGGAAGTATTCATCATCTTGACTTTTTTTATATGCTGGATCCATAGTTTCTGCAATATACCGACATTTGTTAGTTAGAATACACGCTATATATTCAAAATGCACGCTAAAACTAATTTTAACTAATTCTAATTCTAACTAACAAACTAACACTAACTTCTAACTAAGTACTAAGGGCATTCCTATTCGGCGCTTCAAGCGCCTGTTACGGGTGGACGCCTGAAGGCATGTTCTTGACCGGACAAAAATAATAGATTTTTATTTCTATTGGGCCAGCCCACTAAGATTTTAACGTCTGTGGGGGGTGCGCGTCAAATAGGAATTGCCCACAGCACCCAGCGGGCAAAAGAGGCCCAAAAAAACAGCACCAGCGGGCAAAAGAGGCCCAAAAAAACAGCACCGCATCGGCCCGCGTCAGTGCGTCAGTACGTCTTCTCCAACGCGACGCCCGCGTCAGTGCCCGTCGCCTCGAGTCCCGCCGCGTCAGTGCTTTGGGCGCCCCGCCGTCACCTTCAATGCCTGCCGCGGCATCAACGCCGGCGTGCCGATTGGGCTGCCGCTCGGTGGCATTCATTGCGGCCGCTGGACGCCCGGCCACTGGCCCCTTTAAAAGGAGGCCAACGGAGCCGCGGCCACCAGCCTCCATCGCCATAGCCAGCACAGCCGCCAGAGCCACCACATCCCGGCCACCACAGCAGCCATGGGGTTCTGGAAGAAGGGCAAGGGCAGCCACGACCACGAGGCCGGCGGGTCGCGCCGGTCTGGGCGCCGCCAGTCTCCTCCACGCCGCCAGTCTCCTCCACGCCGCGCCAGGACGGCCTCGCCGCAGCGCCAGCGTGACCGCCGGTACATTCCGGTGAGTCACTGCCAGGCACTATACCAGTGCGGCCAGAGCGTGGACTGGCCGGACTGCAGCCTCCCCGGCGGGTGGCACCTTAACAGCCGGCGCGTGCCGGTCCCGCCGGTGCCGCGCTTCGGCCCGGAGCGGGTCGCCGAGATCCGCCGCCGGCGCGCACTGATGCCGGCGCGCCTCCGCGCCGATCCCGCCTTTGGCTACGATAGCCAATGGTGGGACAACTTCGGGCCGCGGGAGCGCGACCCGGTGCGGCGGGCGGCCTTCCTAGGGGAGGTCGCCCCCAACCCCTACGCCGGCGTGTACATGCCGGAGCCGGGGCCAGAGCCGCCACAGGCGGATCCCTTCATCGAGGAGATGGAGGAGGACGAGGAGGACGAGGAGGCGCCGCCGGAGGTGGGCGGCGACGACATCCCTGGCGAGGAGCCCAGGGACGACACCGACGACTTCGTCGGCAGCGTCGCCTACGGCATCCTCGACGCGATGGACCACGGCGAGGCGCCGCCACCCCCGCCACCGATGTCCGAGGAGGAGGAGCTCCGGGTCGCCGTCCTCGTCTCCGAGGAGGAGGAGAAGAGGCGGTGGGCCGGCATCGACACGGCGCTGGCCATGTCCGTGCACCAGCAGCACGGCCGGCCACCGTCGCCTCCTCCACAGCGTGCGGCGACTCCACCGCCGCCTCCTCCACCAGGCCCACCGCCGCCGCCACCGCGTGCGGCGACTCCACCGCCGCCTCCTCCACCAGGTCCTCCTCCACCGCCTGCGGCCAACTGGCCGTGGCCGCAGGGGCCCTACATCATCCTCCCCGACGAGGACGACGAGTAGGCCGCGGCGAGGACGACGACGCCGACGCCCCTGTGCCCGCCCCGACGAGGGCTTTTTATTTTTATTTTTTATTTTTATTTTTCTATGTTTTTTTTAATTTCAATGTATTATATATATAAGTAATGAAAAATTTGCCTACGGCAATTTAAATGCGAAATTTTAAAAAAAAAGAAAAAATTGGCCGGCCGGGCTCACCGTCGAAGGGGGGCGGCGGCGCTGGGGGTGCGGGGCGGGCGCACGGGGCCGGGCGTCGCGGCGACGCTGGGGGGGGCGGCGGCGCAGGCCACCTGCAGAGAGAGAATGTGATGAGCGGCGGCGCGGGGGGAAAAGGGAGAGGTCGCGGCGGCGGCGGCGCTCACCGAGGACGGCGGCAGCGGCGGCGCTCTCCGAGGACGGCGGCAGGAAACTCGGACAGCCTGCCGGCGTGTTTTCGCTCCGCGCGCAAAAGTCCTTTGCAGTTTCGGCCGATTTGGGGGGAAGTGGGGGAGGAAGAAGGGCGAGTTATATTTGGAGGGGTCATTGGTCCCGGTTCGTGGCACCAACCGGGACCAATGACTCAACGGTCCCGGTTGATGCCACAAACCGGGACCAATGACCTGGGCGAGGGGCGCTGCTGAGCCGCCACGTGCCCATTAACGGTCCTAGTTGATGCCACAAACCGGGACCAATGTCCTGGGCGAGGGGCGCTGCTGAGCCGCCACGTGCCCATTGTTTTTCTGTTTTAACTTGCTGTTTTCATTTTAACAGGAAAAAACTTTCTTCTATTTAAAATTTGGAAAAACTTTCAACAGGAAAAGTGTTTCAATTTAAATAACTAATCTAAAACCATTTTCTGTTTTCAAAATTATGAATTCTAACTAAACAATTTTACTATTTTTAATAAAAAATGCACTAACACGTTTAAAACGGGCATAACAAATTCAAAAATGATCCAAACAATGTGAAACCTTCGCGTGGTGTCATATTATGTGTCATAGTTGCAAGGAAAAATATTGAACTTGGAAAATTGCAAACGTCATAAAAAATCCTTCACAAAATGACCTATCATGTTCGAGGTTTTATGGCATTTAGGTCAAACCACCAATGTTATGGCTAGAATCAGGGCATAGTTTATGATAATGTGCCCATATTGTGCACACATGTGCATCTTGGGATGGCTTACGATGTTGCAGGAGGAAGTTTTCGTTTTCGGCGCACGAAATAGCCAATTTCCATTTTTGAGGTGCCGAAATTGGGGTGTTCTATGAAGGAACCACCAAATTAAAGTTTGGCATTGGCACCAACCCATTTTTCAAAAATACTAGACCACCTTAGATGGACCAATTCCCAACCGGTGTATCAGAAACCTTACCGTCCATCCCTCATGAAAAAGACAAATTCCTGCCGATTCGATAGGAGGGTGCCCAGATTTGTACTACAAGTACAGGATATAATGCTTGTGAATTTTTTTTAAAATCATTTATAGGTTCACAACATGCTATTTCACTAGAGATCTACTTCAAGTTTAGCGAGGCTCAGCCCCGGGCTAAGAAGCTTCAAGCCCGCCGCTTTGAATATAGTTTGAAACGGGCATACCGGCTGGATGCTGAGCGTCGGAGGCGTACCGGTCCCTCCTGTCCCTCTAGGTGTGGCGCGTCAGATGGCCATCACGAACCACTACTACTTCGAGCTCACGCCAGAGCAGCGGAGGAATCCCCAGTGGCATCCCGACTACAGCCCGACTTGGGACGCCTTCTTCATCAATCGGCGTGAGAGTGCGCTTGCCAGGCACGAGGAGGACGGCCCACCTTGTTCGAACTTCAACGAGGCCGGCCGTCGGCTGTGGTGGCGCGGCCGGACTCTCCAGAGCGTCATGGCCTACCGTGGCCCCCGCCTGTGCTACCCTCAGTCTCAGCCCACGCGTGCTCACCCGCCGAGGTTCGACTACCGCGACTCCGACGACTACGACGACTACAGTGGCGATGTTTATAGGGCTAGGCATGACTATGACTGAATCACTCCAATATTATGTGTCATAGCTGCATGGAAAAATATTGAACTTGGATAATTGCAAACATCATAAAAAATCATTCACAAAATGACATGTCATAGTTTTCATACATTACATAGATTTACATAGGGTTTAGGGTAATTCTCCTTCGTCGCGTATGTCGATCCCTTGCCTATGATCGCTTCTTAGGCCGTAACCATGGAGCATCTTCATTATTTAACGGGATGCAAGGGTCAGTTTTCACGGTGAAGGGCGGAATTTCTTCAAACTTATCATAATCTGCTGACATGTCTGTCTTGTCCTCGACTCCCGCGATGTTTCTTTTCCCTGAAAGAACTATGTGACGCCTGGGCTCATCGTCTGATGTATTCGTTTCCTTATTTTTCCTTTTTCGGTCTGGAGGACATGTCCTTCACATAGAAAACCTGAGCCACATCATTGGCTAGGACGAATGGTTCGTCTCTGTAACCAAGATTCTTGAGATCCACTATTGTCATTCCGTACAGCTGGTCCACCTTTACCCCTTCTCTATTCATGTTGACCCAACTGCACCGAAACAAAGGGACCTTAAAAGTAGGTCCATAGTCAAGTTCCCATATCTCCTCTATGTAACCATAGTATGTGTCCTTTTTCCCATTGTCACATGTTGCATCAAAGCGGACACCACTATTTTGGTTAGTGCTCTTTTTATCTTGGGAGATTGTGTAAAATGTATTCCCATTTATCTCGTACCCTTGGAAAGTCAATACAGTCGCAGATGGTGTCGCTGAAGGGTTTCGCAACATAGAAAACAAAAATTTTCCTACGAAGACGAACAAGAACAGCCAAGATCTGATCTACGAGATGCAAAACAACGAGCGAGATAGATGAGATCTTCATACCCTTGAAGATTCGCACAGCGGAAACGTTCAATAGAACGTGGTCGGCGTAGTCGTACTAGCGTCTCCTCCTCGCGATCCGATCCGATCCAAGCGCCACAACGGGCGGCGCCTCCGAGCGTTGCACACGTACAGCGCAGCGACGACTCCTCCTCCTCGGTCCAGCAAGGTGCGGTGGAGTGGTAGATGGGATCAGCAGCACGACGGCGTGGTGCTTATGGTGGAGAGTATGTGCAGGCAGGGCTTCGCCTACGCGCGCGAGGTGGAAGAAGAAAGGCTCAAGATCTAGTCAAACTAGGGCAAGAAAATACTACAAAAGATAGAGATAACGCCGGCTGAAACAATTTTCGAGTTCACACACCTTAGCCGGCGGTCTCTTTCTTTTATAGGCGCTGGAGGCTGGATTGCTGCACCGTGGCTCAGCCGAAAATCCAGATCGATCCGGATCGAACTCTGGCGTGCGAGCAGCCGAGTCTTGCACGGTCGCGCAGCCCACGCGGGATCCTGGCGTGGCGTGCGAGCGCAGCCCAGCCGCGGGGCAGCCGACCAGCTCGATCGGCCTCTGGCGCTGCCTGGCATGCAGCCAGCCCAGGCGGGGCTGTGGCGCATGTGGCCGGCGGCCTGCTGGCGCTCGCTCCTGGCCGCTGCGCAGCCCAGCCTGCCCCGGCGCCGCGAGGCCCAGGCGCGGGAGCGGCCCAGGCGCGGCAGCCTGGCGCACGGCCCAAGCGCGGGAGCCTGGCGCGCGGCCCAGCCGGCGCCTTCCCCTTTTTTTTTCTTTTCTTTTTGCCTTTTCCCTTTTGCAGTTTTGTCTAAATGGAGCTACTAAATAGGCCCAATAGCAAAACTACTTATGGACTAACTTTTAGCCCTCATTTATTTCTACTAAATAAATATATGTATTTATTAATTCAATTAATTAATAAATCATTAATCTTCTTCCCGGAACAATTCCGTTACTCTCCGAAACTATTTCCACAAATCCCGAAACTACCCTAGCGTCGATGAGCGTTAAGTGTGTGACCCTACGGGTTCGAGAATGCGTGGACATGATCACCATTAATAATCAATAGCGGGATCTGGAAATCCATATTGACTCCCACATATTCAACGAGATCATTATCGGTGAACCACGATGTCAGGATTCAATTAATCCCGTATTCAAATTCCTTTGTCTCGCGATATTTTACTTGCCCGAGATTCGATCGTCGGTATCGCTATACCTAGTTCAATCTCGTTCATAGCAAGTACTCTTTACTCATTCCGCAATCCAATATCACCCTGTGATTAAACTCATTAATCACGTGTTTGCAAATGGTGTATGATATTGATTACCGAGTGGGCCCGGAGTATATCTCTCCAACTTGGGAGGGACAAATTCCATCTCGATACATGCAACTCAACAAGTACTTTCCGATTACCTGATAGACATCTTTATGATCACCCTTTTATAGGATGACGTTTGATGACCTCAAAGCTCTCTTCCGATACTAGGGAGTGGCATTATCTCATGGTCTAAGGAATAGGATACTGACATAGGAAAAGCTACGCAATTGTGAACACAAAGACACGATCTAATTGCTGTGCTTAATTTGGGTCTATCCATCATATCATTCTTCTAATGACATGACCTCATTATTAATCGACAACTCATGTCTATGGTTAGGAAACCTTAACCATCATTAATCAATGAGCTAGTCTAGTAGAGGCATACTAGGGATACGGTATTTGTTCATAAACCACACATGTATTAATGTTTCCACTTAATACAATTCTAGCATGGAATATAAACATTATCATGAATAAGAAATATAATAATAACAATATTATTATTGCCTCTAGGGCATATTTCCTTCAGTCTCCCACTTGCACTAGAGTCAATAATCTAGTCAATACTTGCGCCTATAACACTCGTGGCATTCGAGTGTTATTCATACGCGTTGCACGTGGTAAACCTTATCTATGGGTCTGACACTTTCAGATCCGTATGTATTTGCATATCTTTGCGTCATCACGCATTGCTCATCTTTTATGAGATGGCATCGTATAAACTTGGTCTTCTGGTGAGACCTTTGTTTCTTTGCCAAGACTATGTTGTCACTATTGTCATACAATAGAACTACATGGTACTAGCACACTTGGAACTACACTTAGTTCTCTTGCCGCTTCTAAAGCGATTATATACTTAGCCCTGTTGCAGTGTCCGTCACAATGTTTCACATTGGAACTCATCCAAGTAATCATGGAACTTTATTCCATCTTATTGTGCCACCTTATAACTCAAAACAAATAGTCTAAAATTGAGATTAAATTTTACCTGTATATGTGACAAAGCCAATGTAACTTATTGCAATGAACCATTTGTCACTTCTGTATACAGAACATATTCTTACTTCTTCGAAAGTACATAAGAATATCTTTACTGTTGTCCAACAATCATCATATGAATGCTCGTAACCTTTTAGAGCATCGGACATATCTGGATATACATATCATGGTATACAAGATTGATAAGATCATTCTTGTGGTTTCAATCATCAAGTGTCAAAACAGTTGATTCTTGCTTCAACCTCTTCCATGCAACAAGAACCGTTCTTTATTGTTTCCATATTGAACAAATTCAATATTTCATCTATGTACTTTGACAAAACTATATTAGTGCCTCAATCTATCTGCATAGACATTGATGCTTAATATTCTGGTTTTGCCTAAGTCTTTCATCAAAAATCTAATTTTAATGAAAACTTCACAATATCAAGAAAAACACATAATTTCCAATGACCAATATGTCGTCTACATAAAGCATTAGAAATATGTCTCAGCGCTCCCACTTACTTTCTTGTAAATACAAGCATCTTCAAATATCTTGATGAAATTAAACTCTTTTAACATTTTCATCATTTGAAGATTCCAACTCCGTTATGCTAACTTCTACCATTGAAGTTTGCACACATATCTAGCAACCTTTGAATTAACAAAACCCATTGGGTCGTGTCAGGTACACGTCCTTGGTGTGCATTCCGGTAGAGGAACGTTGTTTTGTTTATTCAACTATCATATCTCAATATGTAACTGTTGCTAGAGTAATCCATATGACGAAGTCAGGGCCCATCACCGCTTCTTTGTATATTGTTGGTTAATATTATCTAATAATATCTCGTTTTCTCAAATCTTGCTATTTGATTACGACCAACTTGGTTAAATAGGAACTTCGATGTCGTGACTACAACACATTGTAGACGCGTGAGCCATGAATGCAGTTGCCGCTTCCAGAACATATTCTGGTGCTGTGCTACTCTGATCATCTTGCTCAGATTCAATAACCTCATCAAGTTCTATCTTCCTTCCACTTAAACCTTTCGCGAGAAAACTCCTTCAAAAAGAAATTCACTTTTAAGTGACAATCACTATGTGTTTGGGTTCATAGTAGAAGAAATACCCATCGACATTCTTTGGGATAACCTACAAAGATTTACTAATCTGATTTTGGTTGTAAACATTTTACACATATGCCTTGCATACCAAAATTTAAGAAAAGACAACTACAACTTGTATGGTGTCATTTCAGCAGATTGTGATGGCACTCTATTCAGTGAAAGCAGTAATCTCTAAAGCATAATCCACAAATTATATTGGTAGTTTTATTTCATAATTGATCTAACCATGTCAAACAAGGTTTGATTACACCCATCGAAAACTCCATACTCATGTGGCGTTTCACGAGATGCAAGTTTGTGAAACAATTCACTTAACTCTTAGATGTTTGCTAAACTTGTAACTCAAATGTTCTTCTTTTATGATCCAATCATAAATACTTGAATTTTCTTGTTACAATAACTTCCACTTCAGAAATTGAATAGTTTCAATCATTTTATAATTCTATCTCATCAAGTAGATATACCATACATCTATTTAAGTCATTGATGAAATATAAAATACACCGCATTCGACTTTACACCATGAACTACATACATCATTATGTATGATCTCCATTTAGTTAGTCGATTGCTCTGTCCATGGCCAATGAACAAGTTTAATCATCTCTAGGAAAAGTCTCACAAGTGTCAATCAATTCAAAATCAAATGACTCGAAAATCTATCAATATAGAATTTCTTTCATGTTTTATTTCCAATATGACTTAAACAGCAGTGTTTCAAATAAGTGAAATTATTTGTCTTGCGACCTTTAGCATCAGTGTTACAAATATCTATTTTACCAACAAGATTTATAATAATCTATCCATCGATTATGGAAGACGGTAATAATTTGAACAACTATTATTCTCATAATACCAGAACAAGATAACAATTATTATGTTCATAACAAATCTTGAAGGCTAGGTTTGATGCCGGCGAAAAACACAATAACACTTTTATTTGTTTCTCGACGTGCATCATTGCCACATTCTTTTGCTAGTTACTTAGGCCATTGTAGTTCTTGTATTGTGTTGCTTTGTATGACATTTCATACCAACAATCCAGTATCGAATACTCAAGAATTACATTGTTAACAAGCAAAGAATATATTTATAACATGTATATCATTTATATACCTGAGCTGGACATTTCCAGTCTTTTCCTTTTCTACCAAATATTCTGCAGATCCTATTTAGCGTTTTCCTATCCACTTAGAAGAATCTATCAACATCAATAGTGGTGTCAATCATTTGACACATGGTCCAAAAATTTAGTCAAATACTAATGGCTTTGGATTTGCACATTGAGGTGGATCACCATCATCATATAATAGGTGTTCTTCTAGATTCTAATCTTTAGCATTCTTTCAGTATGGCAAAACAACTTAGCCGATACCTTTTCATCCATCTTATCATGACAATTTCATGATGAAACTACTATAGCTCATAAGGATGATTGCAAGTATATATTAGTTCCCAAACTGTTGGGTGATCGGGATGCCTAGCATCTTCAATCTTCGCATATATTCATACAATATGAGCATATGTTCCTTTACTAATTTATACTTCATCATTTTGCAAACAATCAAAGTTTTAGATATCAAATATCTTTCACTTCTTGTTTGTTTCTGAAACAATTCTTTCAGCTCCAAGATCACTTTGATTCTCAAACAATTTTGAAGATCAATTTCTCATGAAGGCAAACATGATCTTATATGCTAAACTTGAATCATTGCTCTTAGATTAATACAGCTTATTAAATCTTATGGAGCAAGCGAGGTTTGCTAAAGTTTGCGATAGGACTTAATCTTTAGTCTTGACATTCTAACTAAACGGTACTAATCCGTAAAAAGATTATCCAGAATTCTATAGTTCTTTTAACTCAATTTAAACTAAGTGTTGGTGGAAAACGGTTGCCAAAGACTACAACGACTTATGCAAAAACACTAAGATTTAGTTCATGATAATTAGTTCAAGTTAATCAAATAACTAATGAACTCCCACTAAATTCAACATCCCTCGAAGTTGTTTAGTGAGGCATGATCCAAATTCACTACACCAAGACCGATCATCACGTGAGATGATGTAGTTTTAATGGTGAACATCAACATGTTGATCATATCATCCATATGACTCATGCTTGACCTTTCGGTCCGTGTGTTCCGAGGCCATGTCTGTACATGCTAGGCTCGTCAAGTTTAACCCAAGTATTTTGGCGTGTGCAAAACTGGCTTGCACCCGTTGTATGTGAACGTAGAGTTTATAGCACCCGATCATCACGTGATGCTTCAAAACGACGATCTTTCGCAACGGCGCATACAAGGGGAGAACACATTTTATCTTGAAATTAAGTGTGAGGGATCATCTTATAATGCTACCGTCGCGATCAAAGCAAAATAAGATGCATACATAAAGGATAAACATCACATGCAAATACAATATGTGACATGGTATAGCCAATCTTCGCACATCGATCTCCATCGCGTGCGCGCCGACATGATCTTCATCACTCCACCATGATTGCCTCCACCACGAATAGCAACTACGACTATTGCTAACTACTTAGCGATAAAGTAAAGCTATTACATGGCGTATAAGAAGTTGACACGCAGGTCATACAAAATTATAAAGACAACCATATGGCTCCTGCCGGTTGTGAACTCATCGACATGCAAGTCGTGAAACATTACAAAACATGATCATTGCATACATCACATATATCAACATACACATCACATCTTGTGGCAATACCATATCACAAACACTCCCTGCAAAAACAAGTTAGACGCCTCTAATTTGTTGTTTGCATATTTTACGTGGCTTATGGGAGCTACGCATAAGAACGGTTCTTACCTACGCAAAGCCACAACGGTGATATTATGGTTGCCAACATCCGTTGTAGATCCCATGACTACTATAGTGAGAGAAACTGGCATCCACCAGCCGCATGTGTGGAATAAGCCACACGTCAAGTGCGGAGCCGGTCTCGCGAACGAGGTCGCGTAAGGTTGGCTTGGACCGCTTCGATCTCACTATACCGCGCCATAAGAAATACACAACATAGAGGTTTGCAACAGAAAACATCAACGCCCGCAACAAGCATGTTGCGTTTTACTCGTGTAAAACATCTACGCATAGATCTCGCTCTGATACCACTGAAGGGTTTCGCAACATAGAAAACAAAAATTTTCCTACGAAGACGAACAAGAACAGCCAAGATCTGATCTACGAGATGCAAAACAACGAGCGAGATAGATGAGATCTTCATACCCTTGAAGATTCGCACAGCGGAAACGTTCAATAGAACGTGGTCGGCGTAGTCGTACTAGCGTCTCCTCCTCGCGATCCGATCCGATCCAAGCGCCACAACGGGCGGCGCCTCCGAGCGTTGCACACGTACAGCGCAGCGACGACTCCTCCTCCTCGGTCCAGCAAGGTGCGGTGGAGTGGTAGATGGGATCAGCAGCACGACGGCGTGGTGCTTATGGTGGAGAGTATGTGCGGGCAGGGCTTCGCCTACGCGCGCGAGGTGGAAGAAGAAAGGCTCAAGATCTAGTCAAACTAGGGCAAGAAAATACTACAAAAGATAGAGATAACGCCGGCTGAAACAATTTTCGAGTTCACACACCTTAGCCGGCGGTCTCTTTCTTTTATAGGCGCTGGAGGCTGGATTGCTGCACCGTGGCTCAGCCGAAAATCCAGATCGATCCGGATCGAACTCTGGCGTGCGAGCAGCCGAGTCTTGCACGGTCGCGCAGCCCACGCGGGATCCTGGCGTGGCGTGCGAGCGCAGCCCAGCCGCGGGGCAGCCGGCCAGCTCGATCGGCCTCTGGCGCTGCCTGGCATGCAGCCAGCCCAGGCGGGGCTGTGGCGCATGTGGCCGGCGGCCTGCTGGCGCTCGCTCCTGGCCGCTGCGCAGCCCAGCCTGCCCCGGCGCCGCGAGGCCCAGGCGCGGGAGCGGCCCAGGCGCGGCAGCCTGGCGCACGGCCCAAGCGCGGGAGCCTGGCGCGCGGCCCAGCCGGCGCCTTCCCCTTTTTTTTTCTTTTCTTTTTGCCTTTTCCCTTTTGCAGTTTTGTCTAAATGGAGCTACTAAATAGGCCCAATAGCAAAACTACTTATGGACTAACTTTTAGCCCTCATTTATTTCTACTAAATAAATATATGTATTTATTAATTCAATTAATTAATAAATCATTAATCTTCTTCCCGGAACAATTCCGTTACTCTCCGAAACTATTTCCACAAATCCCGAAACTACCCTAGCGTCGATGAGCGTTAAGTGTGTGACCCTACGGGTTCGAGAATGCGTGGACATGATCACCATTAATAATCAATAGCGGGATCTGGAAATCCATATTGACTCCCACATATTCAACGAGATCATTATCGGTGAACCACGATGTCAGGATTCAATTAATCCCGTATTCAAATTCCTTTGTCTCGCGATATTTTACTTGCCCGAGATTCGATCGTCGGTATCGCTATACCTAGTTCAATCTCGTTCATAGCAAGTACTCTTTACTCGTTCCGCAATCCAATATCACCCTGTGATTAAACTCATTAATCACGTGTTTGCAAACGGTGTATGATATTGATTACCGAGTGGGCCCGGAGTATATCTCTCCAACTTGGGAGGGACAAATTCCATCTCGATACATGCAACTCAACAAGTACTTTCCGATTACCTGAGAGACATCTTTATGATCACCCTTTTATAGGATGACGTTTGATGACCTCAAAGCTCTCTTCCGATACTAGGGAGTGGCATTATCTCATGGTCTAAGGAATAGGATACTGACATAGGAAAAGCTACGCAATTGTGAACACAAAGACACGATCTAATTGCTGTGCTTAATTTGGGTCTATCCATCATATCATTCTTCTAATGACATGACCTCATTATTAATCGACAACTCATGTCTATGGTTAGGAAACCTTAACCATCATTAATCAATGAGCTAGTCTAGTAGAGGCATACTAGGGATACGGTGTTTGTTCATAAACCACACATGTATTAATGTTTCCACTTAATACAATTCTAGCATGGAATATAAACATTATCATGAATAAGAAATATAATAATAACAATATTATTATTGCCTCTAGGGCATATTTCCTTCAGTCGCGGCCAACAAGTAGAGCTGATCTCCAATAGTGGTGTCATTTATGAGATGTAATTGCAACCAAGTGCCAAAAGTCTCCATGTGATTTTCTTTAATCCAGTAGTCATCCTTCCCCGGGAACTTAGAGCGTACAACATTCATGTGTTCCTTGATATACGGAGCCACGAAGGTAGAGCTTTGTAAAACTGTGTAGTGTGCTTGATTCAAAGAATGCCCGTCCCTAAATATCATTGCTTTCTTTCCTAGCGTGCCTTTTCCACTTAGTCTCCCCTCATACCGTGATTCAGGAACACCAATCGGCTTAAGGTCAGGAAGAAAGTCAACACAGAACCCAATGACCTCCTCTGTTCCATAGCCCTTGGAGATGCTTCCTTCTGGCCTTGCACGATTACGAACATATTTCTTTAAGACTCCCATGAACCTCTCGAAGGGGAACATATTGTGCAGAAATACAGGACCGAGAATGGAAATCTCATCAACTAGGTGAACTAAGAGATGCGTCATAATATTGAAGAAGGACGGGGGGAACACCAACTCAAAACTGACAAGACATTGGACCACATCCTTTTGCAGCCTTTCTAGACTTTCTCGATCGATCACCTTCTGAGATATTGCATTGAGGAATGCACATAGCTTCACAATGGGTACTCGAACATTTTCCGGTAGAAGCCCCCTCAATGCAACCGGAAGCAACTGCGTCATAATCACGTGACAATCATGAGACTTCAGGTTCTGGAATTTTTTCTCTGCCATATTTATTATTCCCTTTATATTAGACGAGAACCCAGCCGGGACCTTGATACTATTCAGGCATTCAAAAAAGATTTCCTTCTCTGCTTTGGTAAGAGCGTAGCTGCTTAAGTATTGACGGCCTTTATCAGTATGCTTGTTGTATGGGTCTTTGATACGTTGCTGGTCCTCCCGTGCTTCTGGTGTATCTTTTGTCTTCCCATACACGCCTAGGAAGCCTAGCAGGTTCACGCAAAGATTCTTCGTCACGTGCATCACATCGATTGAAGAACGGACCTCTAGGTCTTTCCAATACTCAAGCTCCCAAAATATAGATTTCTTCTTCCACATGGCCGTGTGTCCGGTAATGGGGTCTTTCGGAACAGATTGACCGCCAGAACCCTTTCCAAATATTACTTCTAGGTCCTTCACCATACCAAATACATCAGCACCTTTAGGGAGCTTAGGCTTCTTCCGGTGATCTGCCTCACCGTTGAAATGCTTGCCTTTTTTTCTTACTTGATGATTGGTCGGAAGAAATTTACGACACTCCAGGTACACAACCTTCTTACATTTATCCAAATATGTACCTTTAGTCTTATCTAAACAGTGCGTGCATGCATTGTATCCCTTGTTTGACTGTCCTGAAATATTACTAAGAGCAGGCCAATCATTGATGGTTACGAACAGCAACGCTCGTAGGTCAAATGGCTCCTGTTTATGCTCATCCCACACCTTTACACCTGGTTCTGCCCACAGCTGCAATAGTTCATCGACTAATGGCCTTAGATACACATCAATGTCGTTGCCGGGTTGCTTCGGTCCTTGGATGAGCACTGGCATCATAATGAACTTCCGCTTCATGCACAACCAAGGAGGAAGGTTGTAGATACATAGAGTCACGGGCCAGGTGCTGTGACTGCAGCTCTGCTCCCCAAAAGGATTCATGCCGTCTGTACTTAGACCAAACCATAAGTTCCTCGCATCACCTGCAAAGTTTGAGTACTTTCTCTCGATGTTTCTCCACTGCGACCCATCGGCGGGGTGTCTCAGTTTCCCGTCTTTCTTACGCTCTTCTTTGTGCCATCGCAACAACCTAGCATGCTCTTTGTTTCTGAACAGACGTTTCAACCGTGGTATTATAGGAGCATACCACATAACCTTAGCAGGAACCTTCTTCCTGGGGGGCTCGTCATCACCCTCAACATCACCAGGGTCATCTTGTCTGATCTTGTACCGACATGCAGTGCATACCGGACATTTATCCATATTCTCATACTTCTCACCACGGTATAAGATACAGTCATTAATGCATGCATGTATCTTCTCCACATCTAATCCTAGAGGGCAGATAGTCTTCTTTGCTTCGTACGTTGTCTCGGGCAGCTCATTATCCTTTGGAAGCTTTGGCTTTATTATTTTCAGTAACTTCTCAAATCCCTTGTCAGATAAACCAGCCTCTGCCTTCCATTTCAGCAATTCAAGTGTGGTACCGAGCTTTGTGCTGCCATCTTCGCAATTTGGGTATAATAACTTTTTGTGATCGTTTTGCATGGCCTCCAACTTCAGCTTCTCCCTTTCTGTATCGCATTGTTGCTTTGCATCAGAAATGACCCGACCAAGACCATCACCGGGCTCATCCGATGCCCGTTGTTCTTCTTCATTGCCGCCTCCCTCTTCTTCATTGTCTTCCATTGCAGTATCACCGTATTCTTCAGGATAGCTGTCATCATCCTCTTCTTCATTTTCTTCCAGCCTAACCCCTCTTTCTCCGTGCATGGCCCAACAATAATATCCGGGCATGAAACCTCTCCGAAGCAGATGGCTTTGAAGGATTCTCGGGGCAGAGTGCTCCGTCAAATTTCGACAGTCGATGCAGGGACAAGGCATAAAATTATCCACTTTGTTTGCCTTAGCCACATCGATAAATTTATGCAGGCCTGCAATAAAATCAGAATCGCGTCGGTCGCCGTACATCCATCGCATCCGCGCATCGATCTGCGTTATAATAATTAACTATTATAATAACATCATGAATAGTGAAATGACCACCCACATGGACACATATGCAAGATTTTTATATCAGTTACAGATGAAGAAGATAAGGTTGCTAACCTCGGCGGAGGATACCGTGTTGTGCGAACTTAAATGTGGCATGGACATTTCGTCGAACACCTTGTGTGCAATCAAAGGAAAAAAAAAAGCTAGCACCCACACCACACACACAATTCAGCAAATTTTTGTGGCAAAGGGCAAAGGGCTGGGTATCAATTTATAGCCAGGGGAGGGTCTTTGATCCCGGTTCATGCCATGAACCGGGACCAATGACCCGCATAGAGGCACGTGTCATGCTGGGGAGGCCTTGGTCCCGGTTAATGCCACAAACCGGGACCGATACCCCGAAATGAACCGGGACTAATCTCCAGGCGGCATGGACCGGGACCAATAAGTGTCATTGGTCCCCAATGGCCAGCCGAACCGGGACAGATGACATTTGGGTGCTGGACCAAAGACCCTTTTTCTACTAGTGATTTTCATCGTTCATCTCATGTAACTCACAGTCCTCTAAATTATTTACTCCAATGTCTGAGGTCCTCGTGTTACTTTCGTTGGTGGGTTTGAGTACTATGTGAGTTTTTTTGGATGATTTAGCCGATTTACTTGGATTTATTTGCTTAAAAGCAAGGTCTGATGTGGAGCATGCTTTATATTTGTTTCAAATGCATGTCGGGTGCCTTTTTAATTCCAAAATCCTCATTGTTCAACTCAATTGGGGAGAGGAATACCATCATTTAAATCAATTATTTTGATATAAACGCATTATTCATCGTGTTTGTTCTCCACATGCTTCCCCACAAAATGATATTGTCGAATGTAAACATAGACATATTGTTAAGATGAGTATCTATACTCGCTCATTCTTCTCTTGATTTTCGTTTTGGAATGAAGCGTTTCTCATATCCGTATATCTTATCAATCGCATGCCTACTGGCACTCTCAATAATGCCTCTCCTCTTTTTCGCCTTTTCCATGAACATCCGGATTATTCTTTCCTTTGCTCGTTTTCAAGCACGTGTTGGCCAAACTTAGGGTCGTAGAACAATCACAAACTTTCTTTTAGGTGTACCCAATGTTTCTTCCTCGGGTATAGTTCCATGCATAAAAGCCTCGCGACACATATATATTTTGCGCGATGTCATGTTTGACGAAGCACTGTACATGTTTTCCACCGAGTCCACTTCGGTTACCTCAAACATCGCGCCACCATCGTACTTTCCTCTTTCTAAGCCGGTAGTATATGATGATCGCATGCAAAATTACAATCTTACCTTGTTGGTGCCTATTGATATCCCCCGAGCAGCTCTCCTACTATTTCAGGTATTGGGAACCCTCCCTCTATGATGCCCGCTCTAGCACGTCACGTTGCACCTATCATCGACAAGGCGTATGTCGGTCTACATGGGACTCGGCCTCAAGGCCATGTACCTGGGCCTCCATCGTCAGCCCAACCTGCTCCTAGAGCAACGACATCGACCTCGGCTCCCCATGGGACGTATTCGGCCCATCCGTCCTCAACCTGTGGCTCCGCTATGGATTTTGAGCCTGTAGTCAAAGTTAGTTGACTTGGTGATGTTGTTAGCTGATACGTCCATTTTGCATCACTATTTTGTATCATAATTTACTGTTATTCATTGATATATTTCACATTTAGAGATGATACTTATGTTGTTTCCTCTGTTTTTACATGTTTGATGATCATTGGAGGATTTGCAGCCGGAGTCAGGAATTGGCAAAGGTAACCGCCGCTGTGAGTATTGTTTTTACTTCTGTCTTTTATTTTTATTTTATTTTGCTATGGAGAGTTCTCCATTTGGTTTCCTATTCGGGAACACTACTACCACTGCTGCGGATGTGGATAAACCACAACCACCACCTGCTCAATTAGATCCTTTTAAAATACCTATAAAAATTGTTGAACGTGTTATGGATAACTGCTATTCAGGAGATGGAATTGTCCATCCAGGTGATCACTTACTCTTTATACATGAATTATGCAAGTTGTTCAAGTGTGCAGGTATTTCACCAAGCCAGGTTAAGAGGAGGCTATTCTCTTTATCACTGAAAGGCAGAGCCGAGGAGTGGTATCGGCTGCTTAAAGATGGTCCATCTATTGCTTGGGAGGAAATTATACCTCTCTTTTATTCCAAGTTTTATCCTCCAAGTGAAATTCATAAAGACCGTAATCGAATATATAACTTTTGAACTCATGATGGAGAGAGTATTGCCCAAGCGTGGGGGAGATTGAAGTTACTAATGCTCAAATGTCCCATTCATGAGCTCCCCAGTAATATTGTTATTGATATTTTTTATGCGAGGCTTACTCTTCATGAAAAGGAATTTTTGGATGCTTCCTGTTTTGGATCATTCACCCATATGAAGGAAGATGCTAAGTGGAATCTTCTTGACCGTATTCAAGAAAATGCTTAAGGATGGGAAAACGACAAAGGTAGGAAGTCAGGTATAAATTATGATTATGAATGCATTAAAGCTTTTATGGGAACCAATGACTTTCATAATGTTAGCACTGCTTATGGTCTTGATTCTCAAATACTTGCTAACTGTTTTAAGGCCTTTGCCTCTTATCTTGATGTTCCAAAGAAAGATTGGAACAAATATCATGCGCCTTATAAAGATTCCATTAGTCATATTCCTGCTACAGCTACTGAAGTTTGTACTATTGATAGCATTTTGCCTGAACCTTATTTCGAGAAGACGCCTTTCCCTGCTAAGGTAAAAGAGCATTCTACTTTGGTAAGTGTGCTTAATAAAAGTACTAAGAAAGCTGCAGAACCTGATGAGCAAATTATTATTAAGTCTCATGTAGCTATAGTAAAGGACCTTGTTACTAAAGATGTGGGAGATGAACATATTGTCTTTTGTGAAGATGCTACTAACATTGTTTCACATCCTAATAGGCGTAGGAAAACAAGCGTTCCTGTTATTTCTGTCAGGATTGGTGATCATTGCTATTATGGTTTATGTGACATTGGTGCAAGTTCAAGTGCCATTCCTTTAGAGCTTTACAGAAAAATCATGGATGAGATTGGCCCTTGTGAATTAGAGGAGATTGATGTGGTTATTCAGCTTGCTAACAGAGAGACTGTCTAGCCTCTTGGTATTGTTCGAGATGTGGAAGTTTTATGCGGTAAGACTAAATATCCTACTAATTTTCTAGTACTTGGTAAGGAAGCTAGTAAAACTTGTCCTATTATTTTTGGTAGACCCTTTTTGAATACTTGTGGCGCTGTGATAAACTGTAAGAAGGAGAATTTTTTTACTAAGTTTAATGGAGAATCTTATGAGTTTAATTTTTCTAAGTTTGCTAAGATTTCTTATGAAAATAAAATGCCTAATAAAAAATTTCGAGTTGAACAGCTTGCTTCTATTGCTCTTGCTCCTAACAATGCTTTCCAGCAATTTATGGAGGACCATGAAAGTGACGTCTTCAGGAAGGAAAGAGAAGAGATTGACGATATTCTTCTTCGTCAACCACCGTTGATTAAGCACAATTTACCTGTGGAGGATCTTGGTACCACTTTGCCACCTAATGAAGTTCCTGTTTTTGAATTAAAACCTTTACCAGATGATCTTAAGTATGCTTATATAGATGATAAGAAAATATATCCTGTTATTATCAGTTCTAAACTTTCAGGAAAGGAAGAAGAAATGTTATTGGAAGTATTGAGGAAACATCGAAGAGCTTTGGGATATACTCTTGATGATTTAAAAGGGATTTCTCCCACTTTATGTCAGCATGCTATTAACATGGAGGAAGACTCAAAGCCAGTTGTTGAACATCAACGCCGCTTAATTCCCAAGATGAAGGAAGTGGTAAGAAATGAGGTATTAAAACTCCTTGATGCTGGTATTATTTATCCTATTGGTGATAGTAGATGGGTTAGTCCTATTCATTGTATTCCTAAGAAAGGAGGTTTGACTGTTGTGCCTAATGAGAATAATGAGCTTATTCCTCAAAGGGTAGTAGTTCGTTATTGATTTTAGAAAGGTAAACAAAGTTACTAAGAAAGATCATTATCCTTTACCGTTTATAGATCAAATGCTAGAGAGGTTATCTAAGAAGACTCACTTTTGTTTTCTTGATGGTTATTCCGGTTTCTCTCAGATTGCTGTTAGAAAGGAAGATCAAGAGAAAACCATTTTTACTTGTCCTTATGGAACTTATGCTTATAGATGTATGCCGTTTGGTTTGTGCAATGCTCCTGCTACTTTTCAAAGATGCATGTCTGCTATTTTTCATGGTTTTTGTGAAGAAATTGTGGAGGTTTTCATGGACGATTTCTCCGTCTATGGAACTTCTTTTGATAATTGTTTGCACAATCTTGATAAAGTTTTGCAGAGGTGTGAAGAAACTAATCTTATTCTAAATTGGGAGAAATGCCACTTTATGGTGAATGAAGGAATTATTCTTGGACATAAAATTTCTGAAAGAGGTATTGAAGTTGACAGAGCGAAAGTTGAAGTGATTGAGAAAATGCCCTGTCCCAGAGATGTTAAAGGTATTCATAGTATTCTTGGTCATGCTGGTTTCTATAGGAGGTTTATTAAAGATTTCTCTAAGATTTCAAAGCCTCTTACTAATCTTCTTCAAAAAGATGTACCATTTGTCTTTGATAATGATTGTAAGGAAGCTTTTGAAACTCTTAAGAAGGCTTTAACAACTGCTCCTATTGTTCAACCACCTGATTGGAATTTACCCTTTGAAATTATGTATGATGCTAGTGATTTTGCTGTTGGTGCTGTTCTTGGATAGTGCGTGGATAAGAAGTTAAATGTTATTCATTATGCTAGTAAGACTCTTGATGCTGCTCAGAAGAATTATGCTACTGATGAGAAAGAGTTTCTTGCTATTGTTTTTGCATGTGATAAGTTTAGACCTTACATTGTCGATTCTAAAGTTACTATTCATACTGATCACACTGCTATTAGATATCTTATGTCGAAGAAGGATGCTAAGCCTAGGCTTATTAGATGGGTGTTGCTTTTACAAGAGTTTGATTTGCATATTATAGATAGGAAAGATGCTGAAAATCCTGTTGCTGACAATTTGTCTAGATTGGAAAATATTTCTTTTGATCCTATTCCTGTTAATGATAGTTTTCCAAATGAACAGTTGGCTTCGATAAATGTAACTTTGCAAGACCTTTCTTGGTATGTTGATTATGCTAACTTTATTGTTTCCAAGTATTTGCCTCCAACCTTTACAGCTCAGAAGAGAAGAAAATTCTTTTATGATTTGAGGCATTATTTTTGGGACGACCCACACTTATATAAAGGAGTTGATGGTATTATGCGAAGATGCGTTCCAAAATATGAACAACAAGAAATATTGAGAAAATGCCATGGAAGTGCTTATGGAGGACATCATGCTAGAAATAGAACTGCACAAAAGGTTCTACAATTAGGTTTTTATTGGCCAACCCTCTTTAAAGATGCTAGAAGGTATGTTTTATCTTGCGATGAATGTCAAAGAGTAGGTAATATCTCTAGACGTAATGAAATGCCTATGAGTTACACTCTTGTTATTAAACCATTCGATTGTTGGGGATTTGACTTTATGGGTCATTTTCCTCCTTAAAAAGGGTATACTCATATACTTGTTGTTGTTGATTATGTTACTAAGTGGGTAGAAGCCATACCTACAAGGAGTGCCGATGGAGAGACCTCGTTAAAAATGCTTAAGGACATTATTTTTCCTAGGTTTGGTGTGCCTAGATATCTTATGACTGACGGAGGTTCTCATTTTATTCATGGCGGTTTTAGAAAAACTCTTGCTAGATATGATGTTAATCATAGAATTGCTTCTGCTTATCATCCCCAAAATAGTGGGCAGGTAGAGCTTTCAAATAGAGAGATCAAGTCTATCTTGCAAAAGACTGTCAATAGATCTAGGAAAAACTGGGCTAGCAAGTTAAACGATGCTTTATGGGCTTATAGAACTGCTTATAAGAACCCCATGGGCATGTCTCATTACAAGATGGTTTACGGAAAAGCATGTCACTTGCCCTTAGAATTAGAACACAAAGCTTTTTGGGCAGTGAAAGAGCTTAATAGGGATTTTAAACTCGCCGGTAAGAAAAGGTTGTTAGATTTGAGTTCTTTAGATGAGTGGAGAAACAAAGCTTATGAGAATACCAAATTTTTCAAAGAGAAAGTCAAGCAATGGCATGATAAGAGAATTCTTAAGAGAGAGTTTCATGGTGGTGAGAAAGTTCTATTGTATAGGTCTCGTCTCAGATTTTTTGCAGGAAAATTACTCTCAAAATGGGAAGGACCTTATGTTATTGTGGAAGTGTACCGCTCAGGTGCGATAAAGATTGCCTCATTAAAAGATGACACTACACAAGTGGTGAATGGTTAAAGACTCAAACATTATATTGCTGGAGATTCCTATAATGAAGACGTTGATGTCATTCAAACGGTTTCTCCAGAAGAATTTATACAGGACAATATGCAGGAACCTGCAGAGTTCGTTTTCGAATAGGTAACAGTTCTAGTCAGAAAAGGTTCGCGTAAAACTTTTCCATTAATATTTTTGTTATTTTTATTAAATATGAAAAATCATGAGACGAAAACGGGCAGGAGACGGAGTCCAGTGGCTCCTCACCACCAGGGGCGCGGGCCCACTCCAGGCCATGCCGCCCTGTGGTGAGACCACCTCGGAGTTTGTTTCCGTCCCGGTTTCCTCCTGTGATTTCGTTTCGATGTTTAATTTTCGCCTATATAACCCCCCGGATTGCCCGAGGTCTGTATATCATTTTCTCGTTGTGTTTTCATTTCGAGCTATTTCTGTCAGGGGATTGTTCTCAGCTTTGGAGTTACAATGTCTTCGCCCGGTCCATCCGAGGAGAACTCTCTTGCGGATATCATTAATCCATACATGAGGGAGCTAAAGATGCATCCGAAGGAGTTGTTACTCAAGGATGGGGAGTTGTAGATTGAAGATGTCCAAGGCCCTAAGGGAGAAGGGAGTCTCGAAGCAAGGATGGAAGCGCTGGAACAAGAAGTTTTTAAATATAAGAAGATGGCGGAACGCGAAGTGGATATCATCCATAGGATTAATCAAGAGCTTGTCACCAAGTACAAGAAAGAGACTACAGAGCTCTGGAGTGACATCTTTTCACTCCATGAGACCACTAACCAACTACAAGCACAACTCTACGACTTGCAGAACCAAAACTGTGAGTATGAAGCTAGGTTTAAACAAATGAGTGCTGCTGCAAGTTTCAGGATATTGGAGACCAAGACATCCTTTCTTGACGGGGTACCTC
The DNA here is from genome assembly GCA_007115705.1 of Dactylis glomerata. Classification (NCBI taxonomy): domain Eukaryota; kingdom Viridiplantae; phylum Streptophyta; class Magnoliopsida; order Poales; family Poaceae; genus Dactylis; species Dactylis glomerata. The sequence goes on from QXEO01000382.1 coordinate 5,069,829, forward strand.
TGCCTTGGAAGTATGATGATGATAAAGACTCACCACCACCGCCGAAGGAGTAATTCGTCATTGGTATAGGCATCCCCTTGGCTTGTTCCAAGCTTGGGGGAGTGCCGCGGTATCGCATCATTATCTTTTACTCATTTACTTTTCAAGTAGAGTCATATCATGAATAGAGAAATTATCTTATAGAATAGTTTGCAGTGTGGAAGTATCCTCCTTAGTTAGTTATCTATGTATCCCTTGGTGTGAGTTGCGGTAATGAAATATTAATGAGAAGTTTTATCGTTTACTTTCCGCACACTTTATTTTAGTTTGCAATGTTTCTTATGTGATTAGTCTTGTTGATTAGTATTGGTGTCACTTTGGGAGCATGAGTAAATTTAGTTGGTTTTGGCAAACTTAGCTTGGTCAGTAGCAACATTACCTTGAGGTTTGAGTAGAAAAGAAGAAATAAGTGCTTGTAGTTACATCACTTTAGTTTTCCTTCATGTTTGGCTAATAAGCAATAGTATTCTCAAGTTAAAATCATTGTACTTTCAAGGAAGTTTGCATGATTGTTCCTATTATATGTATGTATGTTTGTTTCATGCAACCCTTATGCTTGCTACCCAGCCTTGCTAGCCAAAAACCTGTACTGAGAGGGAATACTTCTCGTGCATCCAATTCCCAAAAGCCAAGTTACTTCCAAAGAGTCCACTATAAATTCCTATGCATGGTATTTCAAGCCATTCCAAGTAAATTTTCATGTGCTACCTTTCAAAAACCTTCAAATACTTCTCATTTTGTGCCACTGTTTTTAGCTCATGAAGACGTAGTGGATGAGTTTGTTATCTTCCATACTAAATTAAGTACCCCTCGACTACGCAGCTTCATCTGCTCGTCATTAATTTTGCAAGGGAGCTGGTCAGACCATTGTAATCTAAACAAGAAAAGAAAAAGGCACTCCTCCATGGTTTGTGAAAGTTGGTGGGCACCCGATGGAATCGGTTAGCCATGGTTTGAGAAAGGAAAAGGTGGGTGATACGTCTCCAACGTATCTATAATTTTTGATGCTCCATGCTTGTTTTTACACCATTTGCCTATTGTTTCGTTACACTTAGTGGCACTTTTATGCATTTTCCGGAACTAACCTATTAACGAGTTGCCACAGTGCTAGTTTCCTGTTTTCTGCTGTTTTTGTGTTTCAGAAGTGATACACAGGAAATATTCTCGGAATTGGATGAAACAAGTTCCTAAAGTCTTATTTTACCCGGAAGCTTCCAGAGATCCGAAGAAGAGTCGGAGGGGGGCCACCAGGGCCCCTCACGAGGGGCCCGCGTGGCCAGGCCCCTGGCCGCGTGGGCCCCGCGTGAGGGCGCCTGGCTCCCCCTCTGACATCGCCCCTTCGCCTATAAAGACCCCCAAACGGAAAAAACCTAAGTACCCGATCAGATTTCCAGAACACATCGCGATCCGCCGCCACCGTCGACCCAAAGATCGGGAGGGTCCAGAAGCTCTTCCCGGCACCCTGCCGGAGAGGGGAATCGCCACCGGAGGTCTCCTTCATCGCCATGCTTGCCTCCGGAGTGATGAGTGAGTAGTCTACCTTGGACTATGGGTCCATAGCAGTAGCTAGATGGTTGTCTTCTCCACCATGTGCTTCATGTTTAGATCTCATGAGCTGTCCTACATGATTGAGATCACCGTTATGTAATTCTACATGTTTGGTTTGTTGGGATCCGATGAATATTGGTGTTTATGATTAAGTTGCTGTACCGAATTATATCTTTTGTTATCTCTATGTTGTTTATGATCTTGCATGCTCTCCGTTGTTAGTAGCTATCTTGGTCGAGTAGTTGCTAGTGACTCCAAGAGGGGGTATTTATGCTCGATAGTGGGTTCATGCCTCTATTGAACCTGGGGGAGTGACAGAAACCTCTAAGGTGGTAGATGTGCTGTTGCTACTAGGGAGAAAACAACATTCATATGCTCAAGGGCATATGCTTTGTTTACATTACACACTTTGCTTAATGCAATTATCTGTTGTTCGCAACTTAATACTTCTAGGGTGTTCGGATTGATATCCCCGGGAGTGGATTATTAGTCATAGATGCAGTTGGATGGCGGTCTATGTATTTTGTTGTAATGCCCAGAGTAAATCTCATAGTGATCTTCTTGACATATCACGTTTATCTCTATTCTATCAATTGCCCAACTATAATTTGTTTACCGAGCATGTGTTATTTTATCTATGGAGAGACACCACTAGTGAACTGTGGACCCCGGTCCTATTTACATCATATTGCTATCACCTGTTTACTTTACTCGTACTGTTTACTTTACTCGCATACTATATTGTTTTCCACTCGATACGCTCATAACCTTTGTTTCAAGCAAACCGGTGAGATTGACAACCTCATCGCAAGTTGGGAACAAAGTACTTGGTTGTGTCGTGTGCAGGTTCCGCGTTGCTACTGGCCGAAGACGAGTCAACAAGTATCGTTAAACGGTGCCCTTGTTGGAGTGTTACTAAGCCAGTCCGCATCACCTTCAGTCGTCATTGTCTCTCCTCTCCTGATCGACATTAAACCTTGGTTTCTTAACTGAGGGAAAACTAGCTGCTATACTCATCATACCTTCCTCTTGGGGTTCCCAACGGGCTGGTTATTCACCACGCACAAGGACAGTCTGCTTCACATCAACTTGGCACCAGCAGCTAATTTTCTGGGCGCCATCAACAAGTAGCAGCCAATTTTCTGGCGCCGTTGCCGGGGAGGAAGAGAAGACTTCTGCGAGGGGAGTTCTTCGCACACACACCCTTTACTTTGTTTTATTGTTTTGCTTTACTTTATTTATTTTACCTGCATTGCTTTTTATCAAAAACCCAAAAAATTAGAATCCTTGGTAGTTGTTATTTCTTTACTTTAGTTTATCATGTTGATCCCTAAGTACGTTCTGGAGGACCTCTCAGTAGGTAGTGGTTCGATTATTGGCAAAAGTAACATTGAGGAGTTCTTTAATCACATTAGTATGCATGAGGAAGTTGAGGAAAAGTCTTGGGTTGAGCTTGCTCCTAGTATTGAAGTTGCTTCTGTTTATTTAATTGACATGTTGGAAACTAGGTTTGCTAGTCTTAATCGTTTTATGCAATATATGTTCCTTAAGCTTCATGAAATTGAGGATCCCGAAAAGAAAGCTTTTATCTTGGAAACTTTGCGCCTAGAATTTAAGGATGTCGTTATTGAAGCTAGAAAGGTTCTTAAACGTTTTAATAAACTCGGTTCGCCTATAAAGGCTATGGATACTAATGATGAGGGAACCGAAATACCTATACCTTGCAAGCTTTTGGGATTGTGTGAAGCTTTCGAAAATAATTTTGCATGGATCTGCCCTGAAAATCTTTTTGATGAGAATAGTGTACCAAAGCATGATCACAAAGGGTCTTCAAAAACTTATGTGGATGAAATACAATGCCTTATTGATAAGACCTCTGCTGTTGATCTTAATGCTTCTGCTGAAAATACTTGATTCGCAATTTTCTGCGCCTAGCTCAAAGGCGTTAAAGAAAAGCACTCTTGGGAGATAACCCAAAGTTTTCTTTTCAGTACTTTTTCTTTTATTTGAGTCTTGGAAGTCATTACTACTTTAATGACTGCTCTTTATCTTGTTTATTTCGTTTTTGTGCCAAGAGAAGCCTCTAATTTGAGTGAGGTAAAGATTTGGGGATGTTGTTGTCCTGAAACTGTTTTCAGTGCTGCACCGTAAAAATTTGTGAAAATTCTCTGTATATCTTTTGGACCTGCGATTTCTTGTGCATATGCCCCAGGTTATATCCAAACTTTTGTTAGTTGAACACTTTTTGATTTGAGCAACAGTAAACCCCTCAAAAATTCGACCTTTGTCAGCTGTTCAGTTTTGACAGATTTCAGCCAATATTTGTGTTTGCCACTTTATCGCTTTCTTTTGAGTTCTTTTGATCACGGAACTTTTGGGGAGGTTGCTACAGTAGTGGTTGCTATATATGTGGTAGTTTTGAGTTGAAACCTGAAGCAAATAGAGGATTGATTATATGTTATGCTTGCACTAATGTTGCTAATAGAATTGTGTTTAGTTTTGTATGAAGGAAGTTTTCAAGTGTAGGGATTGTAGAATGATGAGATGTGTTGAAGAATGGAAAAAAGCTCAAGCTTGGGGATGCCCATGTATCACCCCAAGAAATATCCAAGAAGTACAAGCGTCAAAGCTTGGGGATGCCCCCGAGGCACCCCTTCTTCATCGGCAAAAATCAGGTCACCTTTCAAAACACTATATTTTTATTGCTTCATGCACTATGTGTTTTTCTTGGAGCGTCAGTTGTTTTAGTTTTCTTAGTTAGTTTAGTTTGTTCGTTTGCTACAATAAATGGTTGGACCCCAACAAATTTCCTTTGTAGGAGATGTACTCGTTTTCATTTGCAAGAACGCTCTAGTTTTCACTCTTATTAAAAATCGAGCGTTCTTCTTTTTCGGCTACTGCTTTTGGTTTTCGTTTTTGCCATGATTTGCGTTCAGACCTTGTCATATCTTTTCATCAAGGTGTATTTTTTCCTCTGATCTTTATTGGTTTTCATCAAAAGAGGTGTTTATAAAAATTTCAAATGGTGTTGGAAAAGAGAAAAAGCTTTGTGCAAAATAGTGGTACAAGAAGGAGCTTGTGTAGACTGCGGCTTAGGCTTTTTCATGTCATGCTTGATGTCTTTTTGATAGTATGCTTAGTGGTTTTGCTGTAGCATGACTTGTCTCAAATAACTGAAATTGCTTAATGAGCCTTTGAAAAAATCGTGCGTTGTTTTTATTGTATAGAAGCATTATTTTGGTTTTCTCCTTGATGCTTTATTTGGGTTGACTTGGCGCATGCTCACACATGTTAGACTCTTACAAAGTCGCCAATAGCCTTTATGATCATTTAGTTTTTGACTTTTGATGCCATCTAATGCTTCTTTTAATGTCGCTTTGTCGCTTTGCATGATTATGGCCATTATTGCTCTCTTAGTTGGTCGCTCCCAGTCTTTTGCTAGCCCTCGCCTTGTACTGAGTATGAGCTCTACTCGTGCATCCAACTCCTAAAAGCCAAAGTTTTCCAAAGTGTCCACCATACATACCTACTGGCAATTTGCTATTCCAAGTAAATTTGACTTGCTTTTATTTTCTCTTCAAATTAAACTCTTACCAGTGTTATGCGAAATTCGGTCAGTAAAGCTCTCACGAACCGGAAGGCACACTTTACTTTTTCATGTTCTTAAAAATTTGACATTGTGGTCTCTTATGTTGAGTTGTTATGCTTGCAAGTTGTAAGTTGGATTCTAGCCCATCCATGCTATCATGGGGCAAGCTTTCAACATTGCACTTCTTATTTGAGTTGATATCGTGATCTTTTGTTTATGGATGCCCGCGGTGTGAAATGAATTGGGAATCTTGTGGGGATCATGGAGTTTGTATATGTGTTAGGGAAACGCCTGGGCTGCCAATCTAAGCCATGCATAATTCATGGTGGAAATTTGCAGCACACCCATGGTGAACATTCGACGACGCATCTCACAATAAAAAGCTAAACAAAAGGCAAATAAAAGAGATGTCGAGGTGTTCATTGTCTGCTTGTCCTGTCATTTTGGTGTGGGCTTGTTCCATGTCATCGGGCACGGAGGTACCCCATTGGCGGTTTTCAATGATATGCATATACTTACAATGACAAGAGCCTTGCTTGGGACTCTAAGTAAAGTAGCATGAGGTTTGGGTACTCGTATTCACGGGGCACGAGGTTTTCAACTTATGATTTGTCAAGGATATGCATCATAATTGTTCTCGCATTAACTTTAACCATTCAAGATGCTTATGATGGGGGCAATGAGAGCTCAAAGCCGTTAAGTACCGTAATTTTTGAAGGTTATAAAACTTGCAATCACTGCTTCCCTCTGCGAAGGGCCTTTCTTTTACTTTTATGTTGAGTCACCACCTTCTTTCTTTATGCACCATTAAGAGAGCATAGTTGTCATTCTTAGTGTGATATGCATTGTCCCAAAGTTCATTGATTGATTCATATTGTTGGTTTCACTTGCTCTTAAATTATTTGTATCTAGTCGCCCTCTTAAACTTGAAGGTGTCCTATGCATTTATGTTTTGCTCTCTTTGAAGGACAAGCTGAAAACCATTTGTATGTTTTTCCTTATGATTTGAACACACGTTTGACTTTCATTGTTTCATTTTCATGATCTTTTGTTTGTGTTCATTTGCATGTTTACAACATGGTTGCTAAGTTCTTATTGTCATGATTATATCTTCATGCCCATGTTTTAAGTTCTTATGATCCCAGCTCACCAATGCTTACATATATGATCAAGATTGTGTAGGTGCATGTCACCTCAAAAATTATTCTTTGTTATCACTTACCTACTCGAGGACGAGCAGGAGTTAAGCCTGGGGATGCTTGATACGTCTCCAACGTATCTATAATTTTTGATGCTCCATGCTTGTTTTTACACCATTTGCCTATTGTTTCGTTACACTTAGTGGCACTTTCATGCATTTTCCGGAACTAACCTATTAATGAGTTGCCACAGTGCCAGTTTCCTGTTTTCTGCTGTTTTTGTGTTTCAGAAGTGATACATAGGAAATATTCTCGCAATTGGACGAAACAAGTTCCTGAAGTCTTATTTTACCCGGAAGCTTCCAGAGATCCGAAGAAGAGTCGGAGGTGGCCACCAGGGCCCCACAGGCAGTAGCGGCGCGGCCAGGCCCCTGGCCACGCGGGCCCCGCGTGAGGGCGCCTGGCTCCCCCTCTGACATCGCCCCTTCGCCTATAAAGACCCCCCGACGGAAAAAACCTAAGTACCCGATCAGATTTCCAGAACACATCACGATCCACCGCCACCGTCGACCCGAAGATCGGGAGGGTCCAGAAGCTCTTCCCGGCACCCTGTCGGAGAGGGGAATCGCCACCGGAGGTCTCCTTCATCGCCATGCTTGCCTCCGGAGTGATGAGTGAGTAGTCTACCTTGGACTATGGGTCCATAGCAGTAGCTAGATGGTTGTCTTCTCCACCATGTGCTTCATGTTTAGATCTCATGAGCTGCCCTACATGATTGAGATCACCGTTATGTAATTCTACATGTTTGGTTTATTGGGATCCGATGAATATTGGTGTTTATGATTAAGTTGTTGTACTGAATTATATCTTTTGTTATCTCTATGTTGTTTATGATCTTGCATGCTCTCCGTTGTTAGTAGCTATCTTGGCCGAGTAGTTGCTAGTGACTCCAAGAGGGGGTATTTATGCTCGATAGTGGGTTCATGCCTCTATTTCACCTGGGGGAGTGACAGAAACCTCTAAGGTGGTAGATGTGCTATTGCTACTAGGGAGAAAACAACATTCATATGCTCAAGGGCATATGCTTTGTTTACATTACACACTTTGCTTAATGCAATTATCTGTTGTTCGCAACTTAATACTTCTAGGGTGTTCGGATTGATATCCCCGGGAGTGGATTATTAGTCATAGATGCAGTTGGATGGTGGTCTATGTATTTTGTTGTAATGCCCAGAGTAAATCTCATAGTGATCTTCTTGACATATCACGTTTATCTCTATTCTATCAATTGCCCAACTGTAATTTGTTTACCCAGCATGTGTTATTTTATCTATGGAGAGATACCACTAGTGAACTGTGGACCCCGGTCCTATTTACATCATATTGCTATCACCTGTTTACTTTACTCGTACTGTTTACTTTACTCGCATACTATATTGTTTTCCACTCGATACGCTCATAACCTTTGTTTCAAGCAAACCGGTGAGATTGACAACCTCATCGCAAGTTGGGAACAAAGTACTTGGTTGTGTTGTGTGCAGGTTCCGCGTTGCTACTGGCCGAAGACGAGTCAACAAGTATCGTTAAACGGCGCCCTTGTTGGAGTGTTACTAAGCCAGTCCGCATCACCTTCAGTCGTCATTGTCTCTCCTCTCCTGATCGACATTAAACCTTGGTTTCTTAACTGAGGGAAAACTAGCTGCTATACTCATCATACCTTCCTCTTGGGGTTCCCAACAGGCTGGTTATTCACCACGCACAAGGACAGTCTGCTTCACATCAACTTGGCACCAACAGCTAATTTTCTGGGCGCCATCAACAAGTAGCAGTGGGGAGGAGTGCCAAGCTATAAAAGAGCACCAATGTGCCAACTAATCAAACATCTCGGAACCGCTCGCACTTGTTTAGTATGGAAGATGTCAAGAACTCCGTTGCTAGTCATTGACAAAAGCAACCACCTCTCAAAACAATTTTTATCTCTATTTTACAAATAAAAAGCTCTAGCACATGTTTAATCCCTGCTTCCCTCTGCGAAGGGCCTGTCTTTTACTTTTATGTTGAGTCAACCTATTCCCTTCTATCTCAAGCAAGCATTTGAGTTGTTATGTTTCATTCATCCATATGTTGATCCGTTCAATCATGTTAACTAACTTCTTTTATTTAGTACAATGCTTTTATCTGAAGGAATATATCTTTGAAAGCTTTCTATGATTGCAAAAAGTTTATTTTGTTGAGCATATAGTTTTTGCTATATTAGCTCTATTTTAAAAAGGCTCCGTTCAAAAATAAGTATAGTTTGTTCATTGTTCTCTGACCAAGAACTAAGATTTACCATCACTAATTATAGTTTACCTTGTGCATCTTTATTTGTGATCCCCTTTTACTTATTGCAAGTCTATATCATATAGAGGGAAGTTGCTGTCTACTATAATTTGTGCCTTGGTGAATGTGATGCTTCTTGTTCGTATTTTGGTTATCGACACTTCACTCCATAAACCTGTGGTCATGTTTACCGAGTTTAGTTTTCGCTTGGGGACAAGCGAGGTCTAAGCTTGGGGGGTTGATACGACCATTTTGCATCACTATTTTGTATCATGATTTACTATTATTCATTGATATATTTCACATTTAGAGATGATACTTATGTTGTTTCCTCTGTTTTTACATGTTTGATGATCATTGGAGGATTAGCTGCCGGAGTCAGGATTCTGCTGGAAAAAGGACAGTCAAGACACCATAATTTGGAAGATCGGGAAATTCCAGAAAAATACCAGGAAATTATATTTTACCAGAGGACTGAAGTAGCCAGAAGGAGGAGGCGAGAGGGGCCACAGGGCAGCCTCACCACCAGGGGGCGCGGCCCAGCCCCTGGCTGCGCTGCCCTATGGTGAGGGCACCCTGGCCCACTTCTGCCATGGCCCCTTTGCGTATTTCATCGTCCCCAAAAACCTAAGTCAGGGGGGCTCAGAGATAGACACCGCCGCCTCTGCGGGGCAGAAAACACCAAAGAGAGAAAAGCTCTCCGGCAGGCAGGAATCTGCCGAGGAAATTCCTTCCCGGAGAGGGGAGATCGTCGCCATCGTCATCATCATCACACTGGACTTCATCGGGATCATCATCACCATCATCCTCATCACCAGCACCTTCATCTCCACCATCACCACGCCATCCCGCTGTAACATCTTGGGTTAAATCTTATCAAATTCTTAGGGGAAACTTTCCCGCTGTTGATTACTCTTGTGGTTGATGCTATTGAGTGGAACCGTTGAATTAAGGTTTATGTTCAGATTATTATTTACCATTATTTCACCTCTGATCATGATCCATATGATGTCTTGTGAGTGGTTCGTTTAGTTCTTGAGGACATGGGAGAAGTCAAGTTGTTAGTAGTGGAATTATGTTGAGTAATATTTAATGGTTTGATATTTATTTGTTGTGGTGCTATTTCACTAGTGGTGTCATGTGAACATCGACTACATGATACTTCACCATTTATGGGCCTAGCGAGATGTATTGTGCATTTGGCTACTAATTGTGGGGTTGCTGGAGTGACAGAAACCTAAACCTCCATTAGGAAACCATTGCACCAGGGAGCGTAGGATCTTAGAGTTTAAGGCTGTGGTTAGATTTATCTTAATTACTTTCTTGTAGTTGCGGATGCTTGCAAGGGGTATAATCACAAGTGTGTATTTATCCTAGTAAGGGTAGTGCGCTAGCACAGGTTCACCCCCATAACACTTATCAAACGAATAAAGATTATTTAGTGGCATGAAGCGAAAGCACTTGACAGAAACTCCCGTGTGTCCTCGAGAACGTTTGGTCATCATAAGTTACACAACCAGCTTTTCCTTTGCTCAAGAAAGGATTGGGCCACTCGCTGCAATTATTACTACTGTCTTTTATTTACTCGTACTTTATTTACTTGCATTACCAAATACCTCTGAAAACCCGTTTGCTAGTATTTACAGTGAATCCTTGATCAAAACTACTTGTCAACACCTTCTGCTCCTCGTTGGGTTTGACACTCTTATTTATCGAAAGTACTACGATACACCCCCTATACTTGTGGGTCATCATTAGCTCGTAATTATCTTTTAATTTCCTTACATTTCCTTCCTAAAATGCCCATTCCTGCATAGAAATAAATAAATACAATGATATGTATAACTATGCAAAAAATTAGTGATTAGTAATGGGTCCACAGAGATATTATGATCATTTCAATGAATGATATAAATTTTAAACTCCATAAAAATGAGTGCTTTTACCACTCATCACTCATCAACAAGTACAATGCTTGACTAGTTGGCTGGGGATACACACAACAGTATGGTATTGACTACCTCGACACCTTCAACTATGCTATTAAGCCAACGACGGTGTGCTTGTGCTCCCTCTTGCCGTCTTTTGTGATTGGCATCTTCGACAAGTCAACATCAGCAATGCTTTTCTTCACAACGTGTTGATAGAAACAACCTATGTGCAGTAGCCCCATGGTTTCAGGACTCTGGGCATCCGGATTATGTTTTCCAGTTGCAAAAGGCCCTTTATTGCTTTAAGCAACCGCCTCATGCGTGTTACTCACGGTTGAGTGATCGTCTTCACCAATTGGGGTTCACCACTTTGGTCGTTGACACCTATTTGTTCAGTCTTCTGTCGTGATCGTGTCGCAATTTATATGATCCTGCATGCAGATGATACTGTTATTGCCAGCTCCAGGTCTTCTACTGCTGATTGTATTGTCCAACAACTGCAGTATTCCTTTCTTGCGGATCATGGGCTGCTGAATTATTTTCTTGGCAGGTAAGTGACTCGTAATTCAGGGGGAATCAGTCTCACTCGGAAGGAGCATTTAGTTGATCTGCTTCGTCGAAATCACATAGAGAATTGTAGCTCAGATTTCATTCCAATGTGTACCCAAGAGAAGCTATCTCGTGAGTTTGGACATTCTCTTGATGTTGATGATGCGCTTTACCATCATAGTGTTGTTGGAGCATTGCAACACCTCGCTCTCACACAAATAGATATTTTGTTTTGGAGTGAACAAGGTCTATCAGTTTCTCTCTAAACCAAGAAATATTCATTGGGAGGCGGTGAAGCGTATCTTGCGCTACATGAAGGGTACAGTTAGCACTAGGATGCACATTTGCAAGTCCCCTTCGACGCTTATTAGTGTGTTTACAAATGCGGATTGGTCAGGATGCACTAATGACATGTGATCTACCGAAGGGTTCATTGTGTTATTTGGCCCTAACCTCATCACTTGGAGTGCTTCAAAGCAGCCAGCAATGTCTAGGTCGTCTACAGAGGCTGAATACAAAGCTCTAGCTAATGGGACTTCCGAATTCGGATAGATGCACGAAGGAAGTTAGTGCTGCTCTACCTCGTTCACCAGTTTTTTGGTGTGGCTATTTGGGTGCTACCTATTTGACAGCCAACCTGGTGTTTCAAGATGACTTCCATTTTGTTAGAGAGAAGGTGGCACTTGGAGCATTAGAGGTTCGGTTTGTGTCTTCCCTGATCAGGTAGCCAATGCATTCATAAAACCGTGACCAACCAAATGCTTCAGAAATTACATACCAAATCTCAACCTAGTAATTCAAATAGAGGGGGAATGGTAGACATGTTAGGAATAGGGCCAAATCCCAAAATATCGCGTGTAATCAATAGTTTCTTTTTATAGGAGATACTAGCCGATCCTAGATTAATTGTAGCATATCAGATTGCACCAGATAACGATCATATACTTATTGTACTTCATCTACTCCCTTCGACCACTATTACCTGTTTTTAGTATGGGTGTATCTAGATACTAAAATGTGTCTAGATACATCCATATTAGCGATAGGTAATAATGAATAGAGAGGAGAGCCAGCCGGGCATTGTACGGTGCAAAATTACGAGTCTTTTCACTATCAAATACTTGGCCAAAGAAACACTTGCGCATAAACAATTGTTAAATCCATCATGTAAGTCCGGTTCATCACTTGGAGCTTCACTTCTTCTTACAATATATAGCTCAGCGCGCTTAAAGAATTACTCAGCTCCTTCACATCATAACGCACAATTCAGACTGGGGATTGTGAAGTGAAAAAGGTAAGAAATTAAGGAAAGGATATACCGAAATAAAAGCCATTCAACATAAAAAGCATACATTGTTTTAGTTTATTATTACGTCAGACTACATTTCATCTCAGCAATAGTTTGTACCAGATATCTTAACTTTTTGATACATAAAAGCCAATTAAATGACTGAATTATACTCCGGACTGGGCAAGCCAAAATGTCAGCTACAGTGCTATAATGGCCTCCATATCCGAAGTCCTTGCACTTGAAATAGCTCAGCTACATCTATGAACTGAAGTCTCGTGGAATATGGCAACATTTGTGGGATTTTATCTAAACTATTGTTGTTAATCATATATGTTATACTCGCTACATAGGATGGATATTTCAATTTTCACCAGCCCCGAGTAGTGATTCATAGAGTAAAATCCATTTTTCCAATAAATGGAACATATTAACATCAAGAAGATCACAATTACACATGACATGTACACCAACATGATATGAATAGCAAGTAATTATTATTAGGGTGCACATAACCAAGTTGTCAGAAAAATATAAATAACAATCAATAAAAAAGCTATGACAAACAACATCATCACCCACCAATGATTGCAATCGATGGTAACAATAGAGGTGCTCCGCTGATGGCCCCTCTAGGAATGTACAACATACAATGTCGATTCACTGGATGCAACCACAGAGGGCAGAACATGGATTTTCACCCCAAATATAAGTAACCAAATCCAGGCCTTCAATAGAAGAGCGACGCATACACCAACATTGCCTTCTACTGCCACCACTCACTGATCTATCAGCACTCATCTGCTTATGTATAGTTCTAATGGGCCTATCTACCCAACAAGAAACATGTCAGTGAACACATGCTAGAGACATAATCTTTTTTTGCGGGTAAAATGGAACTTTATTAAACAGGAGGGGTTATAATTCGATCATGCTCTAGGTCCTGAGGGCATCTACAATGCGGGCTCTTAGACAGGCGCTAGGGAAGGAAATCCCAGCAGTTATGTTAAAATCCTGGTCGATCCCGGGAATTAGCTTAGCATCGACGTCAAACTAGGAGTCGAGTGCTTCATCTTTTTTTTCTCCGCTCATGGAAATTCCCACCGATAGATGCTGTTAAAGTGCAGAAAAAAAGGCAAGCGCCTGAACCAAACGTCTTGCGTTGTAGTCTTGGGCTCCTACGATAAATATCTCACTGTAATTAATTATTCTTGGTGACTCAAGCGCCTCCACAAGAGTTTGGCATTGTACATGCCCTGAAGAACAGCTTCAGGTCTAGAACCTAACCATGTAGCAGTGCGGCACTCTAGTCTCGCTAGATTTGCAAGACCATGGCTAACCCTAACCAGCGACCGTTCCACTTTTACAAAGACCCACTCACTTCTTTGATTAGCTAACAACTTAATCTGAGAAACTAAATGGAGAAAGGGTGATCTGTCCTGCCCCGACGACTTCACCGCAGCAATCAACTAAGAGCAGTCAGTTTCAACAATGATTGGCAATACACTATTATGCAGGGAAAGATCCAACCCTGCCATGCAGGCCTGGAGATCAGCTTCTAGTGGTGATTCACAATCCACCAAGAAATAGCAAGAGGTAAGGATTGGTAAACCTTCGACATCACGTAGCACCATACCGATACTAGTGGATCTGTCTTTAGAGCAAAAAGTACCATCAACAGTTAACTTCTTCAAGCATCGGCTTCTTACCCTTAATTACCAACTCAGTAGGAGCCTCCTTGGAATTCCGAATGCTTCAGGTACATAATCTAACAGCACAAATCCTAGAATCAGGGGCGCAGGCAGGATTCAAGGTTAAAGGGGGCCAAACATGCTAATTTCATTTGGGGGGCAAAAAGTCTGATTTCCACTAAAAAATCTGTCAAAATCATTCTTAGCTATAAAATTTTGCCTACTGTACCATGGCATAGGGGGGGCCATGTCCCCTGTTGGTCTCCCTAGCTCTGCCACTGCCTAGAATGACAAGTGCCTAGACCGCCCAGACATACACCATAGGCCGGTCACGTGGCACTCGGACAAGGGCTCAACCCACACATCGAGCAGAAATATAGTTGTTAGATCACTTGCCACAGATGGCTTCACCGGTCATGTCGAGCACTCAAACAGCGGGGGACAAACAATAACTTGAGTTGCCACTCGAAGCCTACAATACAGTAGTTGAAAACCCTCGACTTTTCTCCACGTAAAGTGAATTGTCAGCATGGATTCGCTCTACCAAGAGCAACATAGCTGATGCATGCACGGACATCTCAGAGATGACTCATACCCGACTGGACTGAGCCCATCGCGCGACGGTAGAAGTTTCCTCTGGCCAAAGAAAGACAGATGTGTCAATACGTCCTCTGCCGGAAATGCAAATGAAAACATCCACCATTTCCTTGTGCAAAGATCTAAGTAGCGCATCGGCTGAAGTATTGTACTAGCAATTGCTTCTCCACAAGGCTCACGGGCCCCTATTTCCCACTTGATGCGGGAGGGAACGTTCGCTCCGCCTAGAGGATAGGTTCACGTGCAGCTCCATATGCAACGCAATTAAAAGATATTAGAATTGTTCAGAAAACTTATTGTATTTAAACTTTTTTTAAAAAAGTTTTTATTTGAAGAATTTTAGAATATAAAAATTTATGATATTTTAAAGTTTTTTAATAAAACAGGAAACATAAAGTAGAAAATGGATAGAGAAAACAAAAATAAAATAATAAAAAAGCCAGTACCTATAATGGGCCGCCCCGCCATCTTAGCACTTTAGGCGGGACGGAATTCGTCCTGCACTGGCCGGTGGATAGGAATTTCCACCAGGCTCCGTATGTACTCCTACGTAGCAGTACAGGTCCAGTAAGTTGATAGGCTATGATCGTGCTCCAACTAAACAAAACGGCCCACGGTTGCGTTTCTAGCCCATTTTGACTTGAGGCAGATTAGCTCTCTTCACACTGTCCGCTAAAATAAATGTCCGTGGAACTCCTGTAGCATAGCAAAGCATTTTTTTTTTCTTTCGAAATGGAGCATAGCAAAGCATGGCGATGCATGGCGAAACCAGACAGCTCGCGTGTCGTGTGGATATATATAGCTCGCTGCTGCGATCTACACGGGTCGTCATTCTTCGGCGGCAGACCACGTGACGTGAGGAAGCCGGCCGGCCGGTACGCACACACATCTGATGTACTACTACTAGAGTAGATCCGACGATCGAGACGGCGTCAATCACGTACTACACACCTCGAGGAGTGTGTGTGTGTGATCGACCGCACCGGCCCGCGCGCACGTCCACACACCGCGAGGACATCCCAAATCAAATCGGCGCCTCCCTCGCCTTGTCGATTGATCGATCACCCCGCGGTCCGATCGACGCGATGCATCATACTGTACGTGTGGTGTGTCCCTAAACCCGTGCACCGCCGCAACACGTAGCAGTGTACTACGAACCACCACGTCCATTCGATCGAAAAACAAAACAAAAACAGTGCGCGTACGCTATGGGCACAGTTTTACCCCGGCCATCCGATCGACCTCGACGGGACCTCCCCTCGACCGGCCGCCGGAGCAAGCGGGGCCGACGAACAGCGGCATGCAACGCAGCCTCCGATCCGGAGATGGATCGAGCCCAGCTCTTCCGACGCGATGCATGCCTGCGCAGGTCCACATGTACGTACCGGTACCACGAACATGGCGCCCGCCGTCGCTCTCGTAGGACACTGGCCATGTCCCTTTTTCATCAGCGACATCATCATCGCCTTCGTTGTCACCAGGGGCCGGCAATGGCAGCGCCGTACGTGCAGGCGGCAGGCGGCGCGGCGGAATATGTGATTGTACACACACACACACACACACAAAAGCGCCGCGCCGCGTTGCGTTAGCGACGGCTACTACGGTGACCCGCACGCACGCACACATGCCCGCCCTGGTCCAGCGCTGCCGCGGGCAGGCCGGGCAGCGACGGGCACGCACGAACCAACAAGCCGGTGCAGGAGGAGTGGCCCTCCGCCGGCTCCGGCGACCTGACCCCCGGGCCTCTCCACCTCTCGTGCATATGCTCTTCACATAGACGGGCGTCTCGAGCGGGCCGATCTATCCTGACGATCCAAATCGTTTAATTTGGTCTCGATGGATCGGACCAGATAGGTTTTGGGTCATGGTTCGGCCTGTCTAGCCTGTGCACGCAGCGGCGTGACCCATGGTATACGTTTTTTTTTTTTTTTGCAAATTCAAATATAAAATGAGGGCAAAATTAAGATCATATTTTAGTGGAAAACACTTAGAATCAGCCCACCGATTTGGCGGAAAGATCGGCTGCCTCCTCTCTGTCCACGCGTGGCGCAACGAACACCACTCAAAGAGGGGCCCACCATATTGAAGCCTAACCTTATCTCCCCCCAAATCTCTCGACAAATGCATTTTTGCTTCGCACAAATAAACATTCTAGACCACTACCACGCTGCCTTCTCAACCCGCAAGTCGCCGTCGCCGTCTCCTCCCGCAAGGCGCCGCTGCCGCCTTCTTCACCCGCAGTTCGCCACCGCCGCGTCCTACCGCAGGCGCCTCCGCCTGGATGGCAGCATCGAATGATCACACGGGGCCCTATCCAACGGCGCGGGGGTGACCGATTGCCCCCTCCCCCCATATTGGTCGGCCGATGCCTAGCATGCCCCTATTTTGATTTGTTCGAACGGAATTTACATAGGGAATTTAAGAAGAGAAACCCTAGCTACTAACCGTCGTCGTTGTCCATGCCCCTGGCCTGCGGTGGTGGCGGCGCCAGCTACATCTCTTCGTCATCAGAGACGAGATCGACAACCTGCTCCGGCGGGTTGATCACTTGCCCGTGTGGGTGGTCATGTCGTTGTCAGAGATGAGGAGCATCGGGTGGCGGTGGCACCATCCACCCCTCGTACCGAGCCTGGGCGGCGCGTACGCCATCAACTGTGGTGGAGGAGGCAGAGAGGCGATGTGCTCGGCTACCATGCCCGTCAGCTCCATGGCGTGGACGAGCCTGAGGCACTGGGCTACCTCCTCTGCCTAGGATGCCGCCATGGCTGCAAGAGCGCCTCCTCATCGTAGCCGGTAGCCATCATGGCCTGGTACTCGGGGGGCAATTGACCTGATTCTGCTCGTCCTCGTCCTCGTCGTCGGCGAAGTCGGGGACGCCGGTGTGCACTTCCCACGACTGGAACGTGCCTCCATACGCCGATGCCCGCCGCGCGTTGTGCTCCCAGGCAAGGAAGTCGCACTAGAAATTTTGGTTCTGGTACTTGCGCTCGAAGCACATAGCTTCCGGGAGGTTGGCAATGTGGCAGCATATCTCCGCCGCTAGCCTCTCGCCTTTCTTTGACGCCGGCAGGACCGGCACCCTCTCGCCTTTCTTTGACGCCGACAGGACCGGCACCCTCTCTAGGTTGAGCTAGGTGACAGCCGGAGGAGAGGGATACCTCATGGTGGTCGATGTCATCCCCCTCCCGCCATCGCCGCTCGCACTCCTGGGCCGACACGTATAGCCGGTCCCACTGGCACCCCTCGTCAGGATCGACAACCGTGCGTGGTCGATGCTCGTAGTCCTCCGGCCTTGGCGGTGCGAGAAGATTGCGGAGGAAGAACAGCGGCAGTGGTGGTAGCGGTGGCGGAGGAGTTGCTGACCTGTGGCGGTGGCGTACCAACGAGCTCGAGCCCGCCTTGCCACCGTTCTACATCTTCTTGAGCCACGACGACATCTTCATCGTGCGGTAATGGAGTCAGCCGTGGTCAATGTGTGTTGCAGTGACAACGGGCAGCGGCTGTGTGCGCGTCACCGATGGCCACGTGGCCGGTTTAAGAAGCACTGGACAGCCACCGCTCGCGCAGGGAATAGCGCCTTCGTCATCTATGTTGGTGCACAAGCTCAGGCCGCGTCGCTTCAGTCAACCCCGGTATTGATGTCCATGGCTGCTGCTGTTGTTGGTCAGTGCACGTCCCTGGCATATAGGGCTGTGATGTATGCTGGAGGACACGCCCTCCGTCCACTTGTGTTCGGGCAAAGGCATAGATGACCCTTGTTTGGTCGATCGATGGGACACTCTAGACGCGTCGGTCCAGACGGGTTGCATCGTTGGAAGGTGCACGCCCAGCGCGCATACGTCCAATCGAACCATTTCAGATGTGGCTGGACCACATGGGTCGTGTCGCTAGAGATACCCTAAAGTTAGCCAGAGTCGAGAGGACCCAGAACAAGCGTCTAACAAAACATTGTGTAAAGGATAAATTGCATTGGATGCAAATATGCAATGATGAACGTGCGTGACCCGCACGTCCCATGCATGCATGAGCTGACTCTAATCCTGCTGAAGCGACGACGTCGACGTGCAAAGCTAACGCGGACGGCTCACCTGCAGCTGCCAACATACATGTTGGATCGCCTCGGCTTGCTTGTGTCGGGCGAGATGAGAAGAGTATGCATGAGATGGCGCTTAGGATTAGGAGAGGGATATACATCACGCCAACTACGACCTAACCTACCAGTATATGGTGGTCGGGGTGGTGGAGTCAGGTAGAACAGCCGATCCAAGGATTAATGCAGGGGCCGGGCCGCCGGCCGGGGGCGCCATGCGGAATCTGGATGTGCTATGTTCGTGTTGATGTGCTGTCGTACTGACTAATCATGTGTTTGAGGTACACAACTATATCTTGATTAAGCAGATCACAACACTTCTTCTTCTTTACTGCAACGTAGACACCTCTGTTTTCCTTTTTTGGCAATTTGCTAGGCACCTTTGACTGTTTTTCACCATGACCTTGAACAACTGTTGTAACCATGCATGGCTCCAACTATCTAGTAGTGTCAGTTTCAATTTTTCGCTACTATGGTGCAAAAGATCAAGCTGCTAGGTGCAGCCAGCTCGAGCGCTCCTTCCCATTTATGCGTGCAAATGAGTTTCAGAGCTCAAGATTCTCTACCGCAGGAAGGAACCTGCAGTTCGATATGCATGTTTTGGATATCTCAAGTTGTCGGCTTAGCCTATGCCGACTAGTTTTTATCGGCCTGCTCTTAGCCGAGGCTGCATGACCACGCTATATACGACAATAGTAGAAGGCCGATTCGTACATTTTCAGGTAAAATTCATTCCCGCCATATATTTCCGCAAAATGTTCCCGCGCGCCCGTTTCTCCGCTTAATTTGTCCTGTCATTTTTTTCTCAGGTGATGATGTAGAGATAACCCCTTTCCAACTGAGACTTGCCAGAGATTTAAGATACATCTATACTACGAACAGTACAACTTGAATTAAGTGCTACAGCTGAAATAAAAAAGGCTAAAAGTAAGAAGACCTAATTACATGGAATCGTCATCGTCGTCCTTGGGCACTGCAGCACTCTTGCCCTTCGACGATGCACGAATCTTGCCCTTTGATGGTGCACCACTCTTGTTCTTGTTGCTCGGCATGAAGATATCATCGTCGTCCTCGCTCTCTGTGCACTATAACCAAGGATTATTTGCAAGATTCCTCCTATGGGTATCACTCATAGGGGTTTGTATCATCCACCTTGAATGCAACCTGAGAAGTTCTTGACGTATTTCCTTAGTGGTCCGAGCAGGTGATGCATCCAAAATTCATTCAGTTTTCCTGTCACTTTGCTCGCTGTTTTGCCTGAAATTGAATCAACACTTTGATAAAACTGTCAGAACCGATGCGGTTTTCAGCAAAATCTCAATCCCATCTTTTTCGTGCAGGAAACAAAGGAAATAAATTCGGAGAAAAATACCTGAGATGTTTTATATTGCGGGAAATGCCACATGGGCCAAGGGACCAAAAGAGCTACGTGGTCCAAAAGAGGTTGTGCCATGTGGCCCAACCCTCTGACCGCGTGGTACAAGCCCGTTTGAGCCTCGTAGCCCCCGTCGTTGTGTCCTTGTGTGTGACTCTCTATATACGTGAAAAATCATGAACCCAGGAACACAGAGCTTTTTGTGACCCAGAGCACCGTCACCATCAAAAACAAGAGTTTCAGAATCAGATTGATCTCACTCTCTCTACTCCAGGAAAGGGGATTTTCTTGCCTTCATCATCATCATCGACTCCATGCCGCCATGTCTTCATATCCCATCACCATGTGTGAGTAAACCTTGAATTTTTTTGCAACATAGAATACAAAAATGTTACTACCAAGAGAACAAGAACCAAGATCCAATATACGGAGATGCTGGCAACAAGCAAGAGATTAAATCTGCGTACCCTTGTAGATCGCACATCGCAACTGTTCAAATGAACGTGGATGACGTAGTTGTACTTTTCCTTCATTCTGATCCGATTCAATCTAACGCTTCAACGAGTGGCACCTCCGAGCGATGTACACGTGCAGCGCAACAATGTCTTCTCCTTTCACGCTCCAACGAGTAAGGTGGATAGGTAGATAGGATTTGCAGCATGACGGTGTCGTGCGTATGGTGGGGAGTTTTCGTGGGCATGGCTTTTCCTACATAAGGAGCTTGAGGAGGTAGAGAGGGAAATAGGGTCTAGCCAGTGGCTAGGGTTTGAGGTGACCAGCCCCTACCCCTCCTTATATTGGGTTTGGGGCACAGCCTTGTCCCCTACCTAAAGCCAGGGTCGATGGCCAAGCTGGGCTAGGGAGAAAGCTTCCCCCAAGTCTATCTCTTTGTTTTAAATGGAAATAGATATTATCTTTTTAATTTCAATGATTTGATCTTATCTCTTGAGTGGTTGGCCACATGGGCCCTCATCTCCAAAACCTTCTAGGACTTCTCGATAATATACCAAAAAATTCTAAAACTTTTTTGAAACCCTAAAATTGACTTTCCTTATATGAATCTTGTTCTCCAGATCATTTCGGGACTCCTCGTGATGTCATGGATCCCATTCGAGACTCTGAACAAAATTTAGCTCACCATTATCCATTTCTACCCTAGTGTGAATGCACGTTAAGTGTGTGACCCTATGGGTTAAAGAATGTGCGGGCATGGTCATTATCAACTAAGGTCATTATCAGTGGAACCACGATATCAGTATTCAATTAATCTCATATACAATTCTCTTTGTCTCATGATATTTCACTTGCTCGAGATCTGAACATCAGTATCGTCATACCTAGTTCAATCTCGTTCAGAGAAAATACTCTTTACTCATTTCGTCGCTTCAAGGGCTAGTGTCATCGGGATGACCCCCGGGTAGTCATAAGTCAACTAGAGAGTCAAAGAGAGACAACCATCAACTACTCAAGCAGGCCAGGGCAGGCAATACGCCGGCCGGCTGGTCCCCCGGCAAGTTCTGTCATGTTGGTGGACGACTGCTCAAAAGTCAATGCCCACGTCCCATCGGACATGGGACGAGGCACTATGGCTAGCCGCCTCCCATGTCGTGGCGGGACAACACCATAGTGTTGGCCGTGCACAAAGTGACAACCGTGCCACTAAACGTAGCACCCCGCACTGCTACGGCCTGACACTATGTCAGGTACCTTTAGCGACATGGTAAAGCAGTCGGCTAGGCCCTAGCAGGGCCCCTAGATGCCAACAGTACGTCGACAGCAGGGCTTAGCCCCTTTTCCTTCTATCTCTAGTGTAACCTGGTCACCGTGAATATAAGGTGACCAGGGAGCCCTCTAGAATGGGTTGAACAACACACTGAAAAAGAACAACATTAGAGACCTTGCATGAGTAGAGGTTTTACCTCCACACGAGAACCCTAAACTTGGGTACATCATTGTGTGCTTGTGCCCAATCTCGTATCCGGAACCCGTCGCTAGCTCTCTTGGCTCCACACCTCTCTCATAGCCACCCACATACCTACTGCGGTCATGATACGACGACGATAATTGACACAAACTATAGGATGGAAATAATCCAAACCGCACACTAATAGACAATACGCAGGTCACGTGGCACCGGGCTAGGGTCTAACCCACACATTGGGCACAAGTAGAATTGTCGAAGCAGTCGAGGATTGTCCCAAATGCATTGCGAGCCATGTCGAATAGTGGCGGAGCTTGACAAATTATGAATATATGGTGGGGCAAAATACCAAAAAATCCACATAAGCCCTTCTCCCAAAAAACCCTTCATGACTTAAAGATGGGCGAGGGGTGCCCCCTCCCCACCGAAGCTTGAACTAAGCTCTGCCAATGATATCGAGCATTCCAATATCATGCTGATGTTTGTGTGGTCGTCTCAAAGCTGGCTCATGACGTTCATGCCAGCCTACAAGTTGCCTCCTCCCATGAAGGGCAAAAATTCAGAGTAGCAAGCATTTGCACTGGCTGAAGTACGACCTCCTTGTAGGCCGTTCCTATTTATCTGTCGAGTTAGCGCGCACCTCTCCAGTACTCTGGGATTGGCCCATTTCTACCAAAGTACGTACAGTTTCCTTGCAAAATAAAATAAAACCAAAGTACGTACGACTAAAAACTAAGTACACCCAGTTTCATAGCCACGGCATGGGGCCCTGCGAGTTTTGCTAGTTGCTAATAAAGGTGGCAGTCCTTTGATTCTTCTTGCGTTAAGATGGTGGCCTACTTAAGACCTATCTTCGGTGACGTGTTCCTGAAGGCTCCGCCGACGATCTACATTGGGTTCCTGATACCTGGAGATTGCGGGATCGGATGGAATTTAGTCGCACGCACCCTTGTTTTTCTGGCCATTTTGTTTTTAGGAGAGAGTGTCAAAGCTTCGCTATCTATTGCATTCATGGGATATGTCTTTTGATTTCCATGGTGACTTCAGAGGTGGAGAATGCCACGACAGCTAAGATACGAGGACTAGTAATGGTGGATCGAGTCTTCGAGGCGATGAGAAATTTTCTTAGTGCTTCTTAACTTGTAGCAGTGGCATTGGCAAATGGGGCGGCAACATAGAAGAAGTACAATGTCTAATCTTTCAGGAGGAAAATCCAAGGTCTGGCCTTAGTTAATTGTGCCTAGAAGTGGCCTTGCTGAAGGCATTGTTGTTTAGAGCGGGAATTTCTCCAGGATGAAAACTTATGATCTATGATTGGATGATGATGGCGCTTGTGCATTTCTTACTTCTAGAAGGCGTCGCTTTTGGAGAATTTGGACATCAGGTGTTGTCTTGGTGAAGGTTGTACTGCAAGTACAAGGATTCGATCACTGTAGCGAGACTTTTATTTGTGTTTCTTTTTCTTTTTTGTTTTAAGGTTGTGTGCATTCGAATGCCTTTATGATATTGCATTGTTGTAGAGGCTGGGTGTAATTGGTATCTTTGCGATATTAATATATACTCCTTATCGGAAAAAATATACTCTCTCCGACCCATAATACTCTTCGCTAATACAGATGTCACTAGTGGAAAACGGGCCTTTAGCACCGGTCCGTATGGATTTTTAGCACCGGTTGTGCAACCAGTGCTAACTATCCGGTGCTAAAGGCCACCTTTAGCACCGATTGCTTTACGAACCAGTGCTAAAGGGGTACCACGTGGCCGCTCACAGGCGTGTTTGGGCGGGGACCTTTAGTCCCGGTTCGTAACACCGATCGGGACTAAAGAGTCCCAGTCGATTTTGTATTATTCATTTATTTTTGTTTATTTCAAAGAAGTTTTCGCATATTGTATGGTACTACATACTGTAATAAGATAACTTGTACATTCATACATGCATATATAACATACTTTGTCTTACGAGCGAACAAATATATACAATTATGTTAGTTACATGGACATCACAATTACCGAGACTAGATCCGTCTATTCGATAACACGGAGGCTATGACCTCTATTACATGAAGATCATTGCAATTACATGAAAATCATGTCTGCCTATTTACATGAAATCTTCCATATTTTTCATCTATGACCTCTTTCAGCAAAAATCCCGCCAATTCCTCTTGAATTTCTAGTAGGCGTTGATGTGGTAGGAGCTTCTCCCGCATGTGATCATTCGACAATAAAAGAGAGATCAATATAAATTTATTAATCATCATAACAAAAATTATGAATGAAACTCAACATAATTGATAGGAATAGAATAAATTTGTGAATAAATTGCTCACAGTTAATGTCCTGCGCTCATTGGTAAACATGCGAATGAACTCGCAAACATAATATCCACATAAGTTCGTCCCTTGTGGCTGCATCACGCACTTTACAAGAATAGAATTCAATCAAAATAATAATCAAGCATCATAATTGTATTGAAACTAGAAGTAAACAGATGTGCGGAACTAGCTCGTACTACTTACGTCGACCCTAGTAAAAATCAGCCGATCACGCCATGGTCCCATTATCACCCCTTTGAACCATTCCCAAACACTGCCCGGCAAAGAAAAATAAATAAATGAGTTATGAATTAAATGATATCTTAGCTTATCAATGAAAGAGACCGATATAGTGCTAAAATAATTGAAAATACTATTGGAGCATATCCTGCATGTCGCGGAACTGTTACATGTCTTTCCTTAATGGGTCGAGTACTTCAACTCTACCATTGTCAATTTCAATATTCATCAGAATCCAGTGGAACTTGCACATGTTTATATATATGTCAGTAACTCATCAATTGCACTTAATATCGAGAGTAAGATTCCCACCCGAAGTTGTAAGAAAACAGTATGCTATTACAGAAATGTTGCTCCTTTAAAAACTTTAGAATGTTACGCGCCGTTTCCTTAGGTTTCGTCTTTAGCATATGTATATTAACTTTATCAGGATCAATGAATCCAACATTGATTGCGGTCGTCCTTGTACATTCCAGCATCTTCATTCTGCAAAATAGAATATATAATGATATAATAATGATTATTACAGATCAATGAACTGAAAGAATTGAACAACTTATAAACAATGAATTGAACAACTTACAGATAATAGCAACTCATGAGAGATTTGTCGAGGGCGTCTAGATTCATGAACTAAAAGAATTCCAAAAAATCAATATGGATCTCGTCTTCACGGAAGTAATACTCCGGTCCAACGTTTGCCACAAGCATTGTTTGCTCACCACGCTTTGATGTCTTCAGGTACAAGTCATGGAATTTCCGCAGCATTGTTGGCATTTCACGCAACTTCTCATCGTCGACCAACGGCTGCCCATAGACATATTTCTGTGCTATAGGAGCCTTGGGTAATTCTGCGCCACCTAGCAATTCAGCCACATTGATATTCATTTGGGTTGCTAGTCTCACGGCTTCGTCCATGTCTAATCCCTGGGGAACTTCTGAAAACACCTGGATGGGGGGATCGATTGTTTTGCCTGCTGTCCAAGCTGGGGAACGTCTCTTTTCTCATATTGCTTCTTGAGTGTGCGTGTATAGTCATCTGGCACATTCAACATATATTGGGATGACTGATTCAGCATGCTTTTAGCCCAATAGACGATCTCCGGAGGGTGTTGCTGCTTTGGCTCGGTTTTTTTTTGGGAGGGGCTCCTGTTGGGTTCTTGATGATTGTGAACCTGAGGTGGTGGTACGCTTCCGCTTTTTGCCCTGAAGCTTAGTGGGCGCTAGCGGTGGTGACGATGGATTAGTGGGCGCAAGCGGTGGCGATGATGGCTGACCCGGCGGTGGAGATCGAGATGGACTCGCGTTGTGGTGGTCGTCGTAGTCACGGGGTGGACTCGGAGGTGATGGTGACCTGCGACGACTCGGTGGCGGTGGCGCCATCCTGGAAACTTGATGTCTTTCTTCTTCCATAGAATGACACAACCCAAGACTTCTCTGAGTGTCGCCTCATCTTCAGGTCCAGCCATGTCAAGCTCTAGTGTCTCATATCCGCGTAGAACTTCATCCACCCCGACACGAGCATAGCCATCTAGAATCTAACGGGAATGCCAAGTAACTCCAGGTTCAGAAGATAAAGCATAGCCAACCGCCACCTTCATAGAGATGTTCTTCATCAACTGATAGCGCTCACAATGTGTCTTGCCCTTGATTTCATCCACGGGGTAGCGACCCATCGGTGCCTCATCGGCCCCAAGCCCCGTGGAAGCCACACTGATTCTCCGCTGAGATGGGACGTCGTTACTATCAAATGCAGGACCTTCCAGCTGTAGTTGATGACTTGGCCCAGCTTGAGTTTGGCGCAGTTCTTGGATATGCTTCTGCATGGACATGAACATTCCATCATACTTTTCTTCCAACTTCTTTATCCGCTCTTTCTCCTCCTCCTCCTTCCGCTTCTTTCCTCTCTCCCATTTTCTATAAGAATCTACATCCTCGGCAAACCCGATGCTCCATGGATAATTAGGTCCCAGTCCTCGTGTTCGCCCAGTGTGTTCGGCATACCCGAGGGCCTTTGTCAACACGTCCCTCTCTCTGTCAGGAATGAACTTTCCCTCTTGAACCTCTTGGAGTGCTTTCACGAGTTCATCCTTGGGTTCAACAATAGCAGGAGGTGCAATTAACTCCCTTGTTTGTTCGTCAACATATTCGCTACGACCCAAAAACCAATTTCTTGCCCTCCCGGGCAATTGTTGTGTAGCTGGAATGATCCCTCGAGCAATCAAGTTGGCGTCCTTTTTATCCCACTCCGGCACGGAAGTCTTGTATCCACCTGAACCCATGGTATGGTGATAAATCTTTTTGGCAGCATTTGCCTTATTCTTTCACGATCTTTCCAAAGCTAGTGTTGATTACTTGTATTCCAGAAATGCTTCCCAGTGATCCCGTTGCTTCTCTAGTGGGCCAGTAAATTCTGGAGGTGTCTTCTTCTTGATATAGTAATTATATAACTTTTTCTTGTGGTTATTGAATTGTTGGGCGATCTTCTTAAGAGACCACTTCTTCACTTTCAACTTCAAGGCCTCTGTTTCCGCAGCAGTTGCCAACATCGGCAAGGTGAATTTTGAACTCAGGCGAGTCCAAAGATCATCTTTCTCTGCGTCAGTGACAAAACTAGCTCCCTTGCCCTTTTTTGGCTCATGCCATTCTTGAGTGTTGATCGGGATATGGTCCCTAACAAGAACTCCGCATTCATTAACAATTTTTGTTGCGTTCGCTTTGGGATGCGTTGGTTCGCCCAAGGCAGAGACGGCCTCAATTACAAGATGCACTTCAGCGGGCAACCCTTTGGCATAGCCTCGTTTCCCTCTAGAAGATTGGGTCGATGCGGAGGTCTAAAAGAAGAAACATTCATAAGAAGCACTTCATTAGTGCATATATATATACAAAATAATTATTGCATTGTGTAGTGATTCACCATGGGCTTAATATATCTCTGGCGGTCCAACATCTTCTGAGCCACCGTCATCGCCATCTACACTTGTTTGCGCACCCTTACTTTGTTCCGGCTCCATTCCAGGACCGGAGTCATTCAAAAACTGAGAGCCATCATCCGCTCCACCGTCTTCTCCTCCACCGGTTTCTGCTCCATCGGCGTCTGTCCAGATAAAGCCGAACACTTTCTCTTCACCCTTTCTTGCAGCGCAGAAGGGATCCATTGCTTAACTAATACAAAAGATAGACAAAAACTATGTAAATATGAGCAATGTCCAAAAAAAAGGGGGGCGTTGGCTGGCGCCCAGCCAACGCCCCCATATGTACATATGAGCAATGTGCAAAAAAGGGGGTGTTGGCCAGGCGCCGACACGGTGGGGCAAGAACCCCCTCCCCCCCCACCGCGTCGGCGCCTGGCCAACGCCCTCATATGTACATATGAGCAATGTGCAAAAAAAGGGGGCGTTGGCCGGGCGCCGACGCGGTGGGGGCTTCCCCCACCGCGTCGGCGCCCGGCCAACGCCCCCATATGTACTAATTTGACTAACTAATAACTAACTCTAACAATCTAACTAACAAATTCTAACTAATAACTAACTCTAACAATCTAACTAAAAAATTCTAACAATCTAACTAACTAACCCTAAACTAACCCTAATCTAACTATCTAATTAAACCCTAATCTAACATCTAACCTAACCCTAATCTACAGGGAATTCGGCCGTGCTCACCGGCGGCGTGTGCAGGGGAGACGCGGCGCGGCCACCGGCGAACGGCGGCGCGGGGCGGCGAGGTGGTGGGGCGGCGTGGCGCGACGGCAGCGGGGCTCGGCCTCCTCCGAACGGTGGCGGCGCAGCGAGGACGGGCTCACGGCGGTGTCGAGCAGCACCTCCCCTGCGTCGATGTCGTCCTGCGCGCCTTGTCTTCTGAGGGGGAAAATGATGGGTGTCACGGGCGGTGGCTCGAGCCGGGGAAGAAGACGGGGTATTTATACCCCGAGATCTTTAGTCCTGGTTCGTGCCACCAACCGGGACTAAAGAGTCTTTAGTCCCGCTTGGTGGCACGAACCGGGACTAAAGGGTACACCTTTAGTCCTGGTTGGTGCCACCAACCGAGACTAAAGACATTTCAGCGGCCGCTTCGTTTCACGCTGAATCCCAAACCTTTAGTCCCAGTTGGTAGATATAACTGGGACTAATGGTCTTTTTCTGGCGCTAGTTTAGAATTTTTTCAGATTTCTGAGACAAATTTTTGAATATGAATTTTAAATATTTTTGAATATGCATTTGAATAACTTTTGCATACTTTTGAATCTGAAAAAAGTTACAACATGAAAAAGGTTTAAAATTTAATAACTAATCCAAAACTATTTTTTGTTTTCTAAAATAATTATTCTAACTATTCAACCTATTAACCATTTTGCCATTTTTATTTAAAAATGCATTATCTAATATTTTTTGCATACTTTTGAATCTGAAAAAACTTACAACATGAAAAGTGTTTGGATTTGAATAACTAATCCAAAACTATTTTTTGTTTTCTAAAATAATTATTCTAACTATTCAACCTATTAACCATTTTGCCATTTTTATTTAAAAATGCATTATCTAATATTTTTTGCATACTTTTGAATCTGAAAAAACTTACAACATGAAAAGTGTTTGAATTTGAATAACTAATCCAAAACTATTTTTTGTTTTCTAAAATAATTATTCTAACTATTCAACCTATTAACCATTTTGCCATTTTTATTTAAAAATGCATTATCTAATATTTTTGGATACTTTTGAATCTGAAAAAACTTACAACATTAAAAGTGTTTGAATTTGAATAACTAATCTCGTGAAACTTTTATTGGAACTTGTAGCACTGACAAAAGATGCTCGAGTAAACTTTTATTGGAACTTGTAGTACTGATAGAAGATGCTCGTGCTAACTTTTATTGAAACTTATAGCACTGATAAAAGATGCTCGTGTAAATTTTTATTGGAACTTGTAGCACTGACACAAGGTGCATGAGGAACAATGTCTAAAGCAAACAATTCTCTATAAATAGCATGGAGTTGTTGATGTGCAATGCAGTGGTAGGAAAAATGGACAATCTCAACTGGAGTAACCAGAGAAGTAGGAGCATAGGAACAAGAAGAGCAAGAAGGGAGGATAAGAGTTCTGGTTCAAGGAGAACTACTGAAGGAAGTGAGCTACATGTGTATCATAGAAGGAGTGTTCAAGAGAGGGAAATGGCTACTGAAATAACAGGAGCAAGAATGGAAGAAGAAGCGCTTCAGGGACTGAATCAGCTTGGAGAAGGGGTAGTATATGACACTGTCATGGGACTCCCTGCACCAACAGCTCCTCCTAGACCAGGTATTCCTGTCATGCATGAACTGCCTCGCAGAGTAAATGGTTTGCATCCTAGAATTGCTGCTAATCAAGCTATGCAAGAAGGCCGTTGCACCCAAGCTATTTCGCTACTCCCTCAAATGTTGCCTCCACACATAGATAAAGAAATTACTGCTTGAGTAATTCTATGCAGAATCAAGAGAGGCATTAAGCAATGGATCCATAGATTTGTAAATGGGAAGGAGAAGAAGGCATACTAGTGTGAGTATGCTGAGTGTTATGTCAAGTGTGAGTATGCTGAGTTTTATGTCAAGTGTGAGTGAGTATTGTGTAAGTGTGTTGTCAACTAATTAATGTTTTGTACAATAAATATGACAATGCTCAAGTAAATGTGCAAGAATCGTTTCAGAATGGTCGGGAAGCATGCTACTGACATTAAGTTTCATAGATTACATAAATTATTACACATCACCAACATCATCATTTCCTCTGTTGGGGTTTTCTTCTGGGCCGTAACCATGGAGCATCTTCATTATTTAGCAGGATGCTTGGGTCAGTGTTCACTTTGAAAGGCGGAATTTCATGACCCTTATTGTAATCTTCTGACATATCTGTCTTGTCCTCTGATACGTCTCAATCGTATCTATAATTTTTGATGCTCCATGCTTGTTTTTACACCATTTGCATATTGTTTCGTTACACTTAGTGGCACTTTTATGCATTTTCCGGAACTAACCTATTAACGAAGTGCCACAGTGCCAGTTTCCTGTTTTCTGCTGTTTTTGTGTTTCAGAAGTGATACACAGGAAATATTCTCGGAATTGGACGAAACAAGTTCCTGAAGACTTATTTCACGGGGAAGCTTCCAGACATCCGAAGAGCTGACGGAGGGGGGCCACCAGGGCCCCACACAAGGGGGCGGCGCGGCCTGGCCCCTGGCCGCGCCACCCCTGTGTGAGGACGCCTGGTCCCTCTCCTGACATCGCCCCTTCGCCTATATATACCCCCTGACGAGAAAAACCTAAGGGCCCGATCAGTTTTCCAGAATACATCGCGATCCGCCGCCGCCGTCGACCCGAAGATCGGGAGGGTCCAGAAGCTCTTCCCGGCACCCTGCCGGAGAGGGGAATCGCCACCGGAGGTCTTCTTCATCGCCATGCTTGCCTCCGGAGCGATGAGTGAGTAGTCTACCTTGGACTATGGGTCCATAGCAGTAGCTAGCTGGTTGTCTTCTCCACCATGTGCTTCATGTTTAGATCTCATGAGCTGCCCTACATGATTGAGATCACCGTTATGTAATACTATGATGTTGGTTTGTTGGGATCCGATGAATATTGGTGTTTATGATTAAGTTGCTGTACTGAATTATATCTTTTGTTATCTCTATGTTGTTTATGATCTTGCATGCTCTCCGTTGTTAGTAGCTATCTTGGCCGAGTAGTTGCTAGTGACTCCAAGAGGGGGTATTTATGCTCGATAGTGGGTTCATGTCTCTATTTCACCTGGGGGAGTGACAGAAACCTCTAAGGTGGTAGATGTGCTGTTGCTACTAGGGAGAAAACAACATTCATATGCTCAAGGGCATATGCTTTGTTTACATTACACACTTTGCTTAATGCAATTATCTGTTGTTCGCAACTTAATACTTCTAGGGTGTTCGGATGATATCCCCGGGGGTGGATTATTAGTCATAGATGCAGTTGGATGGCGGTCTATGTATTTTGTTGTAATGCCCAGAGTAAATCTCATAGTGATCTTCTTGACATATCACGTTATCTTTATTCTATCAATTGCCCAACTGTAATTTGTTTACCCAGCATGTTATTTTATCTATGGAGAGACACCACTAGTGAACTGTGGACCCCGGTCCTATTTTAATCATATTGCAATCACCTGTTTACTTTACTCGCATACTCTACTGTTTTCCACTCGATACACTCATAACCTTTGTTTCAAGCAAACCGGTGAGATTGACAACCTCATCGCAAGTTGGGAGCAAAGTATTTGTTTGTGTGTGTGCAGGTTCCACAAACACCTTCAGTCGTCACCGTCTCTCCTCTCCTGTTCGATAACCTTGGTTTCTTAACTGAGGGAAAACTTGCTGCTGCACTCATCACACCTTCCTCTTGGGGTTCCCAACGGGCTGGTCATTCACCACGCATCATCCTCCAATCCCACGATGTTTTTTTTCCTCAAAGAACTATGTGGCGCTTTGGCTCATCGTATGATGTATTCATTTGCGTATCTTTTATTTTTCTCAGTTTGGTAGACATGTCCTTCACATAGAAAACCTGAGCCACATCATTGGCTAGGACAAATGGTTCGTCTCTGTACGCAAGATTGTTGAGATCCACTATTGTCATGCCGTACTTTTAGTCTACCTGTACCCCACCTCCAGCCAGCTTGATCCATTTGCACCGAAACAAAGGGATCTTAAAATTAGGCCCATAGTCAAGTTCCTATATCTCCTCAATGTACCCATAATATGTGTCCTTTTGCCCATTATCGTCTGTTGCATCAAAGCGGACACCACTGTTTTGGTTGGTGCTCTTTTTATCTTGGGCGATCGTGTAAAATGTATTCCCATTTATCTCGTACCCTTGGAAAGTCGATATGATCGAAGATGGTGACTTTGCCAACAAGTACAGTTCTTTTTCAACATTGATGTCATCATTTATGAGAAGTACTCGCAACCAACCGCCAAAAGTCGCCTCGTATTCAAGTTTAATCCAGGAGTCAGGCTTCCCCGGGTTTTAGGAGCGTACAATATTCTTGTGTTCCTCGATATATGGAGCCACCAAGGTTGAATTGTGTAGAAATGTGTAGTGTGCTTGAGTGAAAGAATGTCCGTCCATAGAATAGGTTGTTTTCTTTCCTAGCGTGCCTTTTCCACCTAGTCTCCCCTCATGCCGTGATTCAGGAACACCAATCGGCTTAAGGTCAGGAATAAAGTCAATACAAAACTCAATGACCTCCTCTGTTCCATAGCCCTTGGAGATGCTTCCTTCTGGCCTAGCACGGTTATGAACATATTTCTTTAAAACTCCCATGAACCTCTCGAAGGGGAACATATTGTGTAGAAATACAGGACCGAGAATGGTAATCTCTTCGACTAGGTGAACTAGCAGGTGCATCATAATATTGAAGAAGGACGGTGGGAACAACAACTCAAAGCTGACAAGACACTGGACCACATCCTTCTGTAACCCTGGTAGACTTTCTGGATTGATTACCTTCTGAGAAATTGCATTGAGGAATGTGCATACCTTCACAATGGGTAGTCGAACATTTTCTGGTAGAATTCCCCTCAATGCAATCGGAAGCAATTGCGTCATAAGCACGTGGTAGTCATGAGACTTTAGGTTTTGGAATTTTTTCTCTGCCATATTTATTATTCCCTTTATATTCGACGAGAAGCCAGACGGGACCTTGATGCTGAAAAGGGCTTCAAAAAAGATTTCCTTTTCTTCTTTGGTTAGAGCGTAGCTGGCAGGACCTTGAAACCGCTCTGGATGCATGACGTCTCGTCCTTTCAAACGTTGGTGATCCTCATGTGCTTCTGGTGTATCTTTTGTCTTCTCATACAAGCCCAAGAATCCTAGCAGATTCACGCAAAGATTTTTTGTCAGGTGCATTACGTCGATCGCAGAGCGGACCTCCAGGACTTTCCAATACTCAAGCTCCCAAAATATAGATTTCTTCTTCCACATGGGTACGTGTCCGTCAGCGTCATTCGGAACAGGTTGTCTGCCAAGACTCTTTCCAAAGATTACTCTTAAATCCTTGACCATATCAAAGACATCATCACCGGTACGGCGGGTTGGCTTCGACCGGATCTCTGCCTCACCATTGAAGTGCTTGCCTTTTTTCCGGCAGGGATGCCTGTTCGGAAGAAAACGACGATACCACGGGTACACATTCTTCCTACATTTGTCCAGATATATACTTTCTGTCTGATCCAAACAGTGCATGCATGCATTATATCCCTTGTTTGACTATCCTGAAATGTTACTAAGAGCAGGTCAATCATTGGTGGTTACGAAAATCAACGCTCGTAGGTTAAATTTCTCTTGTTTGTGCTCATCCCACACACGTACACCTGGTTTCTCGGTCGACGTGCCACATTAACATGTGCCTCATTGAGTGTAGCAGGTTTGTTCGACGACTCATAAAGCCTTATTGGTGATGATGTTTTATTGGATCTGGCAATGGTAAAGAATCAGCGTTTCTTCCGGCATTCGTCTTGGTAGCGCTAGAGTTGGAGCGGTCGCTGGCTTCAATGGTTGTAGAAAACTCTAGGAATCGATTTGTTTTTCTCGATCTTTTATGTTTTTAATTGTGAAGTTTTTAAGATAATCATTTTATTCCGATGTATACTTTAGTTTCCACTTGTGTTGCCTCTTATAATTTAATTTTAATTAATAATATATGTGGTTGCTCTATAAAAAAACTCGTCCTCCACACCCGACGACGCTAGCGGCAGCAGTCTTAGCCACACGATCCTGCTAGACGGACGGGACGTCCCCTCGGCGTCGATGAACAGCGGCATGCAAATGCAGCCGGCTGGCGATCGAACGTGTGGAACCCTACGTTCGTTCGTTCGCATGCATATGCGATCCGGAGATGGATCGAGCCCAGCTCTATCTATGCAATGCATCATGCATGCATGAGCAGGACCACGAGCGGATACACCACACAACGCCCGCTGTCGCTCTAGGAGGACAGTGACCATGGCCCCAGGCCCCAGGCCGTCCCATCAGGGGTCGGCAATGGCAGTGGCAGGCGGCAGCGGCACGGAATATGCATGTCAGCATGTGTACATCCACACACACAGCGCGGTGTTTTTTTTCCAACTGGGAACCCCCCCCCCTTTCCATTAATTTCTCAACGGAAATACAACTAATCTGAGAGTAGAACCATAAAAGCAAGGAAAGAAAGGGGAAATAGAAGGAAAAATAGTTCAACACACACAGGTAGGAAAACCTGCTGTATGATCTCGGCATCGAAGATCATACTACAGGACAAAAACCTACCACCTAAACTACACCCAACAAAGAGTCCAGGATTACAGCAAAAGAACCACACACAGTATCACAAAGTATCAGAATAACTACAACCACATAGCCGTCCCCCGCGGACCAGAAACACCACCAGCATCACCAAACTAGCCATTGCTGAGAAGCAACCTTCCGACACAAGACGGCTGTCCTTCCCTCGACACCCCTGCCACCTGGGACGCCAACTCCGAAGCTTTGCGCATCATCTGATCAGCTCTAGCCACAATCTTTCCTTTACCCTCTTCATTGTAAAGACCTGCCCAATAACGAAGAAAAGCGCATGTCGCAAAAACCGTTACCATAGGGGACCTGACCACTTTCTTGTCAAATGTTATCTGATTTCTGACAATCCAAATTGCCTAGCAAACAGCCGACAGAATCAGCATATGAAACTTCCTACCACGAGAAAAAAACGCATGAAACAAAGCCATGCACTGCCAAAGGGAACCTGGACAAGAATTAGTTTTAATCATGGCTCCTACAACACCCCAAACCACCCTAGCATGAGAACAAGAAAATAATAAATGGATAGCAGTTTCCTGCTGATTACAAAAAGAACAGATAGGGGACCCTGGCCAATATCTTCTCTTAAGCTTATCCCTAGTTAAAGATAGCATCCCAGAACAGTTGCCACATGAAAATTTTAATTTTCAAAGGAAGCTTTGATTTCCAAATCCACTTGTTGTTAGCACCAGAGATGTTTCTCTCCAGATTTTGATATAACGACTTAGTAGTAAACACTCTATTGGCATTCAAGCCCCAAACCACACTATCACAGGAATCTGTAACCGCAATCCGCCTTGCCTCATTCTTAATATGCTCCCACTGGATACACAAGGCCTGAGACAATCTCCTTCTGAAAGGGATCTCAAAACCAGCATTCACATATCTCTCAAACGTAAAATCCTGACCTTGGGAAATATTAAAAAGATCAGAGTAGGACACACACAACGCCGAATTATTAAGCCAGGGATCAAGCCAAAATCGCACAATATCACCCCTGTGCAAGATAATTACACAGAGTAGGACACACACACAGCACGGTGTTGGCTGCGGTGACCCGCACGCACGCCAGCGACGGGCACGCAGGAACGAACAAGCGCGCACACATAGACCAACGGGGGGACAGTGCAGGAGGAGTGGCCCTCCTGCAGGCTGCAGCCCCGGCGACCCATAGGAGCCATTCCAGACACGGCCACTTGTCGAGCTCCCCTCTACTCTCTCTGCTGCAGATGTAAACCGTTAACTTAACGAATTTTTGACACATAAGACCACCTGCACCAATGAAATGGCAAAAGAGACCACCTCTAAAAATATTTGCCAAAAAAGACCCCTACTGAGTGGCGGCACCCCTGGCCAGGCGACACGTGGCACGTGCCGCCTGGGCCAGTGCCGGCAAGGCCTTGCCGCCGTTTCCAGTTCCGGCATGTTGCCGTTGCAACGTCGCCATTCGACGCCGTCAGCCACAGTGGGCCCTGCCGCCTGGGGAGAATCCGGCATGCTGACATGGAGGCCTGCCGCCAAGGCCATCGCCGGCATGCTGCCACCCCGACCAGCACTGATTCCCATGATAACGCGCTGACTCCGAGGCGAGGCTGATTCGATTCGTTGCATGCGATGATAGATAGACAGCTTTGATACACTGTTTGATACAGAAAATAGACCACCGACGATGCATACTTTTGTTAATGTTTTCGCTTACCCGCAGCAGTAATCGGGGTCTATATAAAGAAGGCATTCGTCGTTCATTCGATCGGTCTTCTACACAGCTATCTCTACTCCGATATATTGAACTTGCTATGAGTTTGCCTTGCTCCGACCAGGGCCTAAGGCCGAAGAAAATGAAGTATGCTAGTTTACCGGAGGGAATGGAAGCCGCACGATGCTGGTGCAGTGACATAGCGAAGGTTAGGGAGTCGACTGATTTTTCGGACAGGATGGGCATGAAAATTTTCATGTGTGCCAATCATGCGCATGATCCTCCGGAGTCTTCAC
The DNA here is from genome assembly GCA_007115705.1 of Dactylis glomerata. Classification (NCBI taxonomy): domain Eukaryota; kingdom Viridiplantae; phylum Streptophyta; class Magnoliopsida; order Poales; family Poaceae; genus Dactylis; species Dactylis glomerata. The sequence continues at coordinate 5,106,792 of QXEO01000382.1, forward strand.
TGCTATTTTACCGCGCTCCGATAAGATTTAAGTTTCATGAGATGACATATTTGGTCGTGTTATATTTTGATGTATTAGTAAGATTAATTTCGTTGCAATCGCCGCCACCGCTCTGCCAATGGTATCATTGGATCGACACGGAGTAGCCGGCTTGGGCGTTGCGTGAGATTGAAGAAAGGCAGCGTAGGGCTTGGGAACGCTTCCAGGAGGAGGAGCGACAAGAGGAGGAGGTTGCCCAGAGGAAAGCGGTGCAAGAAGCTTACAATGAGGAGAAGCGCCAGAGAATCGCAGAAGGTAAACGCCGCAGGGAGGCGGAGGAAGAGCGACGCAAGCAGATTCGTGAGGCGAAGAGGGAAAGAAAGAAGGAAAGGGCTGCTCAGGCAGAAGCTGCAGAAAAGCGTGGTGATACTACCGGAAAATGGCCACGCTGGACTCAGGACTAAAATGCGTTGTTGTTTATTGTACCAGTTTGTATCTTAATTTCTGTTGTATTTTTATTTCCGCATCCAGATGTATCTTACTTTAAAATGTTGTTTTTATTCATCACCTATCATGTTATGTTTTATTGCCTGCAAGACCGATGTATTTTAATTAAAGCTGGTACAAAGATTCCCGCGCATTTTTCCCGCTATTTTTTCCCACTCTTTTATCCCGCCATATTTTCCCGCTCTTTTTTGCCGCCATATGTTCCCGCCATCTGCAGGTTTTGCTAGGCTATAAAACCCCCCTCTCACCCATGGGTTTGTTGCATCAGTATAGCCTCCAACCATGTCGGATGTTCTTCCTTTCTTTGATCCCTCTAACCGCGATTTCCACCCAGAGATAACCAATTGTATCCTGAGTCGTACCGGAACATTTTGTGAGATTAGAGGTATGTCTTTCCAGGAGGTAATCGCTGAAGATAGCCATGTAGCTGAGATAGGTGTATGGTTACCGAGGATGCAGCTCTCACGGAGGAGCATACAAGAGGTACGCCAAGAACTATTAAGGCAGCAAGCAAGGTGGAATAGAGTGGTTGAGCTCAAAAATATTGAGGCTGGTCTTGGTTTTCAAAGTTGGATCAATACTGATTCAACTGAAATCACGATGCTGCCAAAAACATATGCATTGCACATGCAGGTAATATTTAATTTTTTGCGCACTTTACATTTCGTAAGATTAATTTGTAGTACTACTAACATTATCCGGTTTTATATTTGTAATATGCAGCACTATCCTGATGACGTAGAGTTTGTCAATAGAAGAATCAAGCACTTTGCCTGGCTGAATAAGATATTTGGTCCAATGCGGGGTGGGTTATACCGCCCGAATACATATGCTGACGCTCTAGCAGAGGCAGCATATGATGAGTATAATGACGATGACTTCATGCCTGCGCCTGTTAAATCCAAGGGTAAGAGTGTTGCGTCGTCGAAGGCCAAGAGGACGTCAACGTCGAAGGCCAAGAGTACATTAGGTTGCAAGGCCAAGACTACGGTAGCCTCCGACGAGGATAGTTATGATGACTTCACGCCTCGATCGGCTGCTAGATTTAAAGCAATGAAAGCCAAATCTAACGCAGCATCATCGGGCAAGCGTTTATTCGATTAGTGAAACATTATAATGTATCTTAATTTGAAGCCTAGTGACATGTGTATCTTACTTGTAGTTTATGTTGTATTTTTGTTGCAAGCAAATGTATGGCAGGCCATATTATCGCAATAAGTGATTGAAAGCAAATTTATTTGTCCCATAGAAACGAACATAGAAATGCGTCTATTACATAGCTGAAAATAGTAACATAGATATATATACAGGCGTACACAAATTGTGTTAGCCTTGTCGGCGAGGTCTAGGCTGCCTGTGCCGACGTCCTGAAGGCGATAGACGTTCACGTGGGGGATGAGGTTCATGGTGGCCTCGGCCGTACTGCCGCTCGTCCTCTTCTGGTTGTGTGTCAGGTGGTGGCGGAGGAGTATGAAGCACGTGCTGAGATCCTGAGGGTGGAGGGATTAAGCTCCCAGATGTGCTAGCTGGATCGTACGAAAAGAAGTCTGGGACAGATGAAAAAAAAATTGGTGTTATCCTGTCGCAGCATATGCTCAAATCCCTGTGGTGGAGCCATGGTGTATCCAATACCAGCTCCCATGTCGTCCCACGTTGGATCAATAGTTTCCTAAGGGTTATAGAAAATATTAGAAAATTGCCGCGTTAATGAGGTTGAGAAGGTGTAATTAGTTTAGATATATGCACATGCTTGTGTGGTATTGAACCATTGTGAACTCTCGCCTTGATCCCATGTCGCATGTGCTTGTGGCATATTATGGCCAACATCAGAACCCATTGAATCCCACGCAGGCCAAATATTTTCCTGCGTACGTCAGGAAATAATAAGTAATGCGGAAGATGTACTAGTGCAGATAAGAAATGACATAATATGAGTTAACATGCCTGTATGGTCATAGTCTGCAAGAAGTCTTCTGGAAAACTATGCCCAACCTCCAGACTAGCCTCACCGAGGCCCGCAACAGAGTGATATTCGTTGCGGATGGTCATAGTCTGCAAGAAGTCTTCGGGCATCGGTCCCGCAACCGCCCTCTGAGATGGACCAACACCTTCCTCCTCTGACGATGACGACCCAGAAGAATGATCGTCATCGTCATCATCTAGGGCCTCCGGTAATCCCTCCATACGTTCACTTATGTCAACGACCGCAGACCAATAGCCTGGGTCGGGCACAAGCTCAAGTTCCATCGGCTCCGATCGGCCGCTGCTGGGGCCGCCGGTGATGGCTAGCTGCGCATCTGAAGCGCCGCTACTGCATCCAGGCTCATCATTCGGAGAGACAAACTGCACATACACCATCGGCCTTTGAAACATAGCGGCGCCAGGCGTGGTTGCAAACCTCATGTATGTCTTCCATGAGTTATTTTCTTTCACCTCCCGCAGACCCCAACGGGGAGATATCCCATCATCCCCTCCCACACATATGACGGCCTCAACGGTCATCTTCTTCCCCCGCATCTCAGGACCAAACTGCACCCAGATGCATTTTCTCACTTCCGCAAAATCTAGGTTCTCCATGTCTCTCACTACAACATTTATAGACTCGCACTGAGACACATCTAGCCCAGAAATTCTGTCGCGTACCACATCCCCATAAAACACTAATAAATTTTCCATCGTACCTACCCCACAAATTTAAAATGGACATTAGTAACACGAAAGCTACATTTTATATTTATGTACAAATTTAAATATTCTACTAAATGAGCTGACGTAATTTATATTTTGCATATAATTAATTATTCTTTCAGCATGCAATCACTAACGGAATTAAATTTACTGTTCTACCAACGTAACTACATGGGATACAGTACAACAAAATAAATACTTAACACTTTTTACTAGATAAATTTTATACCTTCACGTTAAGTATGCGATCGAATATTATTCGTAGAATTAATTATTTTTTCATGCATGCAATCACTAACGGAATTATCTTACTTCACTTTATTGTTCTACCAATGTAAGTACATGACATACACTACAACAAAATAAATACTTAACACTTCTTAAGAGATAAATTTTATACCTCAACTTCAAGAACGCGGTCCGCAACTATTTATGCCACCGAATATTTCCAATAACCAATATTTAACTAACGTTCGTAGAAAATTTCACCTGAAATATATATGCAACCGAATTATTAACAAATCATACTTATACTACAAGACTGAAAAAATATATGACATGAGGTTTTTACCGTTACTTCAATGACTATTGGTACACTTCAAATTATGCGGCACACAATTTCCAAGTATTACCAGCGACATTGTATTCATGCTACAATCCACATACCACATAAAATCATTGGTTTCGTTAGAATGAATGCAAAAATAATCGATGCTTCATTAGCAAGTTCGAAATCATGCAACTATAATATCATCATTATCACTCTCCATGCTAATAATATGTTACATGACTAAATCTTTAACTACCATGCAATAATATAAGTAGTCATTTGAAGATGTTACCTTCATACGAGAAGCTCCTCTACTTCTTCATGTGTGGATCTTCCTTTAATATCCAATTTTGGCACCTTGATACCACCTACTTATGCTAAACTTGAACAAAGCACAGCTCATTACAGAGGAGATAGCAGGAGATGGAGAAGCTCAGCTCATTAGAGAGGAGAGAGCAGGTGATGGAGTACAAGAGATAGCAGGAGATGGAGAAGCTCAGCTCATTAGAGAGGGGAGAGCAGGTGAGTGAATGAGTGAAGGAGCAGGCGTGCTGCATGTGTGAGGGTGCTACCCTTTAAAAGAAGAGCTCATCAGCCGACGTCGCATCCTGTCTCGTGATAATTGGAGTCTATTTACTATACGAAACAGTGTTTCAAAGCATCAAATACACAGGTGAAAACACCATAGATTGCATATCACATGCAAAAAGCATCACAGGCGGGAATCCTAGCAATCATCTGCGTGAGAATTATGCAACATTGAAAATTCGTCTGCTTCCTTTCCCAGACCTAGTAATCAGCGCCGTTATCGTCGGAACTTGGGCCGGTCGGGCTTGGCAGCGTGCCGGATCTACCGTTGGCGGCAAGCGCCACGTCGACATGCCGGAAATGGGGGAGGCGGCAGGGCCCACAGAGACAAACGGCGACGAACGGAGTGAGCTGCCAGGCCACATGCCGGCGTTGGCTGTGGCGGCACCCCCACGTGCTGCCACTGAGAGGTGGTCTTTTCTGACAATTTTTTTTAGAGGTGGTCCTTTTTAACATTTCATTGGTACAGCTGGTTCAATCTGTCAAAAATTCTAACTTAACCGAGCAATGTGTGAACGGCAATTTGGATTGGATGCAAATTTGCAATGATGAATCTCGTGACCCGTACGTCCCATGCATGATCGAGCAGCATGAGCTGAGTCCAATCTTGCCACGACGGGGACGTGCCCGCGAACGCCTCCGGCTTGCTTGTGTCGAGCGAGATGAGAGTATGCATGAGATCGCCTAAGCTTAGGAGAGGGTGGTCGGGGTGGTGGCGTCAGGTAGAACAGCCGATCGGGGGATCAAGATCAATGCAGGGACCGGCCCAGGTGGGCTGCGGAATCCGGATGTGCCAAGTCTGGACCTAATGTACGTAGTATGTTCATGTAATCATGTTGATGTGGTGTAGTACTGACTAATCATATGTGTTCTTTTCTGCAACGAGACACACCTCTGTTCTTTTTTGGTGAACTAGGTACAACTGATAGCTCTCCGTCAACTTTTGTTCCTCCCTATCTACATTTGCAAACCTCAATGTTCAGAGTTGTAATGTTTTTTTAAACAGGTCAGAAGAGCGGAAATGCACTTTTGATCCCGGGTGCATATGCTCCTTTTACCATGAAAATAAATTTTAAATATCAACAGAATAGGAAAATATTATCCACATGTATATCTCCACATTCTATGTGCTCACATACAGTTTCGTGAAAAAGGACATTTTTTGTGGGCTGTGCAAAAAAGATAAAAAAACATGTCATGACAAGACTTATTTTAGAACCGAATTTTGTTATTTTTACATGGCCATATAAAAAGTAGCTTTTCTTAAAACCACTTCGTGGCACGTAGTACATGATGATAAACACACCGCATTTTTATTTGAATTTTTTACATTTTCAAATATGTTGAAAATACATTTCAAAAAAGGGAGCATATGCACCTGGTAGCCAAAACATCATGTCAGAAGAGAGTTGCTATTTCGATTAATGACGAAGAAATTGTTAGAGCGTCCAGAAACATTTTTCTAAGAGGCACCCTAGGAACCACTCTCTTCAAATTACATTCCTCAAAGATCTGGCCCCGGCCAACCCCAAAGGTTTCCTCCTCTTTAATCTTAGCGATGATAATGCTGAAGGTTCCGGTATGATGTTGAAAGACGCTTGCATTCTTCTCTGTCCAAATTTCCCATGAGACAAGCATGATCATGGAGGTCACCGCTTCTCGAGCCCGTTCTTTTTCCAAAGCTACTCCCTATATCATAATCACCTGCGCTATGAGTTTGGTCAAAGTCAAACTTCAGAAAGTTTGACTAAGCATAATGATAAATATATCAACATCTATAATACGAAGTAAATATAACATAAAAACATATTTTGTGATGATTCTAACAATATTTAATTTATACTGTAATTCTTGATATTTTTCTTGTATGCTTATTCAAAGTTTACAAAGTTTGATTTTGAATAAACCTAAAATGGAGGGTAGTTCATGACGGGGAGAGTAAGTTGTCAACCAAACTTCGATGCTTGCTTCATTGGCCAAGAGTGGGGAGATTACATGGAAATCACTCAACAATAGAATCGCTATCCAAATTTGGGTGGTGATGCGACACTTGAAGAGGAAATGCACCACCAAATATTGTAGTTGATTGCAAAGGGGGTAATTTCAACAATTTTTTCATCTATTGTGTTGAATTCGATCCACTAACCATATCCTATTTATCATCAACAACCATGCAAAAACATTTAGCATTTTAAGGGGTGCCCATGTTGTCCAAATAACTCTCTTCATAGCGACTGTGATGATACCCTCAATTTGTTTTGTAGGCCAACAAGGTGGAGTAATTTCCATCATTCTAGCATACTACTTTGATCAGAACAAAGCATACATGAATGGGGTAACATATACATCTATCAATACATCAAGAACAACTATAATTTTCCATCTCATAAATCATCTCAATAACAAAAGATTCATCATAGGGTAATACAAATATGGGTATAATCATGACAGGCACCACATGTGATTCTAATTAGTGAAGCACAATAGAGAGACTCATACAAGTTACTTTCATAATCCATTAGTCCAGAGATGAACTACTCCATATTTATCATGGTGATGTAGGAGATGGTGTCGATGGAGACGAAGGGCAACTCGGATCTGCTCCGGTCGCATCTCCCCTCCAATCCACGCAATCTTCAGATATGTATTGTGTACAGTTTAGGTTTGGACGATTCCGTAGAGGCAAATTTTTTTTAGAAAAGGGCCCACACGGCAGGTGTTAGCTCCTACCATGCGGCCAAAGGTGGGGCCCACATGGTAGGGCATCTTTTCCTCCTCATGGCACTTCATGTTGGCTTCCACTTCTCACGATCTTCAATTCCTTGAAAAACTAATGTGGCAAAAAGATTGGGTCTGTTTGACGTCTAGAAGGTCCCTGAAACTCAAATATATGTAAAAACTGGTTTATGTTCTATAGAGTTAAAACCAAAATGAAGGGAATTATTTAGAGAATCTCCGAAACCAATGAAAAACATGTCTAGGTCCTCAATAAACTATCAAATATACATAAATATGATCTAACAAACTACAAAGTTCATCAGTGCATTTTACATGCATCAGACGGGGAATGTCAAGATGAGTAGACGACTACGACTGGAAGACAGTAAGGTAATGGCGAAAGCGGGATCATGGATGTGAAGAAGACATTGCTTCACAGGCTGTTTGTGCGGGCTTGACTGTAGAACTTTTCATGTCCAAACCACACACGTTGTGCCTTTGAGCCTGGTGATTGATGATTTTCAGCAGTGGCCTTGGCAAGTCGGGGCGGCAAACTGAGAGACCTTTAGTTTTGGTGGTGCTCATTGAGTGTCGAGTCATGATTTTCAGGATGCAAACCTAGCAATGATCTTCTTAAACGCATTGTTTGAGAACTCGGTGTTTCTCCCGAATGAAAACCTACAATCTTTGATCGGGCGATAACAATGTTTGTGCCTTATTTTCTTCTTGGAGACGTTGCTTTTGGAGAACCTTTTATAGTCTGGGTGATATCTATGGTGGTGGTTAGAGTGTTAGCTGTTGTGAGTGATTGATCAAGGGTCTTTTTGTTGTTGTTGTTGTTGTGTGCATATTAGATGTATTCATGCTCCTTGTTGATGCAGAGGCTATGTGTGGCGATATAAATATATTCCCCTGATCGAAAAAAAGAACTTACACATAATAGAGCCTCATCACTCATCAGTACTCGGGGTGCACATCTAAATTCCCCTTGTTTCCAGGCATGATATGTTTTTTTTTTTTGAAACGAGGGCAAAAGCTTTGCCCTATTCCATTAATTTAAGAAGAAGTTTACAAGAAATTAAAGGTTATTAATATTACAAGGATTACTCTCCCGGCATCAAATCACCCAACCGCTTCGCCCCGGCAATAACCCAAAGTCTAGCCTCACACTTGATTTTATCTACAATTACAAAGGACGGGGAAGCCTTGTGGCGAAACACCCTTGCGTTGCGCTCCTTCCAAATTTCCCACACGGTGAGTAAGATTAAGGAGGCCAACCCCTTCCTATGGGGGCTCGACCCCTCGGCCATGGAAGACCACCACTCTCGGATGGATAACCCCTCCCAAAGCCTAGGGTAAACCCCTTCCAAGCCAAGCCAATCCTTGAGACCGTCCCAAATCCTTGTAGTGAAGCGACAATGGACAAAGAGATGGTCATGAGATTCCTCGGTTTGCTTGCAAAGTTGACACATCCCACAATTATCCCAATTCCGCCTCCTTAATCTATCCGCCGTCCAAAGCCTATGTTGCAGCGCAAGCCAGGCGTGATGCTTGGCCTTGGGCGTCGCCCAAACTTTCCAAATAATTTTGTTGAAGTTGGACTCAACAAGCCCCAAAAATTGCATCTTATAGGCGGAAGACGCCGAGTAATGCCCATTGGCGGTGAGCTTCCACGTGATATCGTCCTCAACATCTTCCCGGAGATGTACCGCTTGGATGTTGGCCCAAAGTTGCACAAATTGCGTAAGGTGCTCGATTGAGGTGGTGGCATCAAGGGCAAGCTTCCTAACCCACTCATCATCATGGAGTGCAACCGCAACATTCCAATTCTTCCGCTTGCAAATTGAGTAGATTTTTGGGGCAATGTCCTTAGGCATGCAACCATTGAGCCAAGGAGCGTGCCAAAACGGAGTTTTGCGCCCATTGCCAAGGGAGATAGTTGTAGCGGCGTAAAAGATCTCCATGTCGCGATCGTTGCAAGGGTTTCCGGAACCCGCCCAAATCTTCGAGTTGTCTTTCCATTCAAGCCAAGGCCACCTAAGACGAAGCGCCGTGGCAAACTTTTCCAAGTGGAGGATGCCAAGGCCGCCATAAATCTTCGGACGGCAAACGATGTCCCAACTAACTTTGCATTTAGCCCCGGTTGTGGTGTCTTTGGCCGCCCAAACAAATGCCCTCTCCAATTTATTGATGAACTTCATAGTGCCCGGGGGGATGGCTAAGGGAGTCAAGTGGTAAATGGCAAGGGAGGCCAAAACCGACTTAACAAGGGCAACCCGACCGGCCATGTTGACAAGCTTCCCGTTCCACGTGGGCAACCTCCCGGAGCATTTATCTTCAAGACTTTGAAAGTCCCTTCTCCTTAAGCACCACACCGAAAGAGGTAGACCGAGATACCGCAAAGGAAAGGTGGCACGGGTTGCCGGTATTCCTTGGAGCACGTCGTCTAGGTCAATATTGTCGCAACGGATGGGCACGACTTGGCTTTTCGAGAAATTGGTGCACAAACCGGTGACCTCTCCAAAACTTTGGAGAATGGTGGCAAGGCATGATATGTGGAGTTAGCCAGATCAGCTGTATACGTATGTGATGCATCTCTCGTGACAAAAGAAAAATAAACGAAGCGCTTGACTTTGTTGAGGTGGCTCATCGCGTCACCTATCCTCCTCTGTAATCCACAACTTTCCTCTGAAGGTGACGCACAAGTCTGCCTCCAAACTAATGCTGCGCTATTATGTCTCACTCTCCAATCCAGGTCTGCCGTTCGTCCCTGGAAATAGAAAAACAAGGACGATGTAAGTAGATTTATGTATGCCCACTCATGAGCAACACACGCAGCACTATGTGACCGTATAGAAAGTACACTTCCCCTTGCGACGGCAACAATTTTTTATATATAAAAATAAGGATTTTTAGACTTTATATATTTAAAAAAGAACTTGGAAGTACGTGTTCGCTCGTGACGGTGCCTCTTCATGGCAACCACGACCTTGCTTGCAAGATGCATCGTCTCACTTCGTGTCCAAACCACGATCTCATGTATGTACACATCATATTGTACAGGCCTGATTTCTTTTATGCAAGATACACAGTCCAGAAGAGATGATCCTGAATTTATCTCTGCCTCGATCGGTTGTGCTCGAGTGATTAAGAAGTATTTGGGGGTACGTATGGAGTGATAACATCACAGTGCGTGGATTAATTAGTGAGCAGTGAACACTGCTCGCCAAGATCTCGCGTCTCGATTAGCAATGATTTTGGAGCTACAGGGTACAGCAGTATCGTTTGACAGCGAGTGTGCCCAGAACAGGTCGCCTCCGCTGATCCCGTCCCCGGGCGTGATCCCAGCCTGGATGATTTGGACACTCTGATAGCAGATTTAGATCACGATATTTTTAACAACACTGACAGAGATAGATGCAGAAAGAAGAGTAGAAGTATTAATCTTCTGCCTTAGTTGTTTTTTCAAATGATGTACTCCTAATGATAGATGAACAGGAGCAAGTGCAGGTGCAGCATCTAATTTGATCTCATCGGGCAGTGAGCTGCGCTGCTTGTCTGATGTACGCGAGTCTCTGCAAGCAGGCTGTGTAAGTAAGATCGTCATCAATCTCGTAATAATGGGAAGGCGAGGCCTCATCAGCAGAGCAGCACTGGGGTGTCCCGGCCATTGCTGTCCCTGTCTCCGGGTACTTATCCTTCTACACCCCTTGGCCGTGGCTGATGAACAGATCGAAGAAAGAGAAAACGATCCTGGCCCCTGAGCTGCTCCAAGTGGCAACATCCAGGGAGCAGTGCCATGTACTGCTGCATTTTCTGATCATCGATGTGCTTGGATTAGCATGGCAATGCAGGGACCAGATGTGCATGGTCCATTCATTCATTCACAGTGGGCATAGCACAATTTAAGGTCTTAATAATGGTATTTATCAGCTAAAAATATAATATATATATATATATATATATATATATAGTTGCAATACAAATGATATTACACATCTTCAATACCCTCTTCGCTTGAGAAGGGATCAGGCAAGGTTTTGAGCATGTACCGCGCCGATATATGTACCGATCTTGTTTGTAGCTAGCTAAAACATGCGAGGTGGAATTGATAGGAAGGGCTAGCAACCGCTACACGGCCGCGTTCCGTTTTTCGTTCAAAAGAATCATTACACCAGCAAGATGGATGAGAAATTAGAAGCTAAGGCACTACTAGGGCCCAACATTGTTAGGTTGAATCTCAGAGTGCTTCCATGGATGGCAAGCTTGACTGACTGGCTTCGTCTCTCTATGTACATGAGGCGTGGCGTCGAGGCTTCGGTCCGATCGAGCTTCTTACACGGTGATGTCAAAGCTCCATTTTCATGTGGACCGTTTGCAACGAGCCTGATTGACACGAATTTAACATTAGAAACGGTTGAAAGTGATGAGCGGTTTCAGAAATTCAGGTTGAAAGGGAAGTGAAATGTATTGGCTCTACTCACCGTCATAGCTGTTGGAAGAGGTGGCGATCTCCTGACTTTGCCCCATGTCCATTTGAACAACACTCTGCAGATCTTGCCAGAATGCCCCAACCTGTGAAGCATCACCAATTGCACATCCTCAGTACCACTTCATACGAACATTGTGTGAGCTCAAGAAGACATGGTTGTGCATCGTTACCTGAGAGGCGGCGTCGCCAACTCCGTTGAGAAAATGATGTTGCGAGCCCATTGACCGGCAGAACGCCGGGTCTAGCTGGTGCATGGAGCCCTGATCTTCCATACCGTCGCTCATGCCACAACCGAGAGGGTTGTTCCCCTGGTGAGGCTGGCTCATGTAGGGGAGCGGTGCACCTGATGCGTCCAGCGGGAAATGGGAGCTCTGCAACTGGCCACATGACTGCTGCATCTGAACATAAGCAGAATTGGAACATGAGTATGTTGAACTATTCAGTTTGCCTCAACTAGAGAGGGACCAAATGTGGCAAAAGGGGTGAGCATATATATGCATTGTCCTCACATCTTTAGCAAGCAGGTTCGGCAAATTGTTGAAGTCCAGCTGGGGATTCACGGTGGCCAGCTTCATGGACAGAAACTGCAAAACAAGTACATGAAGGGCAAGCGTTTAAGAAGGTACTCGTCAGCGTTCTAAAACGGCAAATGCTGCGGTTTCATGATGATTCTGCATCTTTGTGGGTTGACAATTGGCATATACCTCGACTTGCCGTTGCAACGATTGCACATAGTTTATGATCTCATCGAGCATGACAGCCTTGCCTACCACCTGAAACAGGCAACATTTTCACAATTTCAAATCTGGACACACCAAGCTCTGAAGGTAAGCTACTCAAGAGGCAAATTTTGCAATTGTGGGTTCTTATTTTTTGTTTTATTTTTGCAGTTATACCTTGTTGCAACCCGGCACAAGATCCTGCAGCAGCTTCATCCTTTGGCTGATCTTCTCCCTTCTCACCTGACCATGGGAAGAAGAGAGCAAAATATGAGAAATTCTACTGCAGAAATGATCACTCTCACAGGAGCAATGAAATGTGCGATTCAGGGGAGGGGGAGCCTGAAGAATCAATCATACCCTCTCGGCGAGGCTGTGGCTGTCCGTGGCCTCCCCGCGCCTCGCCCGGACATGGATGAAGTCCTGATGCGGGTCCGGGACCGGCTTCGAGGCGCCGTCCTTCCCCTGCTTCTTGCCGCCGTTCTCGCTGCTGCTCTGCGCGGCCTTTCCCTTCCCAGAATTCTCCTCGGCGCCGTTGCCCTCCTCCATGGATTTGCAACGCTTCGACGCCGAATCGTCCTGCACAACGATCGCACTCATAGGATGAGATCGATTTTTAGTTTGGCTCCAGAGCATAGCTGAGCGGAATTCTGTAATTCTTTTCGGAACGAGCGGAATTCTGTTTGCGCGTGCGTACCTTGGCGAGAAGATCCTTAGCGGAGGTGGACATGGAGCTGTCCTTGCCTTTCCCCTTCCCGCCGGCGGCCTTCCGCTTGCGCGCATTGCCGTCGGAGGCCCCCTTGGGCCCCATCCCCGCGCCGGCCGACGCCGGATCGGACACCGAGGACTCGTCACGGGCGTTCCCGAGCTCCATCTCCCTCAATGCGCCGGCTCGGCCGTCGTCCGGGAGGCCGAACTGCCCCGGGCCGTAGCTGCCGCGGGCGTCGAAGCCAGAGAGCCTCGCGGCGCGCTCGGCGAAGCCCGGGTCGGCGAGGAACTGGTCCAGGGAGGCCATGGGCATCAGGTTCTCCAGCGTCGGCAGGCCGGCGCCGCCCGGGTAGTGGTGGTTGTACTGGCCCATCATGGAGAGGTTGAGCTTGGGCGGCGAGCCGAGAGGCGTGCCACCGTAGTGCGGCCGCGGCGAGATCCCGTGGAGGCCTTCCGCCCCCGCGGCAGCCGTGGAGTTGGACGCTGCCGGGGAGGAGACCATCGGGTCGAGGCGCCCTGCCGCGGACGCGTCCATGGAGCTGTCCCAGTTGAGGTTGAGGAAGCTCGCCGGCGGCGGCAGCTGGTCCGGCGGGCCGCAGTTCATCGATCCCCTCGCCGGAATCGCGCGAAGATCTGCTTGCCCTCCGCGACCAAGCAACCGCAATTGCGCAAGAAATCCCAAGGAGAGCCCGAATTCCGAGAAGAACCGTGCGGTGACGAGCCGGGACGTCCCCAATCGAGCAAAGAAGCGCGCGAGGCAAGTACCCACCAAATCCCACTACGGGAGGGAGGGGCGGAGATAAGGTAAAGGTAGGAGCTTTTGGTGTGCGTGACAACGCAGGGGGGAGAAAAGTGTTGAGGAGTGGGAAAGAAGCACCTAAAACAAAGCAAAAGCTTTGCGCAGGCAAAAGCAGAGAGGAGACGGGACGAGACGAGGTTGGGAGAGAGAGAGTGTGGTGGTACCGTGGTAGTAGAAGTAGAGGTGGGGAGTGTGGTGGTGGGAGTATGTATATAGGTCCAGGATGGCATGGGTCAAATTGGATGGACTATGGGCATCATCACCTCAGCCTTTCCTGCCATGAAAGGAGGAAGAAGAAGCTGGAGAGAGTGGCACTGGAGAGAGCTCAGCTCACCTCACCTCACAGACTCAACTCAGGGTGGTGAAGTGGAAGCTGAAGTGGTGGTAGTGGTGAGTTACTTGCAGGAAAGAGGGACAGGGTAAAGGGAGATTATTATTATTATATTAATTTTTTAAACTAGGCAAAAGATTTGCCTTTTCATTAATATAGGAGAATAGAGTTGCCATTTTATAAGAAAAGCTGGACAAAAACCTATACAACACAAAACACACCATGTCCGCCCCAAGGCCGCGTTCCACACTAGTCGACGACCGAAACGCCCGAGCAATTAAAGCCGACACCCAAACATCTCGACACAACATGGAAGAGGCGACAATTAAGAGTCGCCGCTCCAACATCCACGCCGGCCCGAGGGCCACACACCACCTAGGCGAAGATGAGGAACAAGACGACACAACTACACCAACAGACAAAACCCAACACTGGTGGTGAAGGGGCTCCTCAATGATAGGGGAACGGCGACTGAGAGCGCCATCATCGCCAGCATCAACCAAGATGGGTTTTCACCCGAAGCTCACCAAACCCAAAGTCACGTCCGCCTGATAGATGCAGGCAAGGTTGCCATGAACTCACCACCCCCAACCACCGACAACCTCCACAAGTCCCACCGGCAGGCGGGACATCTAAGGCGAGGCCCCAACAGGCAATTGACATAGAAGCGCCGCCCTCGCCTGATCCCACAAGGGATCTAGGATTTCCCTCGGAACTTCCCGGGCAAAAGAACGAGACCCTCGCCTCAACGGCTCCTACAAGAAGGACGTGTCGCCCGCGGCCATCGTTGTCGCCTGTCCCAGCGGGCTACCCGACGATCTGTGGCCACCAACAGAACTGGGTGTTGGGGCCCAAGTCCGCCTCACACATAGCCAAGATTATTATTATTATTATTATGCATTGAATTTGTTGGTTGCCTTTACTTGAGCTACTAGGAGTGATGCAAATATAAAGAAATGTTAAAAACACGAATGGCAAAATTGGAGGTGTTCTATTTTACATTTGCTTGCGGTTTGTTTTTCTTATCCTGGGATATTTTTTATCGCAAGTTAGAGTAAAAGAGGTGAAGGTGATGGTCCCTATAAGCAGCAGGGCTGTTGTTGGTTTGCCCGTGGAATTGAGAGATGAACCAATCATTAAATCAGGGAATGGGGAGAAGGCCACAAGGGGACAATGGATGCTTGGTAGTTTGGGTTGGATCCTACCACTACTGGTGCCTACGCAACAAAATATAAATCGTTTTTAATCATTGCCTAGTGATTTTTAATTTGAAGGTGGAGCAGTAGCCCATTGGATGGAACCCGGCGTGATTTGTTTTCGGGTGCTCCGGGAACTGTTACAGGTTGATTGGGGTTTTCATCCCCTTCTGTTCCATGATTTTTCTAATACCACCCGGTGGGTCACATCAACATACTATTTTAAAGGGTAATTTTCTCTTCGTCTTGCTTGCTTAGATTTTCTCAACTCTCTGAATTTTATTTTTTTGCTTTGTATGTTGAAGTTTGATCAGATTTGTAGCAGAGACAACTCTTGGTCGTAGTGTAGTTGCTAACTTCCGAAGTTGCCAAAACGCATACAGAAATACATGCAAGAAAACAAAAACAATAACTGGTGGTACGAATAGGCAGATAGCATGAGTGATACGAACAGAGTGTAGTGATTTATGATTGGCCTACGAGATTTGTTCAACTTGTGTGTTCATGATACATAAATACGTGTTGTACGGTATACACTAATGAAAGCATTGAACCACTCAGCAGTGGACGCCTCATACTTGTCTCTGGCTCCATCTGCTGTTGCTGCTGCGGCTACTATCGTAGAACACAATCTAGATCAACCCAAGGTCCTGAAATCACTTAATTCAAAAATAAAAGACAGGAATAATAAAAATAATAGGAATCAGATAGCACATTTTTTATCCTAGAAATTAAGATAACATTAATATGCAAAAAAAACACCACGATGAATTAAATTGCCCTCAGAAGATCTATCTCAAGGTGGTGAATGGAACATCACAACTGGCGCCGGCAGATGACGGAAGGTATTTTTTTTAAGAAGACATAATCTAGGTGGGGATAAAATCCCCCGGGTGAAAATTCCACAAATGAAGACATAATAAGTAAAAAAAGTGCACAAATGTTTCTTGAAGAAAGTTGATATAGTTATCATATTTCGTAGACATAAAGAGAAAATTTTGATACTCAATAGAATTTTGTATCTGAAAGACTGAAACTGCATACATATATCCAATCTTTTTAATACTCCCAAATTAAAAAAGTAGCAGGAGAAACTCGTGAAGAATAACACAATAAATCTGTATATTTTCTTAGAATCAAAGAGGTCCTATAGTTCTTCACATTGCAATTTATGGAAGTGGTAATCAAGACAACATCAAACTCCTTGCTAGTAGTAAAAGCACTTAACTCCATTTAATCAACTTAGCAGAGTACAATTTTCTCTTCTAAAAGTACCAGTGCGTTCTTTTCCTGTCATCTGCTCAAAACGTCCCAAAATAGCCATGCAAGATTATGAATGCCCGTACCAGATGCAAATCCGATATATACTCCAAATTCGTAAGACACTATCTGCAGATATCGGAGCCTATTAACATTTCAAGAAACGAGAACAGTGACAGCACGCAAAGCACTCCTCAGACAATCGCTGGTGGCTTTCGGTTTTTCTCTTCGGCCAGGTGCGATGCTAGTCACTAATCAGTGATCCATCGTCCATGTTCCGTGGAATGGTACCATTAGCCGGATTTGTCCCAGCAGTTACCAAACGACGACAGTGCCACCGTTATCATCTAAGGCTGCCTCTGATTAGCTCCAGTGCAGAGATAGATGCCAAATGTTGACACGGGTAGACGACCACTGTTGTGTCTGCGAGCGTAGTTATGAGGAAAATGTTACTAATGGAATCATGTACGTACGTGATGGTAGGGTAAACCGAGCGAGCCCCCACTTTGCCTGCAAATGATAAAATCTTTACGGACAAGTCACCCGATCGAGAAGGAAAAGGCGAGGCCGTCCATGCTCGCTTCCTCTGCACTCCTCTTTGCTTTTTTGCTTTCACCGATTAGTAGCCCTACTATGCTGGTAAACATCCACTCACACGTACGATTTGTTTGGTAAATAGTGGTGGCCTTTTTAGGGCTAGCTGCAGTTTGCTTGCTTGGGACTTTGGGTGGGTTTTCAAAAGGGAAACTCGTCTTTAAATATCCACGGTGAACTCAAAGTTCATGTCGGTTTAGCAAAGCTTTTTTAGACATGACTACAAGAAAAAGTAAAGTTCTTAGTACCGCAAGAAAAGAAAAATTCTAACATTGGACCCTCTGTCTCCAATAGCGGTATCCGGGTTTTTGTCCATCAAGTGTCATAAGAACCATCTAGATGTGGTTTCTTACCCCCACTAAGAATTTGACAATAGTGGTATCCTGGTGGTAAGTGGTTACAATGTTGGTCTAGCAAGCTTTTTTAGACGTGACAATAGGAAAAAGGTAAACTTTGAGTATCCCAACAAAAGAAAATTTCTAATATTAGCCCCTCAACTGTCTACTCCAATACCGGACCTTATCGGTCCAATCAATTGTCGAAACCATCTATGTGGTTCTTAGCCACTAAAATTGATTTTAGCAATGGTGTGACAACAATTTTGCTCAACACGCGCTATCCCAGTCAGTACGAATGCTTTTATAATAAAGGCTATATGGATCAGTCGATGAAGGGGGCAGGCTATGCTTCATTTTTTTCGGAAAAATTACAATGTTTCTATTTCAGCATCAAAGTTTCCGGCTATGCCGGCCTTGACTTTTCGTCAAGGTTTGCACGCCTCACATGTCGGTCCAGAGACTCCATGGAGACATTTGTCTCGTGTCCGGAGACTCCATGGTTGTGCCTCTAAGGCCGGAGACTCCGGCCACCCCAGGTCGGAGGTTCCGGTGTTGGGTCCCTTGAGTTTGGAGACTCTAGTCTTCCAAGGCCGAAGACTCCAGGGTTAGTGATCAACAACAGCTAGATTTCTTGGGGCACTATTAATAGTCGTCTTTCACTCCGGTTGGTCTTGCGGCTTTCACTGAGTCTCCTTCATTGTTGGAAAGCTCAAATCATATAGATCTCCCATTCTAGCCACTAGAACTTGAAGTCCTTTTGGGATTCGAGGGAGGAGACCAAGATCTACACTTCCACCAAAGGGATTTAATTTCCCCATCCATTCCACTGAGGAACTTGTTACTCTTGGGTTCTCGAAACCCTAGTCGGAAGAAGTCGCCCGCTTTGCTCATTCTTGGTGTGTAAGAGAAAGGTGGTGTTGTTGGGATCCTCCAATTAAGTTGTGAAGCCTGCCCCAACCTTTGTGTAAGGGTATCGATTGCCGCCGTCAAGGGCACCGCTTAGTCGAGCGCGAGGTAGCCTTTGTGGTTGGCTCATTAGAGAATAGGGTGAGTGATACGTCTCAAACGTATCTATAATTTTTGATGCTCCATGCTTGTTTTTACACCATTTGCCTAATGTTTCGTTACACTTAGTGGCACTTTTATGCATTTTCCGGAACTAACCTATTAACAAGTGCCACAGTGCCAGTTTCCTGTTTTCTGCTGTTTTTGTGTTTCAGAAGTGATACACAGGAAATATTCTCGGAATTGGACGAAACAAGTTCCTGAAGTCTTATTTTACCCGGAAGCTTCCAGAGATCCGAAGGAGAGTAGGAGGCGAGGGACCAGGGGCCCACACGCACAGGTGGCGCGGCCAGCCCCTGGCCCGCGCCACCCCCGTGTGTGGCCGCCTGGCCCCTCCTTTGACATCGCCCCTTCGCCTATAAAGACCCCCGACGGAAAAAACCTAAGTACCCGATCAGATTTCCAGAACACATCGCGATCCGCCGCCACCGTCGACCCGAAGATCGGGAGGGTCCAGAAGCTCTTCCCGGCACCCTGCCGGAGAGGGGAATCACCACCGGAGGTCTTCTTCATCGCCATGCTTGCCTCCGGAGCGATGAGTGAGTAGTCTACCTTGGACTATGGGTCCATAGCAGTAGCTAGATGGTTGTCTTCTCCACCTTGTGCTTCATGTTTAGATCTCATGAGCTGCCCTACATGATTGAGATCACCGTTATGTAATTCTACATGTTTGGTTTGTTGGGATCCGATGAATATTGGTGTTTATGATTAAGTTGCTGTACTGAATATTATCTTTTGTTATCTCTATGTTGTTTATGATCTTGCATGCTGAAAGGATCGGTACGGGCGACTAGAGGGGGGGTGAATAGGCGCTAAGTCAATTTTTAATCTTTTTCAATTTAAAGGCTTGACACAAAGTAAATTCACTAGATGTGCAACTAGGTGAATTTCCTATAAGTGGCAAGCATGCAAGTAAACAAGTAACTAGCAAGATACAAGTAAGGGAAAGAAATAACCGAAGAGTGGAGACCGGAGACACAAGGATGTATTCCCGTAGTTCCTTCCTTTTGATGGGAAGTACGTCTACGTTGGAGAGGTGTGGTGACACGGAGTCGACCAACGCCACAAAGGCTCACCTTGTTCTCCGGTGAGCAAGCCATGGAGGCTAGCTCGTTTCCACTAAGCGGTGGTATTGGGGGAACCACGAATCCCTTACACGGAGCTTGGGGCACAACTCCACAACTCAATTGGAGGCTCCCAAGAAAGCCACGGAGGCAAGAATCACCACAAAGACAAGTCAATCAACCAATTACAACACCTAGGGTCACAAGAGCCCCAAGGTGCAAATCCTCCAAGCAAATGGAGGTGGAAATGAAATTCCTTCGGTGAAGATGTAGATCGGTGCCTCCTCTTTCAATCCTCCAAAGATCAAGAGCTTTGGTTGGCTAGAAGGGGAGATCTATGGAATTTGGTGTTTTTCCAATGGGGGTAGGTGAGAGCTTCAAAGATGAACAATGGTTGGTGAAGTTCTAACCCTACCCAAGCTAGGAGAAGGGGTATTTATAGGTAGGTGGAAATCTGGCCGTTGAGGGAGCACACAGCAGCAATCCCGGCGATAAGTCCGGCGCCGCCGGCCTCTGGGCCGGACGGCCCGGCGGTAAGTCCGGTGGGACCAGACGCCTCGCCTGGAGTCCGGCGGTGGACCGGGCGGATCCGGCGGCCCGCCGAAAACCGGTTCAGAATACCAGTCCGGCGGCTCCGCCGGGCCAGTCCGGTCTGCCGCCGGGTGGTCCGGTCTGGGGGCCGGCCAGACCAATTTTGACCACTTTCGACAGGCGATTCCACCATATTTCTTTTTATGCATTAGAACCCCTTCACCTGTGAACTTAAACCTGTAGCATATAATTCAAATATTAGTTCACACAAAACATAGTCATGTCATTGTAAATCAAAAAAGTAGAAAGGGACAAATGTCCTTTCAATCTCCCCCTTTTTGATTTACGATGACAAACTATGTTAGAGTCTCATAGGAGAAACAAAACATGGTAACTAGTGAATAGTGAGAGTGCTCCCCCATAACATATGCACATGGTAGAATTTGCTTTTTGAATGCAAAGTGCAAAAATTAGATTATAGGGAGCTCCCCCACCATCAATAGGAACCAAGCATAGCATGGACAAGATAATATCATGGATAGATAATAATATAGCAAGCATAGACATATCCAAACATAAACATAGAGTGCATAGTGCATAATTAAAGTACACACTTGTCCACACACGATAGGGTTTCACGAAGTTTGAGAGATAAAAACGGCAAATAAAACACAAATGGACACAAGCCACTTAAGAGACAATGAAGATGAAAGCGAGGCTTGTGTCATGCGACGTTATTCCTAGATACTCTACACTCTTCTCCCCCTTTGGCATCGAAACACCAAAAAGGGACAAGAGAGTAGACGATGCTAGCGCTCAAAAATCATCACAGGGGACAGGAGAAGCCTCCGGATCATCCTCTCCATGAGCACCTTCTTCTTCATCAGCATCTTCTGGCTCAGAGGGTGGCTCAAAGTCTTCAAAGTCTTCAATGCCAGCAAACATGTCATCATCAAGAGGCGGCATGACATAGTTGACATACGGGACCGGATCCAACTCATGTCCAACGGGGGGAACAGCACTGCCCCTAGCAGCCAAGAACTCATTCTGCCTCCTCCGGGTCTCCTGACTCATCTCCATGCTCCTATGAGCCACATCATAAGAGATGTGACACATCTCCCACAAGTTCTTAAAGAACGCAGCAACACCCTTCTTGCGAGAGGGCCTAGAGTGGTGATGGCGGCGACGGTGACTAGTACCAGAACCAGAGGGACGGGAAGGATCAGGAGCATCCATGGTGGGACCTCTAGACCTGGAACGGAGCAAAGTGGGAGCCTCTTCAAAACCACCCTGGAAACCCACAGAGAAAGTCTCCATCTCCACAACCTGTCCACGCACAAGAGCAGTCTGAGCCCGGGGCTGCCTGTTGATCAAATGCTGCACAAACTGACAGTAGTTGGGAGTCATGCGCTTGAGAGTGGATCTCTTCATCTCCTGAAAAATGAAGTCACAACCATCTATCTTCCGAAGCTTGTCGGGCTGGCAATAGAACAGCAGATTCCTGTGATAGCCCCTGACACTAGCATCATCTCCAGCCTTGCTTATCAGATTCTGACGGAAGAGCTTGGAAAGAGCATTGTAGTAGTAGTACATCCCTGAAATGGCAGGAGCTGGGAGGGAAGGCTCATCAGGATAGCAAATGCGAGAGATCTCCTCCACGGAAAAGGGCGTCTCGGAGTGAATCTTGAAACCTCCAGCCCTACCACCACCATAGCCCAAGGCATCACAAAAATCAGCAAATGTGGCAGTGAACACATCCTGGCCAGTCATCCAAGAGAAGGACTCCTGAGGGTCATTATGGAAGAACACAGTGCAGAAGAACTGGCGGACCACCAAAGGCTGAATAGACTCGGAGAGGGTGACAAGGTCCAAAATATCCATCTTGAGAAGAGCCTCATTGATGTAGCGAAAGTCCCTGGAGGCATAGTGCTGAAAGTGCTCGACATTGAGGGATTTTGGCACTACATAGAAACCACTCTTCATGTGCTCAGCTGCATCCTAGTAATCATCCCACATAGCACGCTGGGAATCAGTCCAGAACCTCTTGTCAGAACCAGTGTACTGCCTCTCATGAAAGCGGTACGGGTTTGCAACTCGAATTTTGCGCCAAGTGTCGATGTGGTCTGCACCCAAGTTCCCTTCAATCTCCTGCTCCTTCTCCACATCCACCGGTCCACGAGTTCCCTTGCCCCTCTGGGGAGGATGAGGGCCACGAGAGTACACAAGCTTGGACTTCATACGCTGCCCTGCTCCTACTGAACTGCCACCTTCAGCTGCGGTCTTCCCTGTCTGACGAGTGCGGCGTGAAGACTGCCCTTCAACCTCATCAATCTTCCTCTTCTTGGCTTCAAAGGCGCGAAGCTCTTCTGCGGTCTCAATCCAGTAATCACTGTCCTCAGTCGAGAAAGAGTCTGAAAACGCAAGCAAAGCAAAGCAACACCAGATAAAGATACATGTCACGAAAAAGGAACTCAAAGTCGGGTAGAGACAAGTGCACGATTGAGAGGTAGTATGGCAGTGAGTTTCGGCGCCAGGTCCGGCGGGACCGGACAGTGGGCCGGACCATCCGGCAGGCCGCCGGGTCATTCCGGCGAGCTCGCCGAACTGGTATACTGAATGCCAGTTCGGCGGGTCCGCCAGGCTGGCTCGGTGGGCCGCCGGGTGGTCCGGCGCCAGGTCCGGCGACCGCCGGGCACTTCGCCGAAACACTCGAAAGTCATACTACCCGCAATCTTGACTCAAATAACTTGTCACTACAAACTTTAAGGATACAAGAATGCCAAGGAATAAACACTAGCCCAACTAGGAACAAAACCCTAAAAGGATCTATCCCTAGACAAGAAGAATCTAACCCAAGAAGATAAAACTAACCCTAGATACACACTAGATCTATTCATACAAGAGCATGAACAAACGGAGTATGAGGCAAGGGCTAGAGGAAGGAGAGAAAAAGAAGGAGTTACCCGAAGACATGGTGCACAAGAAGATGGGGAAAAATCCCGATCTCCCAATGCGGTTGACGAAACGCGAAGATCTTCGGAGGAAAGCTTCAACACACCCCGATCTACACCCGATCTAAATTTGGAAGGGATTGGTTGGGTGGAGAGGCTAGGGGGAGGAGAAGCTTGATGGGGCAGCGCCAATGGAGTTGGGGGCGGGCGTGGGGAGGGAGGAAAGTGGGAGAAAACTGCCCAGGGAACCCTCCCCACGAATTTATATAGGGCGCCAATCCGGCGGTAAGTCCGGCGGGACCGGGCCCTGCGTCGGGCGGTCCGGTGGGCCGCCGGGCCATTCCGGCGAGACCGCCGAACTGGTATACTGAATGCCAGTTCGGCGGATCCGCCGGGCTGGCCCGGTGGGCCGCCGGGCAGTCCGGCGCCAGGTCCGGTTTTTGCCGGGCAGGCCGCCGAAACACCTTTTGGACTAGAAAAGTTTTGACAATTTTCGATATGTGACATGTATCAACAAGAAAAGCATGGTGTGCGGAAGAAATCAACAGCCATCAAACTTGTTTGCAAGAAAATCAACTTAAGATTGCATGCCTTCCAAAGAAGCACAACAACAAACACACGAGATTTGAAGATATGCAATGGTGGGGGATTTCTCCCCCTATGTGTGATCACCAATGTCGTGACACCGCGAAGAGACATGCTTGGGCTCAAATGACATTAGTGATCTTATAATGTCGCACAATTGAGTATGCATCGTGCCATTAATTCACACGATGACTATCCTCAACTATGCGCATCTAGACTAGAACAACACACTATAATATGGGAATGAGTGCACACGATCAAGCCACATTGCAAGAGTCTACGATATTCAGTTCATGCCTCAACTCTCGGAATCTTGCTTCATCAAGAGGCTTCGTGAAAATGTCGGCGAGTTGGTCTTGTGTACCTACATAAGATAGGTTAATCTCACCTCGGTTGACATGGTCACGGATGAAGTGGTGGTGGATCTCGATGTGCTTGGTCTTGTTATGTTGAACCGGATTATGAGCGATCTTGATGGCACTCTCATTGTCACACAAGAGTGGCACCTTGTCGAAGTGAATACCATAATCCTCCATGGTTTGCCTCATCCAAAGGAGTTGAGCGCAACAACTCGCGGCCGCCACATACTCGGCTTCGGCGGTGGAGAGAGACACACAATTTTGCTTCTTGGAAGACCAACAAACCAAAGACCTACCAAGAAATTGGCATGCCCCGGAAGTTGACTTCCTATCCACTTTGTCTCCCGCCCAATCTGAGTCCGAGTACCCAACAAGCTCAAAGCTTGCTCCCTTCGGGTACCAAAGGCCAAAAGTTGGGGTATCAATCAAATATCGAAAGACTCTTTTGACCGCCATTAAATGGCTTTCCTTAGGGGCGGCTTGATATCGTGCACACATTCCCACACTAAGCATGATATCCGGTCTAGATGCACAAAGATAGAGCAAAGACCCAATCATAGAGCGATAAAGTTTTTGATCCACTTCTTTACCATTAGGATCGAGATCAAGAGTAACCTTTGTAGGCATGGGAGTCTTGGCTCCCTTCACTCCGGTGTCCATCTTGAACTTTTTGAGCATGTCTTGGGTATACTTGGCTTGATTGATGAAGGTGCCACCCTTCAATTGCTTTATCTCAAAGCCAAGAAAGAATTTCAACTCCCCCATCATAGACATCTCAAATTTATCTGTCATTAGTCTTGCAAATTCATCATTGAAAGATTTGTTAGAAGAACCAAAAATGATATCATCTACATAAAGTTGGCATATGAAAAGCTCCCCGTTTACTTTCTTAGTAAAAAGAGTGGGATCAATGAGGCCTATCTCAAACCCACGGTCTACAAGAAGCTCTCTAAGATGCTCGTACCACGCACGTGGGGCTTGTTTAAGGCCATAGAGTGCCTTATCGAGCTTGTAGACATGGTTCGGAAAGTTAGGATCCTCAAAACCCGGGGGTTGCTTTACAAACACTAACTCATGCAAAGGACCATTTAAGAAAGCACTCTTCACATCCATTTGTTGCAACTTAAAATTATGATGTGATGCATAAGCAAGAAGGATACGGATGGACTCAAGGCGAGCCACGGGTGCAAAGGTCTCTCCATAGTCAATGCCTTCAATTTGAGAGAATCCTTGAGCAACCAAACGAGCCTTGTTCCTCACAACAATTCCATTTGCATCTTGCTTGTTCTTGAAGATCCACTTGGTTCCAATGACATTGCGGCAATCCTTGGGCTTCTCTACTAATGACCAAACTTTGTTGCGCTCGAAGTTATTGAGTTCTTCATGCATGGCTTCTACCCAATCCGGGTCTTCAAGCGCTTCAAACACCTTTTGAGGTTCCACACAAGAGATATAGGCATGGTGGTTACTAAAGTTTGCCAATTGCCTCCTTCTGGACACTCCTTTCCTTACACTTCCAATCACATTCTCCAAGGTGTGGCTACCTCTTTGGAGAGTTGTTGCAATCTTCATGGCACGGCGAGCTTGAGCTTCTTCAACAGATTCTTGAGAGGCCACTTGGTCATCACCACGGTTTTGGTCCTCGCCTTGACCTTCAAACCGAGCATGCTCAACATCTTGAGCATGCTCAATGTCTTGAACTTGATCTTGATCACCACTTGGTGAAAAATCACCATCATGCTCATGGTCTTGATCTTGATCATGCTCACATGGTTGAGGGGCTTGAGCTTGTCTTTGGCTAGCATCAAAAGGACCATGAGGAGCTTGTTGTGTTTGAGAGGGTGAAGGCTCCACTTGAGTAGAGCATAGTCCTTCTCCTTCCGCCAAAAGGTGTCCCTCAACGGGTATGAGATGTCCCATACCCATTCTTCTTATGGCAAGAGGAGGTATTTCGTCACCTACATCAAAAACACCACGTTGCTCCACACGGGAGCTGTCATTCTCGTCGAATCTCACGTTAGAAACTTCAACAACTCGAGCGGAGAGTTTGTCAAAGATTCTAAAGGCGTGAGATTCGGCGGCATAGCCAACAAAGGTACCCTCAAGAGCTTTTGAATCAAATTTGGACAAATGGACACCTTTCTTAAGATAGAAGCACTTACAACCGAATACCCGAAAGTACTTGATATTAGGCTTCTTACCAATGAGGATCTCATAAGGAGTCTTGTTCAAGCCCTTGCGGAGATATAACCGGTTTGATGCATGACATGCGGTATTAATGGCTTCGGCCCAAAAGTTATACGGAGACTTGAATTCCGCTAACATGGTCCTAGCCATATCAATAAGAGTCCGGTTCTTCTGCTCGGCTACACCATTTTGTTGAGGAGTATAGGGAGATGAGTATTGACGACGGATCCCCTCCTCACTGAGAAAATCATTCAAGGTGTAGTTCTTGAACTCGGTGCCATTGTCACTTCGGATCATCAATATGTCTTGACCATATTGGCGTTGCACTTCATTTGTGAAGTCTTTGACGGTTTGTTTAGTCTCGCTCTTGTGAGACAAGAAAAAGACCCAAGTGTATCTTGAATAGTCATCGACAATCACCAAGCAATACTTCTTTCCTCCAAGACTTTCATAAGAGGGAGGGCCGAAGAGATCCATGTGAAGGAGCTCTAGGACCCTCTTAGATGAAATAATGGTCTTGCTAGGATGAGGAAGTTCATGCATCTTTCCTTCAATGCAAGCTCTACACACACGATCTTTTGAAAAGGTTAGATCGGTTAGTCCTAGGATGTGGTTGCCTTTGTGGAGACTTTGCAAAGTTCTCATATTGACGTGGCCTAGCGGGTGATGCCAAAGCCATCCCACATCAACTTTAGCCATGAGGCATGTCGCGGCTTTAGTGACCTCCTTCGAGAAGTCGATCACATATAAGCCATTTTCGACATGCCCTACATGAGCTACATTAAGAGACTTGCTCCACAAAAGAACTACAATCCCAACATCAAAGAAGGTTGCAAAGACCATATTAGCAAGTTGAGCAACGGAAAGAAGATTATATGAAAGGGACTCAACAAGCATGACATCTTCCACGGTAACATTGTGAGAGACAACAACCTTGCCGAGACCCAATACCTTTGATCTAGAAGAATCCCCATAGGTGACGTAGCCCGCATGGGATGAACCGGTGCGAAGCTCCTTCACCATTTCTTTGCTCCCGGTCATATGATTGGTAGCACCACTATCAATTATCCATTGACCACCACCGGAAGCAAAGCCCTTTGTAGCGTGAGCCATGAGACAAGTCGCATTGTGGTTGGAGCGCTTTGATTCATTTGCGGAAGCGAATAGGGATGATGAGGGGATAGGATGGGCAATGGCGATGGCGGCCCTTCCTATTTCCTCCTTATCACTTGCATCATCCTCGGAGAGGTACTCTTCTTGAGTTATCAAAGCGTGAGTCGGAAGGACTCTCTTCTTGTCGGAGTTTCTTGGGTATGACTTGGACTTCATTTCCTTGCGGACAAGCCTTCCATTGTGATCTTCAACTCTTTCATATGGACACTCGGCAATGAAGTGGTTAGTGTTACCACAATTGTAGCAAGTCCTCACTCTACTTGTGGCCTTTGGCTTGGAGGGGCTAGATGACTTCCACTTCTTCATGAATGCCCTTTGAGCAAGTGCCATGTGCTCGGCATGAGCATACTTCATATCCTCGGGGCTTCCACCCATTACTTCTTCCTCTTCCAACAAGCTTTCTTTTTCATGATAGGTGACTTTGGCCTTCAAAGCAAGGTTGAGAGCACGCACACCACGTGCACGAGCTAGAGCATCATCCGCATTCTTCTCGGAGATCTTCCTTGCCATTATCTCTTGCAAAATGTCATGAGCGGACATCGTCCGAAAATTTGCATTTCCCTTGATGGAGTTCACGGTTTCCCTATGGAAGGGCAAGAGAGCTTGAATGTACTTCCTCTTCATCCATCTCTAATCACATTGGGTGGAGCCAAGATCCGTTAGCTTCACTTGGAGTGACGAGAGACGCCTATGGAGTTCTTCGGGAGTTTCACCATCAAGCATGGCAAAGTTGTCCGCTTCATTGGAGGCTTCATCAAACTTGGATTCTTGAATGCTCTCATTCCCAATGAAGAGGTTGGTGAGAATATCCCAAGCTTCTTTGGCGGAGGTGATGTTGCGAACGAAGTCCTTGTCCTTCTCGGTAAGAGATATGTGAATGAGATGCAAGGCGGAGGCATTGAGTTGCTTGTCGATTTGCTCCCAAGGTAGCAAGTTGGTCAAATCCTTGGAAGTTGGATGGAAACCCTGCTCAATGATCCTCCAAAGCTCAATAGACACAAAGTTTATGTGAGAGCGCATGTTATCTTGCCAATTGGCAAAGCTAGAAGCATCAAGTGGTGGCGGTGGGCCGCAAGAAGCAAGGTGTGGCATTTGAAGATGTCTTCCGGAGACATAGCTCGTGGGATGTGGAATTCCCGAACTATGCCCCCGAGAGGTGTCATCTTTGTTAGGGGTGTCATCTTCCTTGGGGGGTTCCTCTCCGCCCTCATCCCCATCCTCATCCGGATTATCATCGTTTAAGACGGGCTTACCCGAGGAATCAACCGGGGTCGGTGGAGTGGTACTAGACGTTCCACTCACGAGGGCGTCAAGTTGAGATTTTTGGCTTTCCATGGCCGCCATCATAGCATCCATTCGTGCCATTATATTATTTAGATCCCCCTTAGTGGCGGGTTCCTCATCGCCCATAACCTCTTAGGCGGTTAAGCCCAATCAAAGAGCACTAGGCTCTGATACCAATTGAAAGGATCGGTACGGGCGACTAGAGGGGGGTGAATAGGCGCTAAGTCAATTTTTAATCTTTTTCAATTTAAAGGCTTGACACAAAGTAAATTCACTAGATGTGCAACTAGGTGAATTTCCTATAAGTGGCAAGCATGCAAGTAAACAAGTAACTAGCAAGATACAAGTAAGGGAAAGAAATAACCGAAGAGTGGAGACCGGAGACACAAGGATGTATTCCCGTAGTTCCTTTCTTTTGAGGGGAAGTACGTCTACGTTGGAGAGGTGTGGTGACATGGAGTCGACCAACGCCACAAAGGCTCACCTTGTTCTCTGGTGAGCAAGCCACGGAGGCTAGCTCGTTTCCACTAAGCGGTGGTATTGGGGGAACCACGAATCCCTTACACGGAGCTTGGGGCACAACTCCACAACTCAATTGGAGGCTCCCAAGAAAGCCACGGAGGCAAGAATCACCACAAAGACAAGTCAATCAACCAATTACAACACCTAGGGTCACAAGAGCCCCAAGGTGCAAATCCTCCAAGCAAATGGAGGTGGAAATGAAATTCCTTCGGTGAAGATGTAGATCGGTGCCTCCTCTTTCAATCCTCCAAAGATCAAGAGCTTTGGTTGGCTAGAAGGGGAGATCTATGGAATTTGGTGTTTTTCCAATGGGGGTAGGTGAGAGCTTCAAATATGAACAATGGTTGGTGAAGTTCTAACCCTACCCAAGCTAGGAGAAGGGGTATTTATAGGTAGGTGGAAATCTGGCCGTTGAGGGAGCACACAGCAGCAATCCCGACGATAAGTCCGGCGCCGCCGGCCTCTGGGCCGAACGGCCCGACGGTAAGTCCGGCGGGACCGGACGCCTCGCCGGGAGTCCGGCGGTGGACCGGGCGGATCCGGCGGCCCGCCGAAAACCGGTTCAGAATACCAGTCCGGCGGCTCCGCCGTGCCAGTCCGGTCTGCCGCCGGGTGGTCCGGTCTGGGGCCGGCCAGACCAATTTTGACCACTTTCGGCAGGCGATTCCACCATATTTCTTTTTGTGCATTAGAACCCCTTCACCTGTGAACTTAAACCTGTAGCATATAATTCAAATATTAGTTCACACAAAACATAGTCATGTCATTGTAAATTAAAAAAGTAGAAAGGGACAAATGTCTTTTCACATGCTCTCCGTTGTTAGTAGCTATCTTGGCCGAGTAGTTGCTAGTGACTCCAAGAGGGGGTATTTATGCTCGATAGTGGGTTCATGCCTCTATTTCACCTGGGGGAGTGACAGAAACCTCTAAGGTGGTAGATGTGCTGTTGCTACTAGGGAGAAAACAACATTCATATGCTCAAGGGCATATGCTTTGTTTACATTACACACTTTGCTTAATGCAATTATCTGTTGTTCGCAACTTAATACTTCTGGGGTGTTCGGATTGATATCCCCGGGAGTGGATTATTAGTCATAGATGCAGTTGGATGGCGGTCTATGTATTTTGTTGTAATGCCCAGAGTAAATCTCATAGTGATCTTCTTGACATATCACGTTATCTTTATTCTATCAATTGCCCAACTGTAATTTGTTTACCTAGCATGTGCTATTTTATCTATGGAGAGACACCACTAGTGAACCGTGGACCCCGGTCCTATTTACATCATATTGCTATCACCTGTTTACTTTACTCGTACTGTTTACTTTACTCGCATACTATATTGTTTTCCACTCGATACGCTCATAACCTTTGTTTCAAGCAAACCGGTGAGATTGACAACCTCATCGCAAGTTGGGAGCAAAGTACTTGGTTGTGTGTGTGCAGGTTCCGCGTTGCTACTGGCCGAAGACGAGTCAACAAGTATCGTAAACGGCGCCCTTGTTGGAGTGTTATTAAGCCAGTCTGCATCACCTTCAGTCGTCATTGTCTCTCCTCTCCTGATCGATAAACCTTGGTATCTGAACTGAGGGAAAACTAGCCGCTACACTCATCATACCTTCCTCTTGGGGTTCCCAACGGGCTGGTCATCACCACGCACAAGGACTGTCTGCTTCCACGTCAACTTGGCACTAGCAGCTATTTTTCTGGCGCCGTTGCCGGGGAGGAAGAGAAGACTTCTGCGAGGGGAGTTTTTCGCACACACATCCTTTACTTTGTTATTGTTTTGCTTTACTTTATTTATTTTACCTGCATCGTTTTATATCAAAAACCCAAAAAAATTAGAATCCTTGGTAGTTGTTATTTCTTTACTTTTAGTTTATTATGTCTAGTTCAGTTGCTACTACTATGTCGCCCGAGGACATGATTTTTACTTTTAAGCAGAAAGATGAGGAAAGCTTTAAAGAAGCTTGGTCTAGAATTTATGATTGGCATGGAAAAACTGAACCTAAAATGACTTTGAGTTTGCTTCTTAGTAGCTTTTACTTTGGACTTTCTCTTCGTTATAGATATGCTTTGGATGCTACTGCAGAAGGAGATTTCCTTCATTGTGATGGAGATCAAGCCTTCAATATTATTAAAAGGTTGATTACAATTTATAGCATGCCAACCTATTTTGATTCCTCTCTTGTGTGCATTTTTAATAGACTTAATACTCTTGAGACTCAGACTGCTAGTTTGAATTCTTGCTACAATACTTTGCGCCAGCATTTTGATTATGTGCCAACAAATACTGAACCTTCGAGTTGGTATCCTACGATTAAAATCACCATTAGTGGTGAAACTTTTCATGCTCGTTGTGATATTATGTCTGAATTTTGTCTCATGCCAAAGGATGTTTATGAATCTTTGAGCCTTTGGAAGCTTTCTGAGGGAGGAGAAGAAATTTCTCTCACTAACAATGCCACTATATTTCCCCTTGGAATAGCTGAAGGAGTCTTTACAAAAGTCCTAGGAAGAATGATATCTACTGATTATCTTGTTATTGAATGTGTAGGAAAAGGACAAATCACACTTGGAAGATCCATTCTGAAGCTCCTGGGCGCCGTCATTGATGTGGGAAAAGGCAATATAACATTTACCTCTCCACCTTGCAATAACCATGTCTTTCCTAGAGTCAAGAGCAAAGGTAAGAAAGGAAGACGTAAGGCACGTGCTGATCCTAGCACTTCATCACTTGATATTACTTGATTCGCAATTTTCTGCGCCTAGCTCAAAGGCGTTAAAGAAAAGCACTCTTGGGAGATAACCCAATGTTTTCTTTTCAGTACTTTTTCTTTTATTTGAGTCTTGGAAGTCATTACTACTGTAATGACCGCTCCTTATCTTGTTTATTTCGTTTTTGTGCCAAGAGAAGCCTCTAATTTGAGTGAGGTAAAGATTTGGGGATGTTGCTGTCCTGAAACTGTTTTTGGTGCTGCACCGTAAAAATTCGTGAAAATTCTCTGTTTATCTTTTGGACCTGCGATTTCTTGTGCATATGCCCCAGGTTATATCCAAACTTTTGTTAGTTGAACACTTTTTGATTTGAGCAACAGAAAATCCCTCAAAATTCGACCTTTGTCAGCTGTTCAGTTTTGACAGATTTCTGCCAATATTTATGTTTGCCACTTTATCGCTTTCTTTTGAGTTCTTTTGATCATGGAACTTTTTGGGAGAGTTGCTACAGTAGTATTTGCTATATATGTGGTGGTTTTGAGTTGAAACCTGAAGCAAATAGAGGATTGATTATATGTTATGCTTACAATAATGTTGCTAATAGAATTGTGTTTAGTTTTGTATGAAGGAAGTTTTCAAGTGTAGGGATTGGAGAATGATGAGATGAGTTGAAGAATGGACAAAAGCTCAAGCTTGGGGATGCCCATGCATCACCCCAAGAAATATCCAAGAAGTACAAGCGTCAAAGCTTGGGGATGCCCCCGAGGCATCCCTTCTTCATCGACAAAAATCAGGTCACCTTTCAAGACACTATATTTTTATTGCTTCATGCACTATGTGTTTTTCTTGGAGCGTCAGTTGTTTTAGTTTTCTTAGTTGGTTTAGTTTGTCTGTTTGCTGCAATAAATGGTTGGACCCCAACAAATTTCCTTTGGAGGAGATGTACTCGTTTTCATTTGCAAAGAACGCTCTAGTTTTCACTCCTATTAAAAATCGAGCGTTCTACTTTTTCTGCTACTGCTTTTGGTTTTCGTTTTCGCCTTGATTTGCGTTCAGATCTTGTCATATCTTTTTCATCAAGGTGTATTTTTGCCTCTGATCTTTATTGGTTTTCATTAAAAGAGGTGTTTATAAAAATTTCAAATGGTGTTGGAAAAGAGAAAAAGCTTTGTGCAAAATAGTGGTACAAGAAGGAGCTTGTGTAGACTGCGGCTTAGGCTTTTCATGTCATGCTTGATGTCTTTTTGATAGTATGCTTAGTGGTTTTGCTGTAGCATGACTTGTCTCAAATAACTGAGATTGCTTAATGAGCCTTTGAAAAAAATCATGCGTTGTTTTTATTGTATGGAAGCATTATTTTGGTTTTCTCCTTGATGCTTTATTTGGGTTGACTTGGCGCATGCTCACACATGTTAGACTCTTAAAAAGTCGCCAATAGCCTTCATGATCATTTCGTTTTTGACTTTTGATGCCATCGTATGCTTCTTTTAATGTCGCTTTGTCGCTTTGCATGATTATGGCCATTATTGCTCTCTTAGTTGGTCGCTCCCAGTCTTTTGCTAGCCCTCATTTTGTACTGAGTATGAGCTCTACTCGTGCATCCAACTCCTAAAAACCAAAGTTTTCCAAAGTGTCCACCATACATACCTACTAGCAATTTGCTATTCCAAGTAAATTTGACTTGCTTTTATTTTCTCTTCAAATTAAACTCTTACCAGTGTTATGCGAAATTCGGTCAGTAAAGCTCTCACGAACCGGAAGGCACACTTTACTTTTTCCTGTTTTTAAAAATTTGACATTGTGGTCTCTTATGTTGAGTTGTTATGCTTGCAAGTTGTAAGTTGGATTCTAGCCCATCCATGCTGTCATGGGGCAAGCTTTCAACATTGCACATCTTAATTGAGTTGATATCGTGATCTTTTGTTTATGGATGCCCGCGGTGTGAAATGAATTGGGAATCTTGTAGGGATCATGGAGTTTGTATATGTGTTAGGGAAACGCCGGGCCGCCAATCTAAGCCATGCATAATTCATGGTGGAAATTTGCAGCATACCCATGGTGAACATTCGACGACGCATCTCACAATAAAAAGCTAAACAAAATGCAAATAAAAGAGATGTCGAGGTGTTCATTGTCTGCTTGTCCTGTCATTTTGGTGTGGGATTGTTCCATGTCATCGGGCACGGAGGTACCCCATTGGCGGTTCTCAATGATATGCATATACTTACAATGACAAGAGCCTTGCTTGGAACTCTAAGTAAAGTAGCATGAGGTTTGGGTACTCGTATTCACGGGGCACGAGGTTTTCAACTTATGATTTGTCAAGCATATGCATCATAATTGTTCTCGCATTAACTTTAACCATTCAAGATGCTTATGATGGGGGCAATGAGAGCTCAAAGCCGGTAAGTACCATAATTTTTGAAGGTTATAAAACTTGCAATCACTGCTTCCCTCTGCGAAGGGACTTTCTTCTACTTTTATGTTGAGTCACCACCTTCTTTCTTTATGCACCATTAAGAGAGCATAGTTGTCATTCTTAGTGTGATATGCATTGTCCCAAAGTTCATTGATTGACTCATATTGATTGGTTTCACTTGTTCTTAAATTATTTGTATCTAGTCGCCCTCTTAAACTTGAAGGTGTCCTATGCAGTTATGTTTTGCTCTCTTTGAAGGACAAGCTGAAAACCATTTGTATGTTTTTCCTTATGATTTGAACACACGGTTGACTTTCATTGTTTCATTTTCATGATCTTTTGTTTGTGTTCATTTGCATGTTTACAACATGGTTGCTAAGTTCTTATTGTCATGATTATATCTTCATGCCCATGTTTTAAGTTCTTATGATCCCAGCTCACAAATGCTTACATATATGATCAAGATTGTGTAGGTGCATGTCACCTCAAAAATTATTTCTTTGTTATCACTTACCTACTCGAGGACGAGCAGGAGTTAAGCTTGGGGATGCTTGATACGTCTCAAACGTATCTATAATTTTTGATGCTCCATGCTTGTTTTTACACCATTTGCCTAATGTTTCGTTACACTTAGTGGCACTTTTATGCATTTTCCGGAACTAACCTATTAACAAGTGCCACAGTGCCAGTTTCCTGTTTTCTGCTGTTTTTGTGTTTCAGAAGTGATACACAGGAAATATTCTCGGAATTGGACGAAACAAGTTCCTGAAGTCTTATTTTACCCGGAAGCTTCCAGAGATCCGAAGGAGAGTAGGAGGCGAGGGACCAGGGGCCCACACGCACAGGTGGCGCGGCCAGCCCCTGGCCCGCGCCACCCCCGTGTGTGGCCGCCTGGCCCCTCCTCTGACATCGCCCCTTCGCCTATAAAGACCCCTCGACGGAAAAAACCTAAGTACCCGATCAGATTTCCAGAACACATCGCGATCCGCCGCCACCGTCGACCCGAAGATCAGGAGGGTCCAGAAGCTCTTCCCGGCACACTGCCGGAGAGGGGAATTGCCACCGG
The DNA here is from genome assembly GCA_007115705.1 of Dactylis glomerata. NCBI lineage: Eukaryota > Viridiplantae > Streptophyta > Magnoliopsida > Poales > Poaceae > Dactylis > Dactylis glomerata. The sequence continues at coordinate 5,142,183 of QXEO01000382.1, forward strand.
AGGTCTTCTTTATCGCCATGCTTGCCTCCGGAGCGATGAGTGAGTAGTCTGCCTTGGACTATGGGTCCATAGCAATAGCTAGATGGTTGTCTTCTCCACCTTGTGCTTCATGTTTAGATCTCATGAGCTGCCCTACATGATTGAGATCACCGTTATGTAATTCTACATGTTTGGTTTGTTGGGATCCGATGAATATTGGTGTTTATGATTAAGTTGATGTACTAAATATTATCTTTTGTTATCTCTATGTTGTTTATGATCTTGCATGCTCTCCGTTGTTAGTAGCTATCTTGGCTGAGTAGTTGCTAGTGACTCCAAGAGGGGGTATTTATGCTCGATAGTGGGTTCATGCCTCTATTTCACCTGGGGGAGTGACAGAAACCTCTAAGGTGGTAGATGTGTTGTTGCTACTAGGGAGAAAACAACATTCATATGCTCAAGGGCATATGCTTTGTTTACATTACACACTTTGCTTAATGCAATTATCTGTTGTTCGCAACTTAATACTTCTGGGGTGTTCGGATTGATATCCCCGGGAGTGGATTATTAGTCATAGATGCAGTTGGATGGCGGTCTATGTATTTTGTTGTAATGCCCAGAGTAAATCTCATAGTGATCTTCTTGACATATCACGTTATCTTTATTCTATCAATTGCCAACCTGTAATTTGTTTACCCAGCATGTGCTATTTTATCTATGGAGAGACACCACTAGTGAACTGTGGACCCCGGTCCTATTTACATCATATTGCTATCACCTGTTTACTTTACTCGTACTATTTACTTTACTCGCATACTATATTGTTTTCCACTCGATACGCTCATAACCTTTGTTTCAAGCAAACCGGTGAGATTGACAACCTCATCGCAAGTTGGGAGCAAAGTACTTAGTTGTGTGTGTGCAGGTTCCGCGTTGCTACTGGCCGAAGACGAGTCAACAAGTATCGTAAACGGCGCCCTTGTTGCAGTGTTATTAAGCCAGTCTGCATCACCTTCAGTCGTCATTGTCTCTCCTCTCCTGATCGATAAACCTTGGTATCTTAACTGAGGGAAAACTAGCCGCTACACTCATCATACCTTCCTCTTGGGGTTCCCAACGGGCTGGTCATCACCACGCACAAAGACTGTCTGCTTCCACGTCAACTTGGCACTAGCAGTGAGCCTTTGTGGCATTGGTCTTCTTTGTGATGTCACAGCTCTCTAACATAGACGTACTTTCCATAACAAAAAAGGAACTACATAAATACATCCTTGTATCTCCGATGTCTCCCCTGCTCTTATTTCAATCATTCATAGGTGTATCTTAATTGCTATTGCATGTTTGCTTGCTTCTCACATTAGGTAATTCACTTAGTAGCACATCTAAAGTATTTACATTTCTTGTCAAGCCTAATTTGGAAAAGAACTAAAATTTGATTTGCTCTTATTCACCCCCCTAGTTTCTCATATCCTTTAATTTTTTTGATAAGGAGTATATATTAATATCAAGAACATAATAATTACACCCAACCTCTGCAACAACACAGTGCACTAGTGGCAATACAGATGCACACCGCTAGAAAAGAAGAACAATTACAAAAAAAGAAAAGCCCGCTATAGTGATAAGTTTCTTGTAACAACAGCACTAGCACTACCAAGACAACACCAGAAATCCAATATATCAAAAGCGACGTCTCCAAGAAGGGAACAGTGCACAAGCGCCATCGTCGCCCGATCATAGATCTTAGGTTTTCACCTGAATAAAAGTATGTGCTCACAAAACAATGCCTTCAATAAGGCCATTGTGAGGCACAACCAATTAAGGCCAGACCTTGGATTTTCACCCTGCAAGGCAAGAACTTGAATTTTCACCCTGCAAGGCAAGACCTTGGATTTTCACTCTGCAAGGCAAGACCTTGGATTTTCACCCTGCAAGGCAAGACCTTGAACTTCTCTTGTACTGTTGCCCCCCACTTACCGAGTCGCTGCTACAAGTCACGAATCGTGAAGCAAGTTCCTCGTTGCCACCAAGACTTGAATCACCATTGCTAGTCCCCAGAACACGACATCCATGACATTCTCCGCTAGCCGACTTCACCATGGAACGGACATATCGCATGATGGTAACAGCCAGTAGAGCTTCACAACGCTCCCTCTGAAACCAAACGGCCAGATTAAAACACGGGTACGCCTGACCGAAATTCCATCCGATCCAGCAATCTCCAGGCAAGATGTGCTCAGCGGAGTTCACCGGTGGAGCATTCCAGAACACAACACTCGTATCAGGTCCATGGAGACGGGCATCCGGTGAATCCTCATCTTAACGCAGAAAAGAACTGTAGGACTGCCTCCTTAAGTCATGTCGCTCCAGCATCCCACTCTGCCTGCGGGCTCCCGGCGAACCACAGGCTCAAGCATCCCCCGGCCGACCGCGCCCAATGATGGCAGGGCCCTGCAGGGCCGGACGCTTCCAAGGCATCTGGCAACGCCCCCAGGAGAGGACGACATCGAGTGGCTTCCGGCGCCGAACCGGCTGCGGCCGCCAGACACCCTCCCACGATTGGATCCGCGTGTAGATCCGGTCAACCTGGCGGCGGCTGATCTCCCTGGGAAGAGGACGGCAACGAGCAGCGCGAACCGGCGCCGAAGCCCAGAGGCGGCGGCAAGGCACCCTACCCGATGGGGATCTTGCGAGCAGAACCAGTCAACCGGCGGTGGCAGGACGCACTGGAGAAACGATAGGGAGGTGGTAAAGGAAAAAAAAAGGTGAAATGGGAGGGCACCCTGCCACCGCCGTCCACCGACGGCTTCCTCCGGCGGCGACGAGGTGAAACGGGCGGCAGACTGTCTGTTTGCTAGGCGGCGGTAGGGGGCGCCTCCAGAATCGCTAGAGAGGCGACCCGGGAGGCGAGGGCTCCTGATGCCCGTATCGATCCATTCATATGCAACCAAAAAATTGCAGCTCGAAATACTAACTATAATGATTTTTTGTTCTAAATTGTGCGAAACACTACTCACCCAAAGTTGATGCTCCGCGCACTCGAATTTGGCAATTCCATTTCTCTGAAAGTACATTGGATTTTGAGTCGTTTTTTAGTGTATACACATCATAAGATATATTATTTTTTTCTTGATTTTTGTATTATTAATTGATCATTCGAGTTCATCAAAATTCCAAATGGTCTTATGTACTATTCAAGTTATCATTCCTTTTAAAATGCGGTCCTTGTAGTGGAGTTGGTGTTTGGGCTCATAGGTGTAGATAAACCTATTATGAAAAACATATTTCAAAATGTCAAAAAACTCCTAAATATCTGGACATTTCAATGTTCATACACAAAGTTACATAAAAAAATGTATTTTTAGTGACTTGTGTAAAATATAAACATGTGTCGTGAATAGTTCTATTGGAGCATGAAAATTGTCTTTTTTTTATGTAAGCCTTAAGGAATGCCATTTTTCATCGAAATTTTATGTGCGAATATAGAATATCTGAATGTACACGCAAAATTTTATTGTAATTTTGGTTGATATTTTTAAAAAAATTATTTAGACAATGGGTGCATGAGCACCGATGAGCCAAAGTGCATTTCCGCCGTTTAGCTCGTTGTTTTTCGTCAATCTTTCTGCTATACTTCTGCACTGCCCATGCAGTTCTGCTCCTTTTATTATTCTATTAAAACTAGTAAGTATCATTAATATGTCATCATGAAACGGCCACGGGAGGCTTGTCTCAATTTAGTCCTGGTTGATACAGGAACGGTCTTGGACAATGACACACCTCTTTTTCAGCATCCAGGAAAAAACGGAGCCGGATTGACTCGCCGTCCTCCTAAAATTCCGAGGCATGAACGCCGTCGCAGCAGTTTTGAATCATTTCTTCTCATGGGCTCGTGGCAATAAACTCCACCTACGCATGAACTGGTGGAGATGGCCAAATTCTTCTCCGGGACTCCACTAAAGAAAACGGCCCTGAAACTGAAACGAATTCCACCGTCGTCTCGAATGGAACCAGTGGGACGAAACCGTGGACGGACGTGCTCGCTGGCTTGCCTTTTTCTGGTGGCGACGGGACGGCTCGGAGCGCGCGTGCGTGGCTCGCAAATTTTTTGTTCATTTTATTCAGGTCCATCTGGCAAGGGTTTGTCGTGTCCAGACCTTGTGAATAAAACTTAAATCTACTTCAGTCTTGCTGCAGTTTCAAATGTCAGATGCGCTGCAGCTTCTTGCGCCAGATCGATCGACTCCTCTGTCGTCGCAGATGTGAACGGGGATCAATTGGAAACTGTTGCTGAATGCTGAACATGGTTTATCCTCTGAACTGAAGCTCTGTACCGTGCGGTAAAAGAGAGTGTCGGAGGAGGCAGGGTTTAGTTAGTTATCTAATCAGGGCAGAGACAGTGTCACGGTGTCACCTACGTAACAGTTTGGCACCTAAAATGTTTCTTTGCAGATCGATGATTGACTGGAGCGGGCGGCGTACTCTAATCGCAGGGCGCGCCTCGGGATCGGTGCTGACAGTCACCACATGCTTGCTGGTGCGGCCGGCGATCACAAGAATACAGGGAAGAAATGGTTAATTAGAGATACAGAGAAAACACCAGACATCTCCCTGTGGTGGAAGGAAGTAACTGCAGCCAATGAGACGAACCGATCGATCCATCCCGCCTAAAGCGTCCTTGGTCAATTAACAAGTAGCGCAAACCTTTTTCTTACTACTTTCGCTGTAGATGTCCCGTGGACTTTTGAGTTTTTAACCTCCGATTAGATTACGAGGATCGATCGAGGCCTCGACGTACATTCCCCGGTTCAACGTACGTACAAGCTAGCAGGGGCAGGGAGGAGGACCATTATCGTGCAAGCATGCATGGCTTTGGTAAAGTCCCGTTCCCTAAAGCCGACGTACGCAAAGCTTTGCTGCACCAAACCAAACAAACAGAACGGAACACAACGGTTTATTCCGTCCTCTGGAAAGAGAGGCGTGTTCCTGCCCCTGATTTCGCACATTTTCTCGCCTCGCCGTACACGAGATCGATCGCATTGTCCGTGCGATTGTCCGTTGGTGATGCAGCGACGGGGAAGCCGGCAAGCAGAACAAGCTCGTCCTAAATCAGAAACCACTCATTACAGCCGCCGTCCGGGTCGGGACCATCTGGCAGGTAGAACGGGGTCGAACGGGCCCTGCCTTCTGCCTACTGCTGCATCCTGTAGTTGCAGCCATAGCTGCTGGTACGTGTAATGGTGGTAGCAGCCTGCTCCTTTGGTTGCAAGCAAAGAGCTCGATCGATCAACAGAAGCAGGGGATCGGAGGGTGGTTAGCATGCCATCTCCCCCGACTCCCCGGCAATCATTGGGGCCCAAAAAGGCCAGCACCAAGAATCAGATGGATCGAGCGAGGGGAACGCGTGCCCCGCCGGCCGCCGGAGTGAGCCACAAGCAAGCCGATTTCCACATCGAGAACAGAACAGGGGACGATGTACGAGCGACTTTCAGAGCTCCTTCAGTATAAAAATGGGGTGGCCTTGCTTGATAATTCTTCTTGCAGTTGCAGATGGTAGTTTTCTCGGGGTTGATGCCAGCTTAGGATGACACTACTCCCTGCTAACCCTGCGTGATTAGTTTAACGGGTAGATGTCTTATACTCCCTCCGTTTCAAAATATAAGATGTTTTAGGTTTGTAAAGCAAATGTACTTAGATATGTTTTAGTGTGTGTATTTGAGTGAACCTACACATTAAAAGATGTCTAGATACATTTGCTTCACAAAGCTAAAACATCTTATATTTTGAAACGGAGGGAGTACTACTCCAAGTCTCCAATCTAGAGTCGATCTGACCTCCGTCACTCCGTGGTTCGTGCTTCCGTCGCACCGGCGTAACCGTCGCCGTTATTTTAACCTAGCGCGTGATTCCATCTTTCTTTGCTGAAAACTTGGCTTCGGTCTCCATCCTTTTGTTGGTCCAAGCCTGGTTTCGCTCCACTCTGCCGGCTAATCATCTCATCTCGCCCGAGCAGTAATCCGTTGCGACCCAGCTGTAGTGCTGATGCTTACATTCGTAGGTAGAACTCTTCAGAGATTCAGTGGACTTTCAGTTCTCTCCCAGTCAGAGTACGGTACCTGATTAATTCGCTGAGGCGAGGCTCGATCGATCGAATCTGGAATTTACTCGCAACGGCACCACGACAAATCATGCAAATCATCATCGCTCGGGTATATATAATTGGAGTTTCGTCGAGTGTTGGTGGTGCCTGGCACTGCCACAACAGGGCAGGCACGCAGACGCATCGCAGCCGGGCATCCCAACTATTTTAAAAAGGCTCCATTTCAATTGCGACCTAGATGTAGGGAAATTAGGGGTTAGGAGTGTAGACTGCATTAGGACAAGACTACTGCATCACTGCTACATACATTTTCCTTTTCAAAAGGAAAGTACTGGTGTAATTACCACCTCTGTAGCGTACTCCTCTCACTAGTCTGAAACTTAGCAGCTGCAAATCGTAGCTGCAGCTAGTACGTACGTATTGACTGAGAGTACAGCAAGCTCAATCTCTCCATAATTATCTCCACTCCCTAGCTCTGCGAAACAGCAGAAGTCATGTTACATCACGAAAGCAAAAAAGGCAATCTGCAACTTGTGATCTCACACATTTGTACTGGCATAGTAAAAAACTGGACTAGAGTATAGTCTTTTACAGTATGAAGTACGTACTCAGGGGTACACCACAGATCACACGTACTCTACGGGGGGGACCGGGTAGCCAGGTCCACCTGCTAGTGAGAGCAACAGTGGTAGTACACAGCGGGTCAAGATACAGTAGATTCTCCCAGCTTCAGAGGACCGCTCGGGTGACTACTGACTACTGAATCGCGTGCATGGCTCCTCTGCGTCCATGCATGCGGAGGTAGAGATAGGGAGGGGAGGTACGCTACACTATAGCTCGTAGTCCTTTTGGGCGTGAAATTAACCCAGCAATCTGAAAAGCGGGCTTGGATCGTAGCTCCAACCGAGCTATATAGCCACATTGATTTGACTCCACCACCAACCATGCACACCCCTGTCCTGTCACTGTGGCATACTCACCTTTGTCTCGGAAATCTGGAGCACCCCACACCCTGCCTGGTTTTTTTTACTGCCAGATGAAAACTCTTCCAGCTTTTGAGAAAATGATGCAATGTAGATTTTTTTTATAATAGGCTTTTTATTACTTATTAAGGGCTCCTTTGATTCATAGGGTAGGAAAAATGTACGAATAGGAAATGTGTAGGATTATGATGTCATGTCCACCTAAATCCTATAGGTAGAGAAATTGGTGAAGGAATTATGAGATCCAACCTCATGTTATTTTCCTATGAAATTTGCACTACAAGATTCCAATAGGATAGAATCCTATAAATCAAACAGCTCCCGTAAGAAAATTTCCATAAGGATCTCAATCCTACACAAATCCTTTGAAATCCTATGAATCAAAGAAGCCCTAAAGAGTTTTAAGCTCTATTACACGCGGTATCTGCATAACACAACATAGTCCGAGTATTAAAAATAAAGAAGGTGAATTACATATTAGAACGACAAATTGTTAGAGGTCTAAGGGCTTCTTTGATTTAGGATAGGAAAACAATAGGAATAGGAAAGACGTAGGATTGGAATGTTATGCCTACTTAAATCCTATAAAAAATATGGAGTGGCTTTGATTGTATCAAAGCGATTTTCCATGAGGTATGACATAATGCTTTTTTTTCTATTGGATTTACACTACTAGATTTCTATAGGATTATTTCCTATAGAATATGTTCCTATAAATCAAACATGTGTGTAGGAAAAAAAATTATATGATCCAAATCCTACACAATTCCTATTCAAATCCTATGAATCAAAAGAAGCCTAAGTAGGTGGAGGGCCAATCGGTAGATTATGCTGTCATCCATGTTGGGAAAAGAGGTCCCTCGCAGTATCATCTAGCCTCATACACACTTCCGTAAAGAGGTCATGATCCTCCGTACGATGAAGTTGCAACCATAGGTAGAGTATTATAGTGCATCGGTAGATCACCTGCAAACGCGGAAAAAAAATTCATTAAAAAGCTTGTCATTCCTACATAGCTAGAGCGACCAAATTAAAGCCATCGCTCCCACCCTAAGAAGAATTTTATACTTGTAATCTATACTATGTAGCCAATTTTCAAAAATATTGACAATACTAGTACAAGTACACAAGCCTAGAGCGTCTTGGATGACTGACTGTATAGAACGCGCAAATTTGCAGTGGAAAACAAGTATTTAATTGTCTCACGTTGTGGACAAAAGACACATGTCTTACTTCCATGCAAATTTCGCTTAATAAGATTATCTTTAGTAAGAATAACGTCTTGACATAAATATCATGCAAAAAATTATTTAAGTGGTATTTTCAGCTTCCAGATTTTCTTATTATCATTGACTGATAAGTCTGGTAGAATCAGCGCATTGTACAATGAAGCCTGCAATATAGATGTGGTTTTTGATGTTCTGCGCATTCGGTTAGAAAATACAAAATAGAAAATAGAAAACTAGATGGAAAGTGTGATTTTGCAGTATCCGTGAGAAAACCAGCGTTGCTGCTGCATGAACAGCGCAGGGTATTGTGGATACAGTGTCATTCCAGCAAACAATTTGCAGTGTGCGGTCGACTTCGTGTAGTGGCAGTAGCTCATACTTCATCTCGACCATCTGTACTACTAAAATACTTCGTACATGCGTAATATTGTAAGTAAGTGCAAAAGTGTTGCCGCCTTCTCGCATCCGGCAACGTCACCGATTCTCTCGGCATCCCCTCCTTGCCGTGTACGTTCCTTACTTTGTTCAATTAAAAATCTCTTCGTGTGTGCTTCTGCAGCGCCTCGTGGGGCCCGAATTAACCAAATTAGTTGTCGTTCGCGGCCATCAATCTACGGCGCCGTGCGCGCACGCTTCATTGGCGATTTGGCACATTCTGCACCGTTCGCTCGATCGACGTGAGGCATCGTCGGAGCCTCCTGTTTATCGTATCCTCTACCCACGTACGGGTACAATAACTCTTGAAAAGTTTGAATGCCGAGAGTAGCATGTAGCATCAGTTTGCTACAATTCGATTGATCCGACCAGTGCTGGATACTGAAAATTGGACACCGATACAGCGTGTTGACCCACATGTATCAGGCCTTTCTTGGCAAAAAAAAATTCATCCTTGCAGACAACTCTTTTCTTCACCATCGAAACTTTCGAGCAGAAAAAAGGATGGGCGTGCTGCACTGTAGTCACAGGCAGAATTGACACCGCAACCTCCGGATCCTTGGCGTTGTCGATTCGCCATAAATCACATCCAATCGCGCTACACTGCCTTGATGTGTTTACCTGGCGCAAAAAGATACACTGTTTGTTTGATGTGATCCTTCATTGTTCCGGGGCAAGATCATCGTGACTAATCGGTTCTGAATTTGTCTTTCGTGATCAAAGTTTTAATATAGGGAAACAAGACACATGGTGTTGATGTTTCAAGTCCGTCTTCATCAGCCGCTTCTTAGAAAATGAAAGGTTAACGGGACACTGTTTCTTCATATATGGAAACAGGACTGAGATTCTCTCAAATAGCCAAACACGTTCTGAAAATTGCGTTGTCAAAACACAAGGGACACTTCAATTAGCTTAATTACAATAGTTGCTTAATTACAACCTACAGATAGCCCAAAACGAGCTACGCTCCCAGGAGTTGCTAAATTACAATACGCAAATTCAGTAGCTGTCAACAATACAATTCACACATTCAGTTAGCTGAGCTTGCTTCCACTTGTTGTTGTTGGTGTTCCATGGACGGATCGAAATCGCCAGCGATTGATATAAGAGTACGTCAAAGGCTCGAAGCCATTATACTCTACTTAATGATCTCTCTGCAAAGGGACACCAACATGCCAGCTCCGCAAAGATTCATCGGCAGCTAATTAATCCCCTGACATACTTTTAGAGTTTCAGGAATCGACCAAAAGCTCTTGAATTTTGTATGGCGAGATGTCGCGCTTCGCTCGTACACCTGTCATCTCGCGGCCGGCATCTTTCTTTGACAAAAGAGATCGTATAGTGCTTGCCAATGGGATTACAGCTCCGTTGTTTGAATCCCAGATCTGGAGCCTTTTGAATTGAGCGTGTAGATTATGTACGTATATATTATTATAGTAGTATGTGTCTTGTCTCAACCATTGCCGCTCCTAGCTCGTTTAAACAAAGCGCCCGATCGATCCGGTTGGAAGATAGCTTAGCTTAACGAGCTTTGTGATGTATGCATGCAACGAATCGATCATTGCTGAAACCAGTACAGTAGTACCGTTTGTCTTGTGTGTTGCTAACATCATCGGCACTAGCTTAGGGCTAATTACGAACGAAACAAAGACACGAAGGTCGAAGGATCGTAATCGTCAGCAGATTGAGTAATCCCCGGAAACGTCGTATAGGTTAATTGAGTTCTATGTATGTCAGCCAAACAAAATGAAGCGCTGAACTCAGCACGAATGATGTTGCAGTAAACAGCATGCGCTGAATGTCTGCATGTGCCCGTCAGGTCGCCGGTGAACCTGCAGCGAAGAAAACAGAGGAGATTAGGGGAGAGAATAATCGTCGTGAACTCCACTCGTCAATGATTGCCTCGGGGTCCGCGGGAGGGCGATCTTATCAGCAGCGGCGTATATACAACACAGCGAATCGGCGAGCGCCAGGTGGCGCGCAGGTTAATTTAGTTCATCGTCGTCGTCTCCCTGCCAGTGCCATGTGGGATTATGTCGCGCCATCGCCCGGTTCAGACAGGGAGCATTATCAGGGTTGGTTTAGAGGAGGCGCGGCGCCCGGGACTGGTCAAGATCCAGCCAACCACCGCCAGCCATCGGACGATCGATCGCCACCGCGCGCGGCTTAGGCTAGATTGCATCTTGAGGCCTCACTGCTGGCCTCTGTGATTGATTTTGATCTTAGCTTAACTGATCACAGCTTTGCTTAACGAACAGTGTCAGACTAAACAATGCAACGAATAGACACTTTGTCTGACAGAGCAGCTTTTACTTAGTTGGTGATCCGTCCACTGGCGATGGACGAATGATCGACCGACGTGGAGAAAAGAAAAGAAAGCTGCTCGCTAGCTTTTCACCGGCGTCGCCTTTCACCCACGGACAGAAATGCATCCCCATTATCTACACCTGCGGTAACATGGCCCCAATCATTGAGGTAAGAGGGGAGATTAGAAAGGGAGCACTGCTGATCCTGTATAATTATTGGGTAGGAGTAACTGGAAACGCAAGAGAGAGAGAGAGAGAGAGAGAGAGAGAGAGTGGTAGGTGCGTGGGTTAAATAGGGGAGTATCGGCAGTACATGTCTGTCTGACTGATGAGGTAGGAGCATAGGGGGGTAGAGAGGGACGAAGGACAAGTGACATCAAGCAGGGAGATATCATTGGAACTTGTTGCAGTGCAGGAGGCAACGGCGTTGTAGCTGATGGTTGGGCCCGTCTATGACGCTAGCTAGCGGCATCGCCAATCAGTCGGGCGCGTAGAGTGGTAGAGTGAAAAAGGTGAACTTGCTGGAGTTGTACATCAGTAACGCGATACTGTCAGTGAGTGTGAGTTCGTACGCAGAACATGCGAGAGCAGAGAGTGGCAGTCCTCCTGTACGATCCAGTCCACGCCACGCCGGCCGGTCAATACACGGCGGAGCCCGTTGCAGAGAAAGCGCTCGACCGAATGTCTAACCAGCCGGCGAGCTCTGCTGCTGCGAGAATCCGTTCAAAGGATTCTCCAGCCAGCTAGACCTCACTGCAGTAGTCCAGTGTGCTGTTTTCTCTCGTTGCAGGAATCTCTTGTCCCGAATCCAGACTTGAGCGGCCTGATCGCATCGCGCGCAGTCGCACGGGAGCGGCATGCTCTGTCCGTCGTCCCGGAGGCCGACGTGACGGCACGACGACGCCGCGTGCGCAGTGCCGGTGCTCCCTAGATTCGCTGTAGATCTCACCGCGATTTTCTCCAGGAAAGCCTACGTACGTACCATACGCACGCGCACGCGCCCGTGCCGTCCGTCGGCCGACGCGTCACATCGCCCGTTCTTTGACTGCCCACCATGTATGTCCTCCTCGAGATCGTGTGAAACCCAGCCAGGAACGTACGCGCACGGCAGGGTTTAGGCCCTAAACTTTAGGGTCCGCATCGAGATGCCTTGGAGCCAATCCAGTCGACATGGTTTGGTAGACTGTTGGGCGTCTCCGTCCCGATCAATCAGGCGTGTGAACCAGCACGAGTCTCGGACGGTTTGCGCCCCGGTCACCCGCACGTCGTCGTCTGGTTTTGTATGTACACGAACCTGACGCTGTAGGCCGGTGAGATGTCACTGGCCATGGCCATGGCCATGGCGCTCGCCTACAATCGCGCGCGCGTGCGTGCGTGTCGCTGCAGTTGCTCTTGGTACCATGGAGCGTCAGAGGCGGCGAAAAATCAAACGACCCACAGTGGTTAACGCGAAAAGCTGGCGCCAAACAGCTCGACCGTGTTCCGTATAAATGTTCTTTCATGCTTTGATTCAGCGTTTTGAGCTGACCGTGTTCTGCGTGTGGCTGCAAGAGAGACCGTCGGTGCCGTGACAATGTTCCTGGGGTTTCATCCCCCTGTGTCTGCCTGGGTGGCTGATTCAAAAGCCTGCAAAGCAGTGCTGATAGGTGACTTCTACCACAATCCAGCGGTGACAAAACACTCGGTGGTGAGGTCACGAGATTGCTGTAGATGTAATGGCCGTTTTCCCTTATTCTCGGTGACCATGCGTGTTGAATTAGAAAGATGTCATTTTTCAAAGCTGCAAACAAGTGCCAATGATTTTCTTTTGTCAGTAGATGTTTAAACAGGAAATGAGAATAGTACCAGCGGTCACTAGGTATTCTATTCAGGCCTCTAATTCTATGCCATGACATAGTGATAATTCCACGTATCAAGGACAGTGGAACGCGCAAAAAGCTGGCGCCAAACTACAGCGTCCACCTGCGTTCAGTATATGCTCGTTCCTGGTTTCACTGCTTCAAGCTGTAGTTTGTGAGCTGAACCGCCGGTCTGCTCCGGCCTGTGGCTGCAGAGAGCACCGTCGTGCTGCGTACAGAGCGTCGATGACAACTATTCACATCACAGATCCCATGGCTTCAGAGCGATCACAAACCGCATTGGTTCAGAGAAACGCTGCACTGTGCCTCTGCCGCGCACTGTGGTGTGAGGCACCTGAGGGGGCTTGCCTGATACATGACTGAATGCTCAAAAGCTCGTGCTGATTATGATCGAGCTCTCGCCTACCTTGGTTATGGACTGCGTGGCGGCATCCGGAGCGGCCTTGGGTTGGCACCCCACTTCCGTGCGACGAGACGGACCAGCAACTTTTTGCTGCTGCCACTGAAATCACTATAGGAAATGGGGCGGTGGCAGACTTCTGGAATGATAGGTGGCTTCATGGACGTGCGCCTCGCGAGCTTGCGCCAACTCTGTTTAGAATTTCCACTCGAAAAAAACGGAAAGTGAAAGAGGCACTCTGCAATCACAAGTGGATACTTGATTTGAGTCGGGGATTGCAACCGGAGATGCTAGAGGGATTGACTCAGCTTGCAGCTCTTCTTGATGAGGTGCGACTGGTAGATGGGGTACATGACAAGATCAAATGGCGATTTGAGGCTTCAGGAGAATACACGGCAAGCTCAGCCTACCTGTTACAGTTTGAGGGTTCCATTGCTTCGGACATTGCCCCATTGATTTGGAAGGGATGGGCCCCAGGCAAATGCCGTTTCTTCCTTTAGACAGCAAACTTAAACAGAATTTTAACGGCTGACTCCCTGCAGCGTAGGGGATGGGAGAATGAATATTTTTGTCAATTGTGCTTCAGAAACCTTGAGACACCTTTGCACCTCATTGCTGAATGTACATGGTCAAGGCAGATTTGGAAGAAGCTAGCTCAACTATTCCAATTGCCATCACTTGATCCGGCAAGTTGGAATGAGGTCGGCTCCGTGCGAGATTGGTTGCAACTATGTGTTGGCAGAGCCTCGAAGACTCATCGGAAAGGCGCCCATTCCCTAACCATGTTAGGATGCTGTGAGATTTGGCGAGAGCGTAATAAGCGAATTTTCCAAAAAGAGGAACTATCTGTCGTAGGCCTAGTGCGTAGAATTCGTGATGAAGCCACTCTTTGGAGGAGTGCAGGAGCTTCATTCCCATTTGATCCCAGCTGAGGCGTGTCTCACCGGGTTTTTCATTTTTTGTTTTTGGTTCTCTTGTATGACCCTCCTTTCTAATCAATAAATTTAGCAGCTCTCCTGCTAACATTCAAAAGATTATGATCGAGCTCTGCTATGCTGCCAGTGAATAACATGAATATGCTCTATGAAGTGAGGTCCACGAGATTTGCGGGGAAATGTGGAATGTTAACCGCCGTCCCCTCATGATTCGCTAGTGGCCATTGCATGTTTAAATTATAGAGATATGATTGGTGATGCTCATTAAAAGCTGCATAGTTGAAGAACAATCCAGCATGGGAACTATCAGGTTTTTCTTTTTGTCAAGAAAGAAAAGATGTTCTGCAACAAGTGTATATGAGAAGTAAGACAGCAGGATCACTAGGTACGTTCTAACTGGTTACTGCAACACTTAAAAAGCAGTAAAAATGATCCGAAGGCTGATGAACTCGCAAACAGCGTTCCAAACTCATTTCCATGTATCAAAGCTCGCTGTTGTTGCTCTCTGTGGTTTCACCATCGGATGTCTTCCCATTGACAGCGATGAGCTCCGTGTCAAAAACCAGAGTTGCGCCACCTATTGAGTACAAAATTGCTAGTCAGCGTTGCAGGTCAATCAGAGAGTACACGCCACATCACACGCCGTCTTTTGTACCGAAAGATTCAGATAAGGAATGCGCTAAATTGGCAAGATCAAAGTTGACAATCTACACAGTACACAGATATGATTTCATGGCGAGGACCATGTCAAGCAAAGATACAAACAACAAGCCATACCTGGAATCTTTGGTGGGGAGCCTCGATCGCCATAGCCCATCTTTGAAGGTATTCTTAGCTTGCGCTTTTCGCCGACACACATACCTAGTAACCCTTGGTCCCAGCCTACAGATGGAAACAATAACATAGGTTGGTGCCTTTTGTGGAGGTTTCGGATAAGAACAATACAAGGCATATATATCTCTATGTTTTTTATAGCATATCATTGTTATTCGTTCAAGCCAGTACGGTATGGACCAGAGATGAAGCAATAACCATATGCTGTTCCAAGAAAAGAGAACTCAGGTAAATACAGGTGCAAACAATAACATAGGTAGGTGGCTTTTGCGGAGGTTTCTGATAAGAACAATACGAGGCATATCTATCTCCACTTTTTTTATAACTTATCATTGTTATTCATTCAAGCCAGGACAGTATGGACCAGAGATGAAACAATAACCATATGCTGTTCCAAGAAAAGAGAATAACCTTTTATCACCTGGCCACTCCCCAGGGTAAATTCAAAGGGGTCACCTCTGTCGTAGCTAGAATCAAATACCGATCCATCAGTGAGTGAACCCTGCAGCATTATCAATCTTTCAGCTCAATTACAAAATTATGGACAAAAATAGATACAGGAAAAGTATAGAGTTCTTGAGCCAAACATAACAAACAAATCACATCAACAACGTAATAAAGGTCATAAATTACTAGGGTCATTCTGCCAAGCTGTTTCTCTCTTTCTCTCGATGGCATCTCAAATGAATCATGTTAAGAGACATCGTGTTAAATAGCCATCACAACTGATTCATGATAAAGCTGCCGCATAGAATGAGAGTATATATGGTACATAAGGACAATGTCCTTCACAACATCATCATTATAAAAAGTGAAGGAAACAGTAAGGGAAATTTAATGGCAATTGCTTCCAGGACTTGGAACTGTAGGCTTCGTGTAACAAGATACAGTTATTCTTTCGTTTAAACACAGTTCTAAGTACTTCCAAAATTGAATAGGATTGCTTATTGTAAATACAAGGATTGGTGAAACACTTACACGGTAATGCACTTTAATTTTGTCGCCTTTGTGAGCTTGTAAGGTACATGACTCTGGCTTGTACTGAAAGGAGGATGAGCCAAAGAAAACATATGTCATGGAAAGTAGCAGAGATCCTATGATGTGCAATGTAATAATATAGAGAGATTTATGAAACATTGCACAATCGCAGCATAAGAATTAGTGGATGGCTGAAAGCTAGACATGTACCCTCAACACTGTGGGTGTTCATCAGGGGATTTCCCAAACTGTCAAACCAGCTACTAACAACAGCTAAATCTTGTACACATCTGAAAATGCTATTCAAAAGTATTACTCCATCTATTGCAAAATGTACGTTGTTTTCCCATTTGTGATTCGATATTGGATATTCTATTTCTAAATCGTGTATGATTCTTAGCACTGACTTTGGAGTTTTCGGTTTGAAAAATTGTAGTAAGAATATCACAGTTCGAATACATCTACTTATCTGCTCAGCAGTTAATTCCAATTCTTCATCGTGCATTTGACTAGTCCCAAAAGAAGGGATCTTCGACACCATTCAAACAGCATTTTTAGAGGACCTAATGTTACTTCTGAGGGGGGTAATCATCATAGTTTCTCGTTAACAGAGATCTATCTAAAAGCATACACTAACTGGTTAAACAGCAACACAACTGAAATTAGTAACTATTAGCAATGAAGAATAGCACGATGGCATCTCCAAACTTCAGCTTCATATAAAACATAAGCAAAATGAACTACAATCCATAGTTCTCTCGCCCTACATGTGAAGGAAACAAAAGGCTATTTTGCACTTGGGGATCTGCACACCTCCCCACCCATCATCCAACCCAACCTCTTCCCGAACTCGCCACCGTTGCTACAGAAAATCTCTCACCCGCAACTCGTACCCACTGCACACTCGTTTGGAGAGACTAAAGTTTTCCGCCAAACCAACGAACCGGAGAATCTCAGATCCGCCAGAATCCAGAAAAAGGCATAGAAATTAAAACGGAGCATGAGAGAGCACGGACTGCGGTCGGTTGCAGCCCTAGAGAGCACGGACCTTGACGCCGATCTGAAGCTTCGTCACGTCGGCGGACTTCTTGGCCGAAGCTGGAACCAGATCGAGCAACCAAATGAGCGAAACACATCGAGAAAAACAGAGACAATCGACAGACGACGCACAGGTCGAGAGGACGGGTGCAGGTTAGGATCCTTCATTACCGGTCAGCAGGACCGCCGCGACCGCGACGGCGACGGCGAGGCAGAGGAGCCGCTGCTTCGTCCCCATCGCTCTTCCCTGGCTCGCTAGTGGTCAGCTGCCAAGATACGGTTTCCTCGGATCGTATACGGTTTGATCAGGTGCTACACGCACGTGCTGTCTACCGTATTACGTACAGAACGGAAACGATCCTCGAGATTCAGGCCCACTATCAATGTAATGGGCCAGATCCATCTTTTGCCATACGCCCATACGCAAAGGACCAATGCAGTGATGTTGGGCCGTCCATTTCTGCTTCTTTGCGTCGTCACCTTTTTTTTTCTTAATAACTGTCGTCACTGTCATTTTGAGCGACTTCAAATCTGCGTATCCTAGTGTTTTAAACAACATATTCTTAGAGAAACCAATCTTCCAAAAAAATACTTATAATCTTAGAGAGCACCGTGAATACGATAATACATTATGGAATGGATAAGACTGTCAAGCAAGCAGTACGAGCACGCTCGGTCAACGGCAGGTACAGTCATTTCACCACTTGGAGATCGACTAATCCATCTGTTTTGTGTGTCGTCATGTTGAAGATAAGGAAGCATCCAGTCGACAGGTAGCGAGCTAGCTTTAGCTGAGTCTGCAAAGGCGTGGCACCCAACTAAATCGCCCTAGTTAACTGACAAGAAAACACCAGGAGTGACACAAGCACGCAGACATGCGCAGGGAAGAGACCGGTACAATTAGAAAATAAGGTGGATGAGAAGGTGCATGGAAGGTAGGAGTAGCTAGAGCTAGCTACATCCAAATCTTCCAGATCAACATTCATTAATCTTGTCTACGTATCATACCATCTACCTCTGCATCTAGGATGCACATAATCAATTACAACCCAACATATGTAAACACACAACATGTCAAATGAGGGGTTTGGTCCCTTCTAACCATCAAACCATAGCTTGACTCTCCAAATGTTCTTATTTCATCTACAAATTAAGCTCTCTTGATTCTCATATATTAGTTCTATTGTTCACGCCTTAATTATTTGTTTGGAACTCGTTAATAAATACATAATTGTATATGAGGCTTTTCAAACTTGCCTTTGGGGTTACCTTTTTTGCTAAAATAGAAACATGGATGTACATAACCGATTTAAACCCAAACTATGAAACCCTAAGACAAATGGCCAAATGGGCCATTTCAATTTCATTCAATAATAGATCCATCCATGCTAACGAAGTTACTACAAAAGGTAAACCACAGATTTCACGGGTTGAGGTGCAACTAGTTATGACTAACGGACATCACTAATAATGCACTAGACAATGTCCTAGAAAGCATGCAATCAAAATTGTCTAACTTTGACTATCTATGCATGCATAAAAGGTTTAATATATGGTGAAATTAAAATAGTATCATTAGATGTGCCATGAAAATGATTTCATTGGATTTTATGTTATGTTTTCTATCTTATGTAAAAACTAATGGTCAATGCTGGATCTTTACGACTGTATCCTTGTTTAAAATGTCTGGTATTTTGCAACTGTGGAATCACAATGTTTTACCAATAGGCTATATCCATGACGTTTCCTTGAAGTTGAAATTTAATTGTATGCATAATGCATTTTCGTCAACATGATGCATTTTTTCACCACACTTGATAAGGCCACCCAAGAAGGATTTTTTTCGCTACAAATCTCTTGCAAGCCCAAACAAATCTGAAACAATTCTAGTTACGTGATACATGAGGTTATCAACTACGATATCATTTACCTCCGTTCCAATGAATAAGACCTATGTTTTTTCTGAAAAATAAAATTAACTATGCAAAGTTTGACCAAGATCTTAGAATAAATCATTTACATGTACATTGCAACACCATGTTGTTAGATAATCATAAAATATTTGTATGTGATATCTGTATACTATTATAGTTGTTGGTAATTTTTTCTAGAAGTTTGGTCAAACTTTATTTCCTTGATATATAATCCTTATTCACTGGACTGGAGGGAGTATGAGCTTGAGAAATCGTGTGTAAACTATTTCATTTGAAGCCCATGAAAAATGATACAAGAAGTGATCTGTACATAGCAAAAATTAGGTGCTCTGTATCTGAACATCTGCAAACAAAAAGACATAATCGATTTGTTCTACACTGAAATTTGCAGTGTCATTCAACATGCCAAACTTACATGTGCGATTCTGCGCGAACTTTTTGCAATACCATTTGAAAAATGGAGCACCGAGCAATTACAAAAATTAAGTGGCAAAACACAAAGGACCGAACATTTAATGTACATATATATCCATATACAACATCTGCACTAAAATCCTGTTGTACACGATGCAGTACAAATTACACACATACTAGTTGCAGAAGGGAAATATTACACACATACTAGTTGCAGAAGGGAAATATCAGTACATCACAGCTGACACAAAACGAAGAAACGAACGAAGACACATCTGGAACGTAGCTGTGGTAGCACTACTACACGATCGACGCGAACGCCCATGCATGTATGCAAGGGCTTACAGCCGTATGACTGCGCGTGATCAGTTCCTGTCGTCGAGGCCGAACCTGCGGTCCACGAAATGGCCGACGGCGTGTAAAGCCGGACCAAAGAACCCACCGTTGCCGCCGCCTCGCCCCCTCTGATCGTCGTCGTTGGTCGGTGGCGGTCCGTACATGTGGACCTCCCTTGTGTTTATGTACATCGGCGGCCTCCCGGCGTCGTACCCGTCTCCGCCGTGGCCGTACGCAGAGTTGTACCCGCCGCCGCCATTGCCGTAGGCAGAGTTGTGATACCCGCCGTTGCCGTAGGCAGAGTTGCTGTTGTAGCCGCCGCCGTTGCCGTAGGCAGAGTTGCTGTTGTAGCCGCCGCCGCCGCCACCGCCGTAGGGTGTAACAGTACCGCTGACGCTGTTGCCGCTTCTGTATGGGGTGCTGCCGCCGTAGCCGTTGTTATACCCGCCGCCGCCGCTGTAACCGCCGTCGTTGTAGCTGCTGTAGCCACCACCTCTATTACCGTCGGCGTAGCTTGGGTAGTCCTCGTCGGTGGCCTTCTTTCCGCGCGATTTCTTGGGAGGAGACGTCGAGCGGTTCACCCCGGCGCCGGGCGTCGCTTCGTCGTACGCGTCGTCGGAGGCCGACAAGTGTGACCTGCTCTTCCACCACGACATCTTCTTTGGCTCTTCTTAGTATTCCCTGCCTCTTTTTGTCCAAATTTCTATAAGATCCACGAATTAATCAAGCATCCATGAAGATCGATCGAGCAACATCGGTACAGTAAAAATGACAAGAGGTAACTACTGCGACGAATAGAACTAACTACTAGCTGACGAAAATTTAGATATTCATGCGTCTAGATATTTAGCAAGATCGGTACAGTAAAAGGTGAGAAAAGGTGAACGGTAAAATATAAAAAGAGTGATTGTTTTTTGGAGCATATACCTGAGCTAGATAAGAGGGTGGTAGATTGCTAGTTAACCTTGCACTTCTGCTGCCCCGTATGTAGCTTTGAGGCCGCAGGCACGGTTTATATAGAGGCGAGGCGAAGTCAGTGGGTTAACCCCAGCAGAGGTCATCGCTGTTCAATAGAAAATGAATTGGATTATCTCCTCGGATAACCTTGAAACATACTCCCTTTGTTCTAAAATATAAGATGTTTTCGCTTTTTTTACAGACATGTATCTAAATGCTTTTTAGTGTAGGTTTACTTTTTTTTTTCAATCTACACACTAAAAGATATCTAGATACATGTGCGTCAGAAAAAGCTAAAACATCTTATATTTTGGGACAAAGAAAGTACTACGGTAGATTGGTATTTCAGCAGACAGGCGTGTCTGCGTGTGCATACAAGCAGAAGATGAACGAGAATACGAGATAAATGAAAACTATCCCCCAACATTTCAAATTCATATACATACTGTAGCTCGAAACACAGAAAGGTCTGCTGATGTATGAAAATTTTGTCTTGTCAGCACTAGAACTGTATATCTTCTTTGTCGAGTCAGGTAATGATGATAAATACGTGCTTTGTCATTTTCATGATATTCTTGAAAAGATGTGTGACTTACGATGGTGAATTTTTCCTAGTAGCTTAATAAGGAGCATCCACGCTTGGGGCTACTGGATACGTTATTATTGCAGTGTGCCAGCATGGTGGTTGTGTTAAGCATTGCGACTTGCAACCTCTCGTCATTGAACGGTCTTATATGTGCACTGGTCATCCTTATCCCATTAAGGCCATATCACCTGCCGGCCATATGTTGATTAGTGAGTAATCAGGTAGTAGTAAACTATACCCTTTCGTGATCTAGAGCGAGAACTTAAGAACGAACTTTGATGTCAAGGTCCGTCTATACCTAATCCGACCGAGTCTGAGATTTGGGTGTAAATCGATTCTGAAAACTGTAATTTCAGTTAAATGAAAAGTCCAAGTTACACTTCTTATTTACAGTTGCACTTTTTAAAAATGACTATTCTGACGTTATATTTTTGTAGAAATGACCTTAAACATAAGAAAATCACAAGGGACTTAAGATTAGCTGAACCGAGGTGATTATGCACGTATAGGAACCTGCATGAAAGCAACATCGACCCAATTAGCTGCATGATTGGTGCAGCCGGGCAACCTTGCCATTTCGTCCAACCAAAACACACAAATGGCCAGATTTATTCACACGTATATATGCACTACGATCCATAGACCTGCTGGTAACAGCTTAAATTAGCAACAACTAGCATCAGCTGCCTATACGCAAGCAAGGACGTGTAGAGGCAATGAGGCATGCGTATGCATACAAATACAACGACTATAACTAACCAATCCTTGCCCACTACATGCGCTCACTGCCGCGTGATCCCGACCAGAAGAGAGGATCACGAAAACTTTGCCAGGAATTTCGCCCGAAAAACTAAAAGAGAGCCATCATCCGACTCAGCCTGATCACTGAATGGATCTCATCTCCACTAGCTACACCTGTACGCATAGTTGAAATCATGGCGACATTTCAAGATTAACTTACATGTAGCTACTCAGTTAGAATGGTCCTTACTCCTTAATTGCGTGTAGGTGTAGCTAAAGGTACTAGTTGTAGATTAATCTGAGTTGACTCGAGGTCAAGCACCAATTATCTTTGGGGAGCAGATTGCAAGATAGGCCAGAACCTAAAAGGATCTACTGGATTGTTTGGGGCCGGCAGGTCGTGATGTTGGGATGAGTTGGAGAGATCGATCGATAGCAACTAGTGATGAGCGATTGGCAGATTTTTTTTTTTTTTTGAAATCGAGGCAAAAAGAATTGCTCCATCCATTAATTAAGAAGAAGAGAGTTGCTCAGTTAATTTACGGAAAATCGAGCGAAAACCGTTACAAACTAAACCACGAAGGCCTCCAAGGCACACATGCACCACCTAAAACATGAGACTCCAAACAGAAAGCTCCTACAACACACCACAATGGGGGTCTTAACAACCCAAAGTGCCTCCATAGACTGACACAAGCACAACCAAGAAGACACGCCAACTCGTCACGACACCGAGAGACATCCATCAAGCAACCGCATATACCTTTTCCATGGCGCCACTCTTCTTCCTCCTACACTTGTTTGATTTCTCCATGGTGCCACCTTTCTTGCTCTTATCCCTGTTAGCCCTTTCCTTCAGGAGACACCCAATCGTCTTGGATGATCCAGGGTTAGCAGCAGCCAAAGTAGCAAAGAAATCACATATTTCTTTGGCGACGAGAGAACCAGGAACACGTGCCACCGTTGTAGATGTATCAACCACATCACCTATAGGAACCACATGCCCAATGAACTTGGGCAAGACCGTATCACCACTCTCCTTGAAGTCTAGCACATGGCTTGACAAAGCCTGATCCGAGATCTCAAGCGAATCGACCTTCGCTTTCTCAAGCGATTGGCAGATTTACAGTTACTTAAGCATGCACAATCCACCCATAGTTGCTTGGAAAGCGAGATCGCTAATTTTCCAACGTGCTAACGTCGTCAAAAGTGGGAGTGTTGCTCTTTTCCAACGTGCTAACGTCGCTAACGTCGTCAAAAGCGAGATCGCTAATTTTCCAACGTGCTAACGTCGCTAATTGGCAGATTTACAGTTACTTGGCTCACACTCGCTCTCTCACAGTTATTAATTATTTGGCGTATTGCTCTCAGACTCTTGCAGTTATATGACATTTGGCTAACACTTTCTCTCTGTTTGGGAGTGTTTGCTGAACATTGTCAAAGAAACGTAGACAGCACAAATTTGTAATCGACCTTGCCATCCGTGTGAACTAATCCATTAACTTCAATACGGTGTCTTGCCGATCAAGTTCTTCCTGTAGAAAAAGGTCAATATTGGTAGTAGAATGTATAGATTTGTATCAACAACAGTCCACACACCTACACTGTAACTAAACAGATTTGACTCAGTTTTGATAAGGATAACGAAATGGCAGAACTTTGACAATCCAGTAATCCAGCCATAGTTGAAGCAACTTGGAAAATAAGTCAAAAAGGAAAACGGTCACAACGAGGACACCAATTTTCCAACGTGCTAATTAATCCATCTTGCCATCATGAGGTCACATTTGATATCGACCTTGCCATCCGTACAAATTAATCCATTAACATCAATATTGTGCCTTGCTGATCATGTTTTTCCTGTAGAAAAAGGTCGAAATGGTAGGCAGAATCTATACATTCTCCCCGCAAAAAAAGAATCTATACATTCTACTCCTATACTATAATAAGCAGATTTGTCTCAGTTTTGACAAGGATAACGAAATTGCAGTACGTTTGCATCAACCAAAGAAAAATGCTTTGGATCAAAAGGCTGCAACAACATGTTTGCGCCATAACAAACTTACATTTTTTTATTCCATTCCGTTCCAAAGGGAATATGATGACACAAAGTATTCTAGTTCCCAGTGTCCGGCTACTGTATATCCAATATGGGTAAATATCAAACATCGACACAACAGGCCCCTTTTCAACTGAACAGAACAACGCGGGCACACGCTTCTGGACACTGGCCTCGTCATGTACAAATTACACATCATGTAATGAACACATGTACACTAGTCTCAACAAGAAAATTGCCATGCGAAAAAACGCAACAGGAAAATTTTACCCGCAAACGTCCACCCCCTCAACCCTGCAAACCCCTCCCAATTGGGAGGGTAAAGGTCGTGCCTTGTGACTCAACCAAGTATACCTCTTGTTCCAGTGCCGATTAAACAGCTTGATCATCACTGGTTTACCCATCCGAGCATCTTGGGGAGCAAACTCCTTTTACCCAACTTGTGAACACTAAACATCTGCTGTAAATTCTAGCCTAGCAAGTCCTTGAATAGATTAGGATTGTTCCCTGTTGGTGTTACACCAACTTGCCGTGCGGTGGCATCCTTCTGCAAGGCATCTTGAAGGCTATGGCCCTTCTTTGCAGCGACCGCAGTGGCTCCTTTTTGGGCACCTACTGCTGCTTCTGAGGATCCAGTGGTTGTGTCATCCGAGAAGATAGACATAAGGTCTGGTGTGTCGGAAGCGCTAGGAGCCGAGGTTCCTGAAACCACCGGAGAGGATGATGCTGGTCCAAGAAGCCCATCTAACTGTGAGAAGGGGTCAGCTAATGGAGCACTTGGTGGAATTGGCTCACCCAGATCCATCAGATCTGGCGGTGGGACAGCTGGGACTACTTGCTCCTTGGCAGGCTGAGGTGCTGCATTAGCAACAGTCACTTTCTCAGTGGAGGAACTCTCTTTTGCTGTCCTCCGACCAGCATGTGCCTTACGATCAGCTTTTGCAGCTGAACCAAAAAGTGAAGCAGCCAACCGTTGTTTTTCTGCTGAAACTTCTGTTACCTGCTGTTTCTTAGAACCGTATGATGATTCCCGTCCCTGTGAACTTATCGAATCAGAGTTAGAGGCCCCATTCACTGCTTGTTGACTAGAGGTCGAGCTTGAAGGTGTAGAAGAGGAGGTATAGGATTCCCTTCCCCATTTCTTTTGAACCCCATCAAGACGAAGTTTGGCACCAAATTCACCAGAAGGTGCATTGTCCGATGGCT
This sequence comes from Dactylis glomerata, assembly GCA_007115705.1. NCBI lineage: Eukaryota > Viridiplantae > Streptophyta > Magnoliopsida > Poales > Poaceae > Dactylis > Dactylis glomerata. The sequence continues at coordinate 5,167,492 of QXEO01000382.1, forward strand.
GGACTCTCGCAATTTGATGGTCTCCCATATAGTAACTTGGTTCTGGAACTGGAACAAGGTCAGTAGTCGGTAGTGAAACACTGGTTTGTGAGGTTGCTGTAGGTATTGAAGGTTTAGGTAGCTCATAGGCCTCAAATCTAAGAGCATGGGCAGATGTGTCATGTTGGTCCTGGGTTCTGTAGTTACTACCAACACTTGCAGCACCTGAGCGCTCACTTTCAGGAACGTAAGGTGCTGCACCCTTTTCCAAGGCCTGCTGCACATAACTGTTTAGAAATGAGAGGTTTCTATCAACCTGCAACATAAATTAATATTATATTAGATAATTTCAGTGTGTGCAGAGAAACTAAATCATAATAAATGATCTACTTTTGGATGCCAACACTTGGCATATCATCCTTTTACACTGAAACTACCAAGAGAATCCAAAATGCAACATCATGGTTCATGCCTAGGTAAAAATAAATAAAGATCACATTGTTTCATTTACATTTGGTTGCAGCTATATTAACTCATATGAATGATATATCCTTGCTTCATATTTTGACTAAGATCTTGACGTGAACCATGACTTGCAAAAGAATCTGTTATTCTATTATAAAACCATTGGATGACGTAATTTATCTACCTTAGGATTGATTAGTCAACAGAATACATAGCTCATACTTCTTCTCACACGGATCTGGAAAGCTTTGTTTAATTATTCTAGACTTGCTTGTGTAGAAAAAACGCAATACATGCCACATCATATCCCAAAGTATACTGGGGATTATCCTCGGGTTGCTATAGGTAGGGGTGGGAGTTGGTAGTGGATAATCTGAATTATCCGACATTCGTATTTGGGAAACTGAAAATGGCGTGGACATAACCAAATCCGGACAAAGATGGAAATGGAAGTGGTAAATATCTGGATTTGTTTTACAAATACAATGTGGTATTGAATTTTGAAGCAGATGTGGAAATGGTAATTCTATCCCGATAAGCCAATGAACCAACCTAAAAAAATAACAAAATGTGAACTTTTCTGTGATTGAACTTGAAAGTATTGTGTATTATAGAAGTTTATTTATCTCTCTATCGTTCTATAGTTGACTCATTATAAGACACGAGTCTAATATTTCATTATATACTTATATTTGTATCCGTTATGAATGGAGAAAACATTCGATCCACTTCCATATTCAAGTAACATCCACCCCGCATTCGTATTCGACAACATCCGTAATCGTTTTGAAAACATGAAAGCGGATGTGGGAAGGGTACTATCAGATCCATTTCCACCCCTAGCTATAGGAGACAACTACCAAAACTTTAGACCCCCCAAAACCATTGCGCACAGTACTGACAAATCTAATCAAGCTTGCATTTTGTACTACTAAATCTAAATGTAAGCATTTCCAAAGTAAGCATAGTGAAAATTCAAAGTACCAGGCTCAGTAAAGAAAGGCGTAACAGTACCTCAATATCTTCACAGCTTGCATCTAAGGGCATTACAGTTCCAACAGCCTGTTTGTCCAAGCCTAGTAAAGCCTGTACCTCGTATGCACGCTGCTGCAAGTCTGTTGAATGTGAAGCTGATAATTCATCTACCAATGACTGAAACTGCACACAACAAGAGGAACAGATTTACAAATATGAGAAATAAAAACAATAGAAAGGTACCAAACCTACAGAATAAAGAGTTTCTAACTGAATGAAGCACTTGTCTAAAGCAAAGTTGACAATTTACTTTTCTGACCCTCACCACTAGGTTGACAATATTTACTCATGCATCTCCTCACGTCGAAAATGCTTTGCTTTACATTATTCAGCCTTGAATCATGTAGCAGACTAAGCAGTTGGTTTGGCTTCTTCACAAGCATACCATCATGAAAATGAATTTAGGGAAAAGGTTGCCGTACAGTTACGCAATACAGACTTGAAACTATGAAAGGTTGCCGTACGGTTAAGCAATACAGACATGATACAATGATAACATATATGAAAAATTGACCATACTTAATTTTCTACAGTTGGTGATGCTTGTCCTATATGCTCAACTTCATTATAAATTAAAAGCACAACAGCTGCCTGCCCGCAGAGGCAAAAGCACCAAACTGAAACTTGGATAACAATACACATGTCGACGTAATATAGAAAACCTCAGGCAGCACGCTTTCAATTATCACTGTTATACTTGTGAAAAGAATACTCATCTCTTTCAATGCACATGCCAAGCTGCATGTAAGAATCATAGTTTGGCTTGAAAACATCGGGGCCTAATGTTAAAAAATGACAAGGAGACTCATAAAAGCAGTGTGATTTCATTTACCTCAGGCAACATAGCAGTCTTCCTTCCAACAGTAATTTCAAATGCAAATATCTTCAAAATTGCCGAGACTGCGTAACCCTTTAAGAACAGGGAAAAACACGTCAATTCATACCAAAAGGAGACGCATATCAGCAACACAACATAGAACTTGGACCGTAATGTAAGTGTAAAAGTATAGCTTGAACTAAATGCATGCCCTAAATATGGTACAGACTAGATGAATTTTAGCTTCAATTAAATCGACTGAAGGTCCAATGTATGTCTATGTAAATATTATATATGCATATATTTGTAACACTTAAAGGTAATACAGATTTGACTTGGTAACTGAGAGAAATCAATCATGTTGAGTGGTACTGAATAACTATGCCATGTACTCCCTCCGTTTAGAAATATAAGATGTTTTAGCTTTGTGAAGTGAGTGTATCTAGACATCTTTTAGTGTATATATTCGCTCGAATCTATACACTAAAAGATGTCTAGATACACTCACTTCACAAAACTAAAACATCTTATATTTCTGAACGGAGGGAGTATATAGCGATTATCCGATAGGTATGTACAACAGGTACCATTTTAGCTTGACCAAACAACTCCAGGTGTGTAATGTACCCCAAAACTACAATGACTATTGCCTCCAGCCACAGCTCGAATATATCTTCTAATCTTACACTTAGAGCATTCAAGATAGAAAAAGGACCGCACAGTGGATCAATGATAAATAAGCTAGGCTCAAGGAGCATACCCTGACAGTGTCATCCGTTGGGTGTGCCTCTGCTACATCACACAATTTCCCGATAATATAAGAAGCAGGATGTTTCCCGTCTGATGTTCCATATTCCCCCAAAACCCAGCATATGATCTGAAAGTAACATGAAACAGTATAAATTCCACCCAAAAACTCAACTTGGGTATGAAGATAATACAGAACACATAACTCTACCTGCAAAAATGAGGAGGGGAGCTTTGGCTCCCCCAGAATCCGGAGGTAGGAATCGACCTGTTTAAGAAACTTAAGAGTTATATAGCTGATCAAATAGTTAGAGAATCTTAAAATGAAGAATGCATCCAGTTGAGGAGGCTGCTATGAGTCTTTGTTCACAGAATGCACCCTATATATGCTCAAAAAATACTATTCCCTCCGATCGGAAATAAGTGTCGGTGATTCTGTACTTAGTATAAATTTAGTACTAAGCTACCGACAGTTATTTCCGATCGGAGGGAGTACATTCAAGCCGAACAATATAACAGCAACTGAAGCATGAATAACATTAAAATTACCCTCCATTTTCCATTATAAAGTTAGAAAAGCAAGATGTATGGCCAGTTCATAGCTAGTATTCTTTTGCCTTATTTCATGAAATTGCTCCTACTGGTGAACCGTTTGCACCTTCAGACTTTCAGTATCAGTGGTTGCCCACATCCCCTCAAGACCTGATATGATTCTGAGTTCTGACCTCCGGTTAGCTCCAAACTACGCCTACCAGATCCAGTAGTCATCCCAAACCCCGATTCCACAGGTATATTCTTAGTGGTGACTATGGAGAAGAAGTGCATTATCAGTTCCAGATTGTGATGGCGTAAACAGATATCTGAGTGGTGGCTAGACCCTGAGTTGCAGATTAATGGCAATTCCATATTGGCAGTAATCATGTTTAGCATTAACAAACTCAGCAGCAAGGGATTACAGGAAGTTGAGAGTACATACAGCTGATGATCTCAATTGACTATCGGCACCTTCATCCTCCTCTCCAAATCCTTCAGCTATAAGACGCATTAAATTGTGCGCCACTCTAATGTTGACAAGGTCTCCGGCATGCTCAAAGACTTTGTTCATGGTCTGGAAAAGAATAAGGAGTCAAAGGATTTCACCGAAACTAAGTAATCAACAGACAAAAATTACGTCAAGAGATTGACGAGAAAAACACAAATACTCATGATTACCTGAATGAACCACTGATTGCTGGGCGCAAATTGTTCAGCTAGCTCAACACAGCGCGATGCAATTTCTGCCTTATAATGGTGATCAGTTATGCTGATCATGTACTCGATCATCCGATCAACAATCACTTCGATATTTGTTGATTTTGTCATCTTATAAAGAAGCTCAAAGGTCTTGCGCTTCAAAGTGTCATCAGGATCCTACGCATAAGAATATGTAGAGGGTGAGGAATCAAATTAAGTGAAAACAATACAACAGAAAAAATGGCGGTATAACTGCATGCATGTGCATCTACCAAGGTCATAGATAATAAGCATGAAAATCAATATGACCGTAGCAAACAAACAACTAGGTAGAGCGGTAGACCATATTGATTTGAATAAATCGATATAACCTTCAGCTCACTACAATCACCTTTCAGATACCATGACTTGATACGAGTAAACATAAGAACTTATTGTCAACAGCATATCACAATTTTTAACAACATAAAGTTCGGCTGGGGCATGATTTTGATAACGCGTCTTAGATTCATTTTCCTACAGCATGCATAGTAGGTACTCCCTCTGTCCGGAATTAGATGTTGCAGATTTGTCTAGATTTGCACGTATTTATACACGAACACGCATCTAGATACGTGTGTATCTAGACAAATCTGCGACTAGTAATTGTGTACAGAGGGAGTATATATGATGTGTATTGCAGCAAGCATAATAGATAGTCTATTGTTTGACATTGATTCTGAAGATGTTAACTTATCACATTCCTCACCTCCAAGCAATCAATAACAGCCAATTGGTGCTCTTCTGCAATATCCGGATTTATTTTTATTAGTCGTCCAAGAGCATCAATGCCCATGTACTTAAGATTATGGCTATCACTCTGCAAACAGCATAGGGGCAAGTAAGCGTTAGCTTCCAGTGAAGTAACAAACACAACAAGCATGGAAGTCATTTGTTCTGTCCTAAAAAATGTCAAAACCTTCAAAAACTTTGATGTTGTTTCAGCTGCAGCTTCTAGCATCTTAGAGTTTGGGAAAATGCACGAGATACAGCATATACACTCATACAATATTGCATTGCCAATGTTGCTCGCACTATCACCCTTCCTGAATATGTCACCCAAGACAGTATACATATGACCACTCGCTTGTTTGTCGCCGCTACCCAGCACAGCAAGTATTTTCAATAATTTTATCTGCAAATAGCAACAGGAAAAAATCTAAGGAAATATGGTGCCAATTAAAAAACTCCAAAACATTACAAGCCTAAAATAGCATCCTTGAACCATGAATTTAAGAGTATAACTCACGGACCTGAATAAATGGTGCGGGCATTTGGTGGTAATCATAGGAAGTTGGAAGCCTCCTTTCCGCAACTTGTTTGAGGATGTTGACAAAACTAACAACCAAGTCCTTGTACGCATTTGGATCTTCCAAAATCAGATCATAGAGTGGGCAGAGAGTTGCACCCATCACACCAGGATCATTATCACAGAGTCTCTGCAAAACAATATGCATCACTACTCAGATCCCACTCAGAAATAAAAATGCACTTAAAATTCGTTAAAAGTTGAGTAACTCAAGGATCCAGAAAACTCCAACGAAGCATTGAGCTAGCCTATCAGAGCTCCCTCTATGTCATAGTCTGAGATGCGAACAGCTGCTCAATCTTATATTAAGTATAAACGGTAGCATGAGTAGAACAGAGATTAGGTTTATCTGTAGCCTTAATTAACCCACATAGTTGCACCAAAGTTGCAACCTACGATAGGCAAGACAGGCACTGAACACCTGAGGTGTGAAGAACTCAAATCTAACATCATCAAGTTCAAGACAAATAAATGCAATTAGAGACAGTAGCTAGTTGCTGCAACTCAAAATATACATTGAACACATACGATATACCCCGACCCATATTACCTTTCGCAAATATAGATGTATCTAGCACTGAAATATGTCTAGATACATCCATACTAGCGATAAGTAATATGGGCCGGAAGCAGTATCAAAAACTTTAGAGAAAGTAGCTAGTTAATGCAACTCAAAATATGTATTGACTGAAAGACTTTTTTTACTGAGGCAAGACTGACAGATATACATTGAACACAAATAGAATGTCGAGCTTTAGCACGGTAGTAACGCATGCGCCTTCGAGCGAGATAAATTATCAGTAGAGAATGCACTTTTCAGGGAGATGAATTTAGTACAGCATGCGCCTTTGAGTGAGATGAATTTACAGGTTAAGTAGCTAAGGCATGCAAGGACTAGTTATTCTACTTCTATTCTAGTTGGGGAATTCAAAGGAGAGGCAAAATGATTTTGGACCTTGCGGAAGTTGGAGACTAGGTGGGACACGGAGGAGGGAGATCGCTGGTAGAACCGGTGGAGCGCCATAACAGCCTTCTTCCGCACGGCCTCTTTGGGGTGCGCGAGGAGATCGACGACCTGGGGCAGCACGGCGGGGATGGCTTCCTCGCCGATGAGCCTGCTGGCGGCGGTGAGCGCGGCGCAGACGACGAGGTAGTTGTCGGACTTGAGGTCCTTCTGGATGGTGTTGACGACGAGGATGACGAGGTCGTGGCGCTCGTCGATGAAGAGCGCGACGGCCAGGTAGCCGGTGCGCTTGAGCGGGAGGGACTCGTCGTGGGTCATCTTGACGGCGTGGATGTGGCCGAAGGAGGCGTCGTGGCCGAGCATCTCGGCGTAGACGAGGCGGAGGAGGAGCTCCTTCATCTTGCGTCGCGGCACGTCGGGGTCGGCGAGGCGGCGCTTGAGGTACTCGAGCTCGCGGGAGATGATGCGGTCCTCCTCCGCCTTGGAGCGCGCCTCGCCGATGGACTTGACCAGGTCCAGGAACTCCTTGGACTGCCCCCACCCGCCCTGCGACCCCATCGCCAGCTCCCGCCCGATCGTCCGGAGCTGCTCCATTGCGTTCGGCTGGAGGGCGCTGAGTGGATTGGTCGACGCCGGCGACGGCGACGGCGGTCCGGTGAAGGGGCGGGGAAGTGAGGAGGTGGAGATCTGGATCGGGCGAGTGGGAAGGTGGGTTTCGTCGGGGAGATCGGTATCGGCCTTGTTTTTTTTTTTCCTGGTTTTACTTGGCTTGTTTTGCTTTCCGAGAGAAGGCTTTGTGTGTCCTATTGTGCATCGGTTTTGCCACACAAACAATCTTGGATGGAGGATTTTGTATTCATATGCGCGAATTTTGTTGCACTTTGGTGTATTTATAAGTTGAAAGTATGTTGTTGCATAAGTTAAAGAAGAAGAATCCTTCTGTACATACGGTAAGAAAACTTAGGGCTCCTTTAATTCAAAGGAATTCCGTATTGTGAGGGCACTGTTCGGTGTAAAGAAAATTCATACTGTGGAAATTTTGGAGGAGTCTATTCCTAAGGAATTTTTTCTACAGAGTTTTTTTTTTTATTTGTAGCTTAAAAACTATTGGACTTTGCATTCAATTTCGTAGGAAAATTTTCCTTGGGCCCCACCTCATAGAAATTTCCCTTGTCTCAGTGACAATTATGGCATTCACATATTTTTCACGCAATCTCTACTATATTAAGAAGCTAGAGGTGATGGTTGCCTGGTACGTCGCTCTGTCCTGCCCGCTGAAAAAATCGATGTCCCCTCGAATACGCGAATGGGCTAGGCCCATCTCACGCACACGATCACCCTCCAACTCCTCGCACAAGCACGATCCTCCCGGAAAAAAACTAACGAACCAGCACGAATGCACGATCCGTCCTTTCCCAGCTCCAATCTCTTGATCCCCCTCTCTTCTTCAACTCTGCACCACGGCCCATCCTCCGCCTCCTCTTCTCGTTCCTGCCGCCCCTCCGCCTGCGCCCCCGCTTCCTGTTCCTCGACATCGCCGCCGCTTTCGTTTCCATCGGCGAAGGAAGCGCAGAGGAGGCCGCTGAGAAGAGCGACAAGCCCCAGATGCTGCAACGGACGGTGCCCGTGGGCGTGACCATAGGGGCGCCGTCGCCGCTGCTTCAGCCTACGTCGGCAAAGGAAGCGCAGAGAAGAGCGAAAAGGCCCGGAGGGTGCTCATGGGCGTGGCCATCTGGGCGCGGGCGTGCGGCGTGTGGTCGCCGGTGACTGGGTGTTTGCCGCCACCATGGCCGCGTCGGCCTCGCCAGGGCCCGCGAGTACTTCGGGCTCGTCCGCGGCACTGCCGTTGGCAGCGGCACCCCGCCCCGATGCTACGTGTCCCTCGTATGCTCAGCCATCGCCCATTTGCGCCATCATGCTCATCCTCACTCTGTAAGGAAGCCTCACATTCGTTGTTTGTTCTGCTGCTCTGTCCCAGAATAAGCTAGAAGTTTACTGTGATCACTGTAATTGAGATGGTTTTTAGTCAGGAATTTTGGGTATAAATGTGTCATGTTTTACTGGTAGGCTGGTAGCTACTAACAGTTTTGATTAATTGAGTGGTTGTGGTCATAAAGGGGAAGTTCCAGTGCCGACTATTCTTGACATGTATTCTTGTCAGCTGCAGATTAAGCTTGCAATGAAGAAGTGAGATCCCTCTAGAAGTTATCCTTTTGTTTTCATCCTTTTCTTTGATGCGTATTTTCTCTAGATATAATTGCCAGTCGGTTGCTCCCAAGGAGGTGCATGAGAACCAAGTTCAGTTTGCCCTTGACAGGATGATACAAGGAGGCTGCCGTATTATACAATGTTAATTTGCAATCCTGAAGTGTTGTAAGTCCTAGAGAAAATTTACAAGGAGGCTACCATGAGAACCGAACTCACAGGAGGGTATATTCTCAAGCACAAGCACTATTCTGAAGTTTATATCATTTCCCTGATACAGGCCATATTGATAGCAACAATATTACTTACTCCTGAAACCTTGATGCTAGACAAATTAAGTCTAGATGTCTTCTTTTAAGTTCTGGGAATCATGATACCATCCGGTTCCCTCAATTTTCAAGGTCAGTTATTTAAATAGCTTGCCGTCAGATAATACTCCAGTATAAGCTTAATTTACTCAGTGTAAATTTCCAGCCATCAAGGCACCATGGACCTACAAATAGGGAAGCAAGAGAAGCACCACTTGATAACCATTATGTGACCTCTGCTTGGAGTGTTACTGTTACTTGCACTTTCCACTCTGTTGCTATGCGTTAACATGGAAAACCATGAAGGATAACTCACCAGAAGGTCAAGGAAGGAAGCCTCCTCTTATCTTGTTATATTTTCTTACAGGGTCTTTCATTCTTTGTGTGTGTGTTTTCAATCTTAGTAACATTCCTTTGTTGACCTTACAAAGGTCCTGCCTACATACAAGTTACATAAGTCAAGCGCGTTATCCTGCAAAATTTATAATTCCATAGCCAGAGGTATAAGCTTAACTCCTTTGTCTGTATAATTCTATAGGGAAAGGGTAATGAGGAGGGAACTTATGGTTGCAGACACACATTCACAGATTATGCAATGGAGGTAAGTTTTACATGGACATTTGCTTCTCCTGAATGACTGCATATGTTTTTTGCACCACTTTTCGGCCATGGAAGAGAGGATAACTAGACTGTAGAGACTTAAGAATAATATGAATGCTTAGCCTATATAGAGAGCCTCTCAAGTTATTTCTTTTTCTCAAGAACAATGATACACTTAATACGTCAATATGAGTTCTGTTGAAGTGTATAAGTGGATTGTACTAGCCCTTTCTATCAGTTCGGACTTTTAGTTGCGTTGGCTAGTGCATGAAGCTTAACATGGTATCAGAGCCCAGGGTCTCGAGCTCGAGTCCTGGTTTTCGCAATTTATTGTAAAATTGTTGTCGCCCCCCGTGTTGACTTTCTCTTCTCCCATCACACGTGAGTGGGGGTGTTGAAGTATATAAGTAAATTGCCTAGCCCTTTCCACCAGTTCGGACTTTTGGTTGCGTTGGCTAGTGCATGAAGCTTTTTATACACGTGCTCAGGTGCAGGCTCAGGTTATTGCGCTTTAGTATGTGCCTTCAGAGTTACCTTTGGCGGCCTCTGTGTGTGTGGGTGACAGCTCCTCGTCGGCACCTGATTGTACCTCGACCTCTCCAGCAGTGCCCCTCTCTGCGCATGAGATAGCGCAGCTTCGATGCCTGCTTGATGCTTTGGATTCTTCACTGACAGGTTCTGCTGGTTCTGCGACTGAGTTTTTAGGCATTGAGCGACCACCTCCTCCTTCTCCAGGTACATCTCTATGGCTTCTTGATACTGGAGCTTCTTTTCATATGACTCCTGATTCTTCCTTGTTGCATTCTGTTCGACCTGTCGACCCTCCTGTTCGTGTTCTTACTGCCGATGGTACCCCCTCCCAGTCATTAGTCGAGGCATTCTTAGTACTTCCTCGTTTTATGTTCCTTCTGTTGCGCATGTCCCTCAACTTAACATGCAACTCTTTTCTGGTAGTCAGATCGTCGACTCTCGTTGTAGCATCACTCTCGACTTTGATTCCTGTTCCGTTTAGGATCGTCGCACCGGCGCTATGCTTGGTGCTGGCCCCCGCCGCCATGATGGCCTCTGGGAGCTTCACTGGCTTCATCTTCCTTCTGATGCCCCCGTCGCCAGTTCCTCGGCATCTGTAGCCGTCGCTACTAGCTCTTTTTAGCAGTGGCATCATCGTCTTGGACATTTATGTGGTTCTCGACTCTCGTCTTTAGTTCATCGTGGTGTTTTGGGGTCTATCTCCGGAAACGCTTCTTTGCATTGTCAGGGCTGTCGGCTTGGTAAGCAGATTCAGCTACCGTATCCTCACAGTGAGTCTGTGTCCGAGCGTCCCTTTGATCTTGTTCACTCCGATGTTTGGGGTCCAGCTCCCTTCCCGTCGAAAGGGGGTCATCGCTACTATGTTCTCTTTATAGATGATTTTTCTCGTCACACTTGGATATATTTCATGTCTTCTCGTAGTGAGGTCTTGTCTATCTATAAGAAATTTGCTGCCATGGTTCGTACCCAGTTCTCCACTCCTATTCGTGTGTTTCGCGCAGATTCTGCTGGCGAGTATATCTCTCATTCACTGCGCGCTTTCCTTGCTGAGGAGGGTACTCTTGCTCAGTTTTCTTATCCTGGTGCTCATGCTCAGAATGGTGTGGCTGAGCGCAAGCATCGTCACCTTCTTGAGACGACTCATGCGTTGATGATTGCCGCTTCTCTTCCGCCTCACTTTTGGGCTGAGGCTGTTTCCACTGCCGCCTATCTCGTCAATATTCAACCCTCTGCTGCTCTGCAGGGTGGTATTCCTCTAGAGCGCCTCTCTGGTCATCCTCCTGATTACTCGGCGCTTCGTTCGTTTGGTTGCGTTTGTTATGTTCTTCTTGCCCCTCGTGAACGCACCAAACTGATCGCTCAGTCTGTTGAGTGTGTCTTTCTTAGATACAGTGATGAGCATAAGGGCTATCGGTGTTGGGACCCTGTTGGTCGTCGGATGCGCATTTCTCGTGATGTCACGTTTGATGAGACGCGTCCTTTCTATCCTCGCCCCACCTCCTCGACCTATCCGATGGCGAATATATCCTTTCTACTTTTTTCTGACACACCTCCCCCTGTTCCTATTGATCCTCCTTCGGGACCTATTATTTCTGATGTCTCACCTTCGACCTCGTTGTCCTCCTCCCAACCTAGTTCTCCTCCTTCTTCTCCTGATCCTCCACCCACCTCACCATTGTCTCCTTTTCCCTTCCATTATTCTCGTCGCTCTCATGTTCCGGATCTCCTCCTGACGTGCATTCTTCTTCTTCCGATATGTCTTTTTCTTCTGACGAGCTTCCCTCACCTCTTTCGGCGACTCGTCTTCGTCGTCCACCTGATCGTTACTCTCCTAGTCAGTACGGTCTCTCTGTTGCCCTCGAGCCGACTTCTTATCGGGATGCTGAGCGTCATCCCGAATGGCAGCTTGCCATGGCTGAGGAGATTGCTGCGCTTGAGCGCACTGGCACCTGGGATCTTATCTCTCCCCCTTCCGGTGTTCGTCCCATCACGTGCAAGTGGGTCTATAAAATTAAGACCCGCTCCGATGGATCTCTTGAGCGCTATAAAGCGCGTCTTGTGGCTCGTGGCTTTCAGCAGGAGCACGACCGTGACTATGATGAGACCTTTGCCCCTGTGGCTCATATGACCACTGTGCGCACTCTTCTTGCCGTCGCTTCTGTTCGACACTGGTCTGTGTCTCAGCTTGATGTTCAGAACGCTTTCCTCAATGGAGAATTGAGTGAGAAGGTTTACATGCAGCCTCCTCCTGGGTATTCTGTTCCCGATGGGATGGTTTGTCGTCTTCGGCGTTCTCTTTATGGCCTGAAACAGGCCCCTCGTGCTTGGTTTGAGCACTTTGCCTCTGTGGTGACTGCTGCTGGTTTCTCTCCCAGCGTTCATGATCCAGCGCTGTTCGTTCACACTTCTCCTCGTGGACGCACTCTTCTCCTTCTCTATGTTGATGATATGATCATTACTGGTGATGATCCTGAGTATATTGCCTTTGTTAAGGCTCGTCTTCGTGATCAGTTTCTTATGACTGATCTTGGTCCTCTCCGCTACTTTCTTGGGATTGAGGTCTCCTCCACTTCTGATGGCTTTTCTATCTCTCAGGAAAAGTATATTCAGGATCTTCTTGCTCGTGCTGCTCTTGGAGATGAGCGCACTGTTGAGACTCCTATGGAGCTTAATGTTAAGCTTCATCCTACTGATGGTGATCCTCTTCCTGACCCGACGCGTTATCGCCATCTTGTTGGGAGTCTTGTTTATCTTGCTATCACTCGTCCTGACATATCTTATCATGTTCATATTCTGAGTCAGTTTGTCCCAGCTCCTACCACTGTTCACTATAGTCATCTCCTCCGTGTTCTTCGCTATCTTCATGGCACGATCACTCGTCGCCTTTTCTTTCCTTGTTCCAGCTCCCTCCAGCTTCAGTGCTACTCGGATGCTACGTGGGCGAGTGATCCTATGGATCGTCGTTCACTTTCTGCTTACTGTGTGTTTCTTGGTGGTTCGCTCATTGCTTGGAAGACGAAGAAACAGATAGCGGTTTCCCGTTCGAGTGTTGAGGCTAAGTTGCGAGCTATGGCCTTGTTGACTGTTGAGGTGACTTGGTTACGGTGGTTGCTTGCGGATTTTGGGGTCTCTGTTACGACACCCACTCCAGTTTTGTCTGACAGTATAGGTGCTATCAGTATTGCACGTGATCCGGTTAAGCATGAGCTTACCAAGCATATTGGTGTTGAAGTGTATAAGTGAATTGCCTAGCCCTTTCCATCAGTTCGGACTTTTGGTTGCGTTGGCTAGTGCATGAAGCTTAACATGGTATCAGAGCCCAGGGTCTCGAGTTTGAGTCCTGGTTTTCGCAATTTATTGTAAAATTGCTGTTGTCTCCCTTTGTGTCCACGTGTTGACTTTCTCTTCTCCCGTCACACGTGAGTGGGGGTGTTGAAGTGTATAAGTGGATTGTACTAGCCCTTTCCATCAGTTCGGACTTTTAGTTGCGTTGGCTAGTGCATGAAGCTTAACAAGTTCCATATAGGAAAAGCTCGCCATGAAAGTAGTGCGATTACCATATCATCATCATTATTATTATTATTCACTTATACGCACTATATTTTGGCATAGAGGGAGTATTATGTTATCTTAAGCTCTGATTTTTCCTTTTGAAAATACACCTGGTTGAGGCTGACTGCTGACATGGTCCATGTGAATTAGAAATACTTTGTAACTACATCCAGATATATCACATGGTGCTTTTATGACATTTCAGTTGGGCCTTGCCTCACACAGGTGACAGGTCTAAAAGTGTTGCTTCTTAGAGGCTTATGTACAAGATTGTTATACAACAATGGGCTAATTTGTAGAACAGTAAGGATATATGAATGTTCATCGTCCCCTTGCTGTTTTACTTCTAACTTCGAGAATATGCTTTTAGTACAGTGGTGTTGAGTTATCTGGTACTCTTTATTTCTATTTTTTGAAATACCTCCATCCGACACTTGCCGCAACAATTTTTGTATTGGAACATATAAAGTATGGACACTGCCACACTAATCTGCTTTCTGTGGGCATGAAGTTGGATTGAAGTCAGAATGGTCTTTATGATAGTTGCTCTACTGTTTTTATGCAGAGTGTTGCACGGTCTGAAGATGTTTGATGGAACATGGAAATGGATGTCAAGCAGAGGGTGGTTGTCCTTATTTGCTTTCCTTGCTTACCTGCGAGGATGGTATGATAGATACAACTTCACATTCTACACTGTTGCATTTTCACTTCTCCATGTTTTTTCAGGTTTATATTCAGATCTTTAGTGAAAAGTGCATGTTTATTAACGAGGATCTTGATCTCATCGGCAACAAGGGCACAGCTGACATCCGATAATATGAAGTCCTAGAGAGGGACTGCCTCTTTCATCCCTGCCAAACCATCACCCTCTGGCCTGATTAACTGCATACCTGCACAGAATAAACTTCAGTCAGATTCTTGGGTTACTTCTTCAACAATAAGGTTGGTAAGTCATGGTTATGTAGACCTGCTAATGTTGGATGAATTGCTTAATCTCTTGCTTTTGGTCCAGTCTCGTCTATGGCTTTTGCTTGTGAGGTAGTTTCAGTTTTGCATGTCAGCAAGCTCTTTGGCTATGCTTTAAATGAGAGCTGCCATCATTAGGATAGAGTAGTTTCCATCGTTCGTATGTATGCTCTACATGGACATGACAGAATTAATTTTAGTTATCTTCTAATATTATGTTTCTTTCATATTCCCCAGTAGGGCACCATTCAGTAGCTGGTTTTGATGTTTCACTGCTTATTTAGAATTATCGTGCTGGTCAATAGCAGATAATGACTTGTGGAGGGTTTTTTTATATAGATTGCAGTATACCTGTGGATGATAATGACTCGGATATTGTTTATAGAAATATTGAACACAAAAAGAGCCCTTTCTTGATATTTATTGTTTACTTGGGTTGTGAAAATGACAGGGATCTAGAAGAAGTCATGGAATGTGTGGTGGATAACTTACTATGCAACATTACATGTTGGTTCTGAGAAATTGTTGTGGTATGTATAAGGATGTCATTTTATCCCTTAAGCTCAGTCCTAGATCAAATTAGTTCACTGAAATGCACATTGAAGACATGTTCAATGCTGTAATTAGATGAATGTTATTTCCACCAACGTAAATTCTGCTACTTACAGCGTAGCTGTTATGTGCTTCAAGAATCAATATCATAGCAGCACCTTCGCTTGATGTGTCTTTTTCTTGATCATGATTTTTCTTCTGCGGCGATTTCTGCTCATTTTATCGATAGATCTGTTAATTCATGGGTAGACACATATGTTCTGTATTTTCTGTGCTTCATCCTTGCTTACTTCCGTTTTATAGAATGGTGGCATTGTTGGAGTAGGGCAGTGGTAGCCTAGAGAGACAGGGAGGGAGGGAGAGACAGTTCGTGGGAAGGAGGAGTGATGATAGAAGAAACTGCTTGCTCACTCGCTAGGTTAGATGGCGTGACTGTTGGAATGTTCAGTACATCATGTTCACAAATATGGCATGGAATGAAACTCAAAACTCTGTTGTCCTAGGCTTAGAGAAACAACACCAATATATCCTAATTTTTGTGGTTACTTATTGCGGTGACAACATTGGCAAAATAGCTTGAGACCCTAGCAAAGCACGGGTACTCAACTAGTTTCTTGTGTTTTTCATGTGATACAATCAAACAGCCGCCGATACAGATTCTGGTGTTTCCATTTCATGTAGGACTTTTTATGACATGTCATTGCCAATCCTATGTCTTTCCTATTCTTGCATTTTTTTAAATCATGTGAACCAAATAGGCCCTGAAGGATTTTGATTCTTAGGTTTTTTTCCTATGTGTGCCATTTGACTCGTAGCATTATATTATATTTATATCCCTAGGAATTTTTCCCATATGATTGGATTGTACTATGTTATAGAGTAAAATTTTCATTCACTCCAACCTCATGTTAATATTCCTTTGTTTCTCGGGGTGGTTCAAACACTTATTGACAAAAAATCATGTCGGATTTAATCCCGCCTCTTTTCGTATTCATGTTGTTTTGAGAAACCTACAGATCAAAGATGCCCTGAAGGTGTGATCCCTCGTGTGCGTGTGTCAGAAACTCAGAATGAACGAGACAGAAAATGGCAAGGGGGAAATAGTAGAAACAGTGTAGGAAGGGATGGGATCTAGCATCCAAGACGACAATGGATGAGAGGAAGGGTACCACATTGAAAGGCACACGGATAGGGGGTGATGATGAAAGGGAAAGAAAGATATCAGGAATCATTTTCAGCAATGTCATAAGAGCAACGCTGAAGACAGGTAAAATATCTAGTGATACCATCACCTATATGATACCATGATAGCATGATACCATTATTCAAAATTCGAATTTGTAAGTGTCAAAAAATTCCAAAATAAATTTGTAAATACTCACATGATATGTGTTTATAATCCTTAGTTTTTTGGGAACCAAATTTGAAATACACTAAGAGAAATAAAAAAGATAAATTGCTATGTGAATAGTATCATTTTGTGTTTTGTCTTTTTGTGATACTATTTATGTTGGTTTATCCTTTTTGCTTTTCCAAGTTTATTTATGATTTGGTAATAAATTTTCTAGGGATTGTAAACGCATATCTTATGAACATCACAAATTTTTTTTAACTTACAAATTCAAATTTTAAAGAGTGGTATCATGGTATTGTATAGGTTGTGGTATCACTAGATATGTTCTTGCTGAAGACAGACCGTAGCGTAGAGGCCTAGAGGGTGGCATGGTGGTTTTACCGTGGTTGCCGGCAAAAAAAGTGGTAGCACAAAGACACTATCTTCAGAGCAGCATACAAGTGTTCTTTACATTCAGTAGCATATTTAGCTAGTTTGGAGTAAAGGGAGCACGAGAAAACATAGGATTGCCGAGAGAACGTCACGCGAGCCAACAGGTTACTTGTGGTGGAGAGAAGGTGAAGTAGTCAAGTGGGTAGAGGCAGCATACAGATCTAGACACTACAGTATCCACAAATGAAAACCTAAATTCAGCAGGATAATTTCAGTAAATAACTGCGTACAAACATGATTGGCCTACATCAGCATCCTGTTCGAGCCTCGTTCACCTAGCCAATCTAGGAAAACAATTTTTACATGCACATTGCATAACCAAAATTGTTCACCTTACAGAGCACCACTCCTTTCCAGGAGAAACTCACGTTTCAAGCATGTCATACCATGGCCACACTCTATGTAGACAACAAAACTAAGTTACCTCACACTGCAGCAACGTCTCCACTGAACTTCCACCTAATAATTCTTTTCTTCAACTGAAGAGGCAATATAAAGCTCAGTGACCTCAATCAAGCTGTACTAGTGTCTCCTGCAGTGGACATGCTACCGGTAAAATTTACAACTGATAATTTGCTTCTTTGTAGCCATTGGAGCGCTGATGTTTCAGCCAGCAACGTCCAAAAAACTAAAAACTATATGGATTTACTAGTTGCAAGAAGTTCACCAAGAAAGAAGCTTAATCTGCCTCCCCAAGCCCGTCACTGCCATCCCCTCTTTTGCTGATTGCAGCCATACCACCACGTTTCTTGCCGCCGGATGCTGCTTCTGCATTTTTCCTCAACACGGCCCCAGGTGAGGGATATGGCCTTTGTTGGAACAAAGGTCCCTGAAAATTAAATCGTAAAAGGTCCCATTAGGTTTTGCTCTATATATTATTTGAAAACACAGGTACTGTAGTTTCCTATATATGTGATGGCTTCCATATAACTCCAAGTTCCCCGTAGATCAATAAAACACTGTGCTTCACAGTAATTAACAGGCGCTACCCGGCTAAAGTAACCATGATACATAAGCCTGTCACTAGACTAATATCTCACATAGACGCCCTACATAATTTGGAACGACGGGGGTGGACCACGAGGTAAGGTTTGCTCCCAGAAAAATAGTATATTACACTAGTAGTGGATGTTGAGGCAGCGAAAAGTATACTTATCATTTAAATGGAAGCCAAAGAAAAGACAAATATATTCGATCAGATAAAAGAAAGTTGCCAATCAGATAACGTACAGATGCAGTTGTATCCGCTGCTCGTGGCTGTACACCCTTCAAGCCAACAACCCTGAAAGAAACAGAGGACTAAGTAGTTAGTTCAGGGACAGTTAACTTCATATACTGCACTCTTCCTTGATAGGCCAAGCTGAACTGAAGCACATCCTAACTAGGAACTAGAATTTCCAGGAAGATTATCAATTTGAACTGAATCATAATTAGGCTCCAGGAAGAGAGAGATCATGTACCAGCCACCACGTGGAGCATCTGAGTAAGAGCTTGGGTCCATTGGGTCAAGATCATCATCCTCAGCGCCTTTTCTTTTCCGGTTATCTTTTTTGTTTACCTTTCCAGAAGGGGGTTTTGAGCCTGATCTGCATGTATACAACACACTCAATAAGTAAATGATGCTTTTATACTCAAGTATTTAGCAGCATAACAAATTAGGCTACCAGTTGATATGCCAGATGCAGATCCCATTTACCTGTCCTTAGCTGCAATATTATTCCCTTGACTTTTGGGAGCACTGGTGCCACCTGAGTGCACAATATTGTTCGAGTAAGATGGATATTGTTGAAAAGGCAAATTTTGAACCCTGGAAAGGAGAATCACAAGCAAACATTAGCTACATTCCTGAAATTGTTTATTTGTTAGTTGTTAAATAATATACAAAGATAACATGCATGAGCTCAGGTCTGGTGTTTGACTACCAGTACATCTGCAATGATATAAACATTAGTTTGAAAATCTAGATGGATCCATACGTAGGTATGCTTTCAGACAAGATCGTGTCATCCACATGATAAAGATAAACCCTGCAAAAACTTCATAACATTTACTCTACTTTACAAGATAAGATTATCAATTGAGTACCTTGTGCAGTGATTGCAATACCCCCACGGCTGGACAAGACCAACTCCCCATCCACCACAGCCTGAACATCTTTGCATGTGAGGGTTCCAGATATCAATATTTTGAGTGGTTGGCTGAACTGCAACATCGGTGGATCCTTGTGGCAGAACACCCAGGTTCACAACATCAGTGGATGCTTGTGGCACAGCACCCGGGTTCACAGAAATAGGTGGCTCCCACTGTGTTGCCTGTGTCTTTGTATTATAGTAGTATTTCTGGCCTAAAATAATGAAAAAAAGCATATCTATATATTAGCAAGCGTGCAGACAAACTTCACTACTAATGCGTATAGAAAAAGATTGTTCATGTGAACAACTCAAAAGGGTATCAGTAGATTTGAGACGAAATTATTCCCACCATATAACAATTTGTAATATCATACTAGGTATTCAAATGAAAACAAAGTTATTCATTGAATTTTCTCATCTCAAAAATATACATAGATTTTTCACAATGATTTAAGGTACAGTGTCTATCCTTCCTGACGACAACTAAATTTCACTTAATATGTGTATTTTATTACTTCACATCACAAATCAGCTTGACGTTTGCAAAAATTTAGGTATGACTTATAAAATTAATATCTGACTTGTTCCAATCATTCGAATAGTACAAAAATTTTCAGAGTGTTCAAAAAAATTAGAAACAAAAAATGGTGCCACTTTTTGCTCTTACAAATATGGAGTTAATACAAAAAAAAATATGATACCTGTTGATTTGTCAATTGCCTCCTCCCAATTCTCTGGCAATGATGGAGCAGCTTGATGCTGTACAATATTCACAGCACCACCAGGGCGATCCCATTGTGTCACTCCAGTGCTTTGGTTGTAGAAATAAGAAGCACCAGTTGTTGGATCCTTTGCCTCAACCTAAAATAAAATAAGTTAAAGCAGGAGGATGTACTCTCGCTACCATCAGCTCACAATCAATAGATGCAGCAAATATAAAGTAAATAATAGTTGTTGAAGGATTCCACATATACTAGTGTGTTAAGCAATTTAAAAGTAATAAACTGATTTCTCCAGATACAAGTTTGTTACAGAAAAAATGCACTTGTAAATTGACCAAGAAAATCAGGAAAAGATGGCTATGCACATCAGCTAGACAATTTGTTAGCCACCTCGTAGAACAGGCATGTATAAGAAAATGTCATCATATACTCACCCAACCAGGAGGCAACTCTTGGGCAGATTTGTTATGGCCTTCTTGAGAATCTGCCTGGAATTGAGTGGCACAAGCACAAAGTGAATGCATGAGATAAACATCAACTGTGCATTTAGGTTCTCAGAATAGATGCTAGTACTTAGTAATACCAAGACAGAAGGCGATCTTTTACGTTTTTTAGTGCACCACTCAGATTTTTTAAAATTTGTGTCACAACATCTTATCTTCATTTAAGTTACCCGTACACACATGATAATCCATAATATTAATTATTTTCTGTGTCTAAAGTTGAATCTAGCACTAGTTCATGGTTTTCTCGTCTACCAGCATTCAGTTTCTAACTTCCATTATCCATTCCATTAGAAAGAGAGGGGTGAATAAATGCAAGATAGAGCACTAACTATAAAGAGTATAAGTTACATTTTGTTTATCCGTGTTATTATTATTATCTGGATTTGCTGCCTTGTCTTTGAGAATTCCCCTTGCTTTTAACCTCTGCTTCAAGAACTCAGGGAGATCATCAGCATCTTTCGCTTTATCCGCATCATCTTTTGGTTTATCTACAGGCAAATTATTAGTTAGCATAGCTGAAAGCAGCAAGTAACATGAGAGGAGTTATGTAGTACCACAAAGCAGTAAGTAGCTTAGAAAGAGGTAGCATACTCATTTGAGCACTTGGCAAATTTCCAGCATAATAAGCACCACCTCCTGGTACACCATAGCCATTGCCAATTTCAACATTGCCTGTGAGCATGCTTAATCATCAGGTTCAGCAAAGAGCTGCCTCACTTCAAAGACGGAACTAACAACATGTATAATGCACAGGTGTGTAGTGTAAGAAAATGACAGCCAAAATGTTAACTGAGAATAAACATAAGTTGTGCGATACAATTCCTTTCACATACAATACTGCTTTCATCCTTCTCCTGAGACTAAGTATCACCATTGAATTTTAAATCATAATCATCATAATTGAGGTGCTTACACACTTAAGAAGTGTGAAACTGACAATAGAAGGAAGAATGGAAAAAAAGAAAAACAGAGTATATTGTGGAAACACATTACCATTATCTGGATGAAGTGACTTTCCCCTTTTATTTGCCATCTCCGTGCGATGGTCAACCGTAATCTTCAACAAGTGCTCCTAGAAATGCAAGATAACAAAATGAATTAGCTAATGAAGTTCAAATTTCACAGAGAAACAAATGAAGGACAAAATGACAAAAAAAAATTAACCTTCAGTGCGTTAGGGTCACGCCGACTTGAAAGTATGTCTTCCCCATATTCTGACAAATCGGTTGTTGCTTTTGCATGTCTGAGTAAAAAGTGCATATAGAAGAGCTACATCAAGCAGCTGCGGGTAAGCAGCACAAAAGAAAATGGGAGGGAAACAAACCTTTGATTCTGTATTACTTGCTGTGTCTCAATATCCTAGTTATCATATAGACCACCGGTTAACAAACGAAAACATAACTGAGAATATATCTATATCCTCTGGACTCTGGAGGATGTGATTACCTGTTCGTGAAGAACAGCCTCTTGGACAGCAGATTCAATATTTGCTGCAGTACCATTATGGTTGGCAACATCATGAGCAGTCGGATGGCCATCGAGATCTGATTGCACATTCCCAGCAGCCGTGGTAACAGCAGGAGTACTTTGAGAGGGAGTGAAAACCATGTTAGGTTGCGTACCATAGAACAGGCCTGCTGTATTTTGATTGTTGCCATTATTGGGTCTTGTGTTGTATGGCGCTGGATAAGCTTGTGGATGTTGACTTGGATGAAAAGGCTGGTTTGCATAGAATATGTTTGCTGCATTCTGATTGTTAGCGCCATTGGGCCTGGTGTCATACGGCGTTGGATAAGCATGTGGACGTGGACCAGGATGAAATTGCGGAGGACCAGGCTGATATTGTGAAGGTTGATTCAAAGGTGGTGGACGCCATGCTCCAACACCAGGAGGTTGATTCGAAGGTGGTGGACGCCATGCTTCAGCACCAGGAGGTTGATTTGAAGGTGGCGGACACCATGCTCCAACACCAGGAGGTAATGGCTGACTCTGAGAGTTGTCCATTAGTAATCAACAGCAAAATACAGCACGGTACTCGCGAAATCTCCACCGGCTTAAGCTCACTAAACAGATCTGTAACACAAGGCAAACAGTATAGCAACATCAGCAGACAATTAGCTTCACACTTATTACTATTTGGTCTCGAAATTAAACTCATGAGTTTCAATGAATATATCAAAACCTAATCTAAGGTTTTCCCCTGAATCTAATACAAATATAGAAATATACATGCAGAGGGTGTTCAGTAGCCACTGCCAAGTCTTTTCAAGCTTGCCTCGCAATTTCCTTACATATTTGGAATTGTACATATTTGGAATTGTTTTCTCCGCGCACATGGAAATCTGTGAACATAAACAGCACCGGCGTCCGATATCACCACTCCTAATTTGTTAATTTGCGCCGCAGCATGCCAAAACATAAACCCTAGCACCCAAATTCACGACGATGCAGACAAAACGCTGCATCGACAAGGCTCTTAGGCTTATCTGAACACCTAATCATATGAATATACCAGGCGCGGGGATCAGAAATTAGAGACAAACATCGCATCTAGTGGCCCCTGCTAGTCTTGCGCGCCGCGGGCTCATAGCTAGGGCAGACGCATACCTATACGATTCCTACGGCTACGGGTCAAAGTCTTGGGATGTTCAAGTAATCCCGGGGATCGAGCGGGAGAGAAGGAGAGTGTCTGGGACGTACCTTTCTCCGGCGGCCGTGTGCCTCCGGCGACGAGCAGGCGACGGCCGGCGGTGGGAGAAGGATAGATGGGGACGATTCAGCCTTGTTCCAGCCGCGAGCCGGTTGCCGGTTCCCTACGGGTTTTCTCTGCCGTCAGATCTCGGCCGCTGATCCATTCAGCGGCCAAGATGGCTCAGCAGTTGCAACGTAAGAAACGTCCTACTTGAATACGCTTTCGCAGCTTATTCACAGAAACAGTGTACCCCGCCACGGCGCCACTTCCAGCATATGTCTTCTCTTGCTTCATTCACGCTACTGACTGCTGAGTGCTGAGTGCAGAACTACACACACTCGTTTCATTCGCACGAGGATAGTCATCGACGTTGACGAAAATGACAAAATTAACCTAATCATGGTAATACAAAAAAAAACTCTGTCTCAGACTAACGTATGTGCATGTCGCCGTAGACAAGAAAGTCATGATTTAGAACATGACGACTTGAAAGAGATTTGGGGTGCGTCCGGACGTTTGACCGTCTCCAACGGCACGCTCTAAATTATTTTTCGGTCCGGCACGGTCCAATACGGTGTGCAGGGTCCTGAGGCCGGCCGTTGCGGAGGCACCGGACGCAACAAAAGGCGGGACTGCGAGTGGTGGGCCAGCTGTGTCATATACACAAGTAAAATCATTCCGCCACTTCCCTCCCATCACTTCTTTCATTTCTTCCTCCGTCGGTTCTTTCATTAGTTCTCCCCCCACCGCCTCTCTCTCCTCCCGCCACTGATCTCTCCCACCTAGCGTGCCACCGTTGATATCTTCCACCCAGCTTGTCACTGCCACTCGTGTTGTTCGCCGCCAGCAATATGCTACCGAAAAACCCCAATATGGCGGCGAAGGGCCGGCAAGGCAGCAGCCAAGCAACCGGGCAAGGCCGCAATGAAGAACGCGGTGAAGGCGCCCTTCTTGAGGCCACGAAAGACGTTGTCGGGTGCTGGCGGCGCACAACTTCTACAAAGATCTGATCCTCGACGAGATCTATAACTTCTTGAAGCCACGAAAGACACATGCACCGGCATCGACAAGCATGCCAGCGACGGCCACGATGTGTTCACCCACGACAGCATCGACATCGCCAATAGCTCGGGCGGAGGTCGTCGTGCTAGACGGGCCAATGCCAATCCAAGAGGCACCGTCAACATCGCCAAACCCCTTCTTCTAGTTATGTTCAATTCGCACCCTGGTTTGTAATATTGATCGCATCAACTATGTCAGCTACTTTGATCGTGACGACTACGGTGGAAACAATACTTTTAAATAGCACATATGCCTGACGCGGTTTGGAGGGCACAACTGAAGATACTCTAAGTGAGGAGCCATGCTCTGGAGTATGGAGCAGTCGCATCCGCGGCGCGTGGTCCTTGCTATTTTTTTAGGTGATATATTTACATGCATGCGTTCCTCATAAGTTTTTCAGGTGCGGTGCCATGTAAACAGATTAGTTTGTAAATTTATTCTGAAGCCAAATCATTTTGTGTTGAATTACTGATACGTCTCGAACGTATCTATAATTTTTAATGTTCCATGCTTGTTTTACACCAATTGCTTTGTGTTTTATTTACACTTCGTGGTATTTTTATGTATTTTCTGGAACTAACCTATTAACAAGATGTCACAGTGTCAGTTTTCTGTTTTCTGTTGTTTTTATGTTTCAGAAAATTTACACAAAAATTATTCTCAGAATTAGACGAAACGAAAGCCGAAGTTCCTATTTACCTTACACGAAGACGGAGTTCAAAGGAGAGACGGAGGGGGCCAGAGGGCAGCCGCACTATAGGGTGACGCGAGCCACCCCTTGGCCGCGCCACCGGGTGGTGTAGACCCCTGGTCCACCCCCTGACATTGCCCTTCCGCCTATAAATTCCCTTTGACGGGAAAACCCTAAGGGGACGGACACTTTTCACGAAACATACTGCAAGCCGCCGCCGTCGTCCCGAGATCGGGAGGGTCCAGAAGCTCTTCTCGACACCCTGTCAGAGAAGGGAATCATTACCGGAGGCCTTCTTCATCATCATGCCAGCCTCCGGAGTGATGCGTGAATAGTCTATCTTAAACTATAGGTCTATAGCAGTAGCTAGATGGTTATCTTCTCCTATATGTGCTTCATGTCTAGATTTTGTGAGCTGCCTATCATGATCAAGATCATCATTATGTAATTCTACATGTCGTGTTTGTTGGGATCCGATGAATATTGAGTACTATGTCAAGTTGATTATTGATTTATCATATTTATAATATTTATGATCTTGCATGCTCTCCATTGCTAGTAGATATCTTGGCCGAGTAGATGCTAGTGACTCCAAAAAGGAGTATTTATGCTCGATAGTGGGTTTATACCTCTTGTAATCTGGTAGAGTGACAATAACTTCTAAGGTTGTAGATGTGTTGCTGCTAATAGGGAGAAAATAACAATCTTGTGTTCAAGGACATTTGTATTGTTTACATTATACACTTTGCTTAAGGCGATAATCGGTTGCTTACAACTTAATACCCAAGGGATGTTCGGATGATATTCTACGAGTAGATTATTAGTCATAGATGCAGTTGGATTACGGTCTATGTATTATGTTGTAATGCCCAAGTGAATCTCATAGTGATTTTCATGACATGTACATGCATTGCTATGCATTCTTTATTTTGTCCATTGCCCAACTATAATTTTTTTACCCAACGTGTTATTTATCTTTATGGAGAGACACCTCTAGTGAACTGTGGACCCCGGTCTATTCTTTTATATATATTACTTTCTACTGCAAGCACCGTTTACTTTCTGCAAGCATTATTTATTTACTTACTGTAAACAAATATTATTTTCCACACGATACGTTTAATCCTTTATTTTTAGTAAACCGATGAGATTGACAACCTCACTGCAAGTTGGGGCAAAGTATTTTGGTTGTGTTGTGTGCAGGTTCCACATTGCTGCTGGCGCCGAAGCTGCGCCCAGACAGGCGCCGTCAACAAATACTCTGGTGCCGTTGCCAAAAGTTAGCTAGCAACAACCTTCGGAAGTGGTTTCTTTCTCCTACTGGTCGATTAAACTTTGGTTTCATAATTGAAAAAAACTTACCGTTGTGCTTATCACACCTTACTCTTAGGTTTTCCAACTGGTCCACGCACCAATTACTATGATTAGATTAATCTTATCGTTTCTCTTTGGTGTTAGCCTTTCTTTTGCTTGTGCAACCATGTTGTATACTTGTTTTGGCCTCCGCAAAAATTGCTCCGAGTAGACTTGTTTTGTTGTCTATAATAGTCAGGGAAGGAAGAAATCTATGAAAGAATATTTTGGTGGCACAGCTGCGTGTGCTGACTAATCCAGTGGTCCGGTTCGTTGGCTCACCTGTGAGAGCTTATCTCTTTACTGGCAATTTTTTTGTTGACTTCTGCTTTTTTCAAAAAAATAATCAAAACAATATTTTGAATATTCAAAAAATGTAAAAATATCTAAGATGTAGATAATGTTATACTTTACCAATGTGTAAAATTAAAAATTAAAATACATTATATTAGTGGCTTTATTTATAAGGTGGGCTGAAAGCCTATTTTGAAAAAATACCTTATATTTGTGGCTAATATTTTTTTTAATAAAATCAGATATCTAAACATTGCAAAATTTCAAAACTCTTAAACCTACTAGATTTTTTTATTTTTTTATGTAGCCCTAGTATAACATTCTTCGAGTTGAGATATTTTTCACGTCGGTAGAGAATAACGTTGTCTACATTCATGATTTTTTTCAATAATGTTGAATCTTCAAAACACTGTTTTCAAATTTTGGAAAAAAAATACGGGGTCCATGGAGCTGGGGTTCTATTAGGGGTTTCCGCTCCTGAGATGTGTTTTAACATAAGTCTGAAATTTATGTTCTAACAGCAACATGTGTATATGAATTACAGATGAAGTCTTTATCTTCAGTTAAACCCAATTAAGTCAACTGCTGCCTCGTCCATCACCTAATTTAAAACCGATTCTAGCTATCTAGTTAAAAAAATTGGTGCTCTTGACATCCATCACGCTCTTCTCTGTCCGCAAATCTGGCCAGCCTGGGCAACAGCTTCGATTCGAATCCTGCAGAGAGTCCGATTATTTTTCTGTAATCAATGTTATCATGTCATCCAAGATAATGCGTCGATAATACTCCCTCCGTTTCAAAATATAATATGTTTTAGGTTTGTGAAGCAAATGCATCTAGACACCTTTTAGTGTATATATTCGAGTGAACCTACGCACTGAAAGATGTCTACATACATTTGTTTCACAAAGCTAAAACATCTTATATTTTAGAACGGAGTATGCAGCAAGTAGTAGTAGATCTCTGCAACCGGTTGCAATGCGCAATGCATGGTGGCAACAAGAATCATGCATATCCGATGATGGATGGAGGTCCAGAAAGACGGTCTTTCCTCATTCTTCTTCTACTTTGCTCAGGTCCCGTGGCTGATTGCTTGTGGAGCTCGACGATTTCGACCCGTCCACGTTTCTTGGCTGGCTGCTGGCGTGTGTAGGCCATATCCTTATCGGCCGGAGGAGGGACGGATCGATGATCACTCAGTGCTGAGTCAGAAAGGCCTCTACCTCTAGCTTACTAGCTAGCTAGGCTGGTGAAGCGTGGCGTCCGAGCTTGAACGTTTGTCGGAATCGGATCGTATCTTTTTCTTCCATCCACGGCGACTTTGATTTTGTTTGAGGATCGAGCGTGGGAATGAGATTACGATGAAACCAGACCGGAACGCGGGACGGTAATGGAAATTGCACAAGTGCCAAAATTCCCCATTCCTCCTAGTCCGTGCGTGTAGAGCATAGACGTGAGCCCGTGCGTCTGCGTGCGTGAGGACGCGCGTACGCACGCTCTGTGCCGGACGGTGGCAACCAAAACCGTGCGTCGTCGCGTTCCCGGCGTCCGTGCGCGTCCGTCGCCGTCGACCCACGAGGTCCAGGCTTTGTCCAGTTCCCTTCCCTGGATGGACGGATCCCACATTCCCACACCCCACCCGCGCCCGCATTATCGTCCAGATACGACCAAGGCCCTCCCCACGCGCGGGGCCCAGGTTCACTCCTCCTCTGCCCGGCGCGCACGAATCGCAAGGCGCGGCTCGCGGCGTCAGCTCCGCCCACGTGGCGGCCGCAGCCTCCCCCTCTACTGTATAATTAACCCCCTCGCCACACCGCCGTTCCCGCAGCTCCCACTGTCCCTGACACAGAACGGAAGGAAAACCAGCCTGCTCTTCTTCTCTCCGGTGAGAGGTCAGCGGCTGAGCTCTCGGCGTTTCTTCCCCCGCATCCCGCCGCACTTTCCACCGGCTAACCGCGGTCTTCCTGCAGGGAGCGACCTGAGACCACAGATGGCCGGAGCGGCGGTCGACGTGGCGGCGCCAGCGCCCGCGAACGGCGGCGGGGCGGGGTGCTGCGCGGCCAAGGGCCCCGGGTACGCGACGCCGAGGGAGGCCATGGAGAAGGGCCCCCGCGAGGGGCTCCTCTACGTCACCTGCGTCTACAATGGTACGCTTATCTTGCTACCTGCTCCCATATGGTTCCGTCCAAGTGAGTGACGATGGGAGGGGAGGCTCACACAGACGCACCTGAGAGAGGCGACCTGCGGTGTGAATTGTTGAGCGTAGATCTCGGACGGGCAATTGGGAGTTATGGCTAATTTATTTGCTTTGATAGGGAGTACTAGTAATAGAGTAGGTGCTCGTTACTGACTTGTCCTGCACAGGATGGTGATGGACAGAGCGCTTAATTTAGTTCAGGAAGGAGTTTTCAATACGAAGAAAAAGACCGACCATTCATAGTTTAGCCTGGATCAGGACAAGGAAAGATTAAGAATATCCTAACAGTTCAACTCCTGTAGCAAGCCTTTCTTCAGATCTCCCACTCAGCTAACTACGACTTTTTTCCCCGTCGGCTATGTCCTATGTATGTTCATGTTCTCTCGTTCTGCTCAAAACATTTCAGTGCCACCTAAGTTCGTTAGCCTGGGAGCTTAGCACATAACCAAATCGACCGGCTTTACTACCTGTGATGAACATGCAGCAAGCATGCGTGTGCCCTCCATGGAACAAACTGACAATATCTGTTGCACAACAGTCCAAACTGGATAAGTTGCGGTTCAGAACCATCTAGTGATCTAGTCAGTCTCTGTCTGTCTGTACCTGAGGTTCACATGGTTTCTGAACAAATGAAGATCATGTGAGATGTGTGTGGCGGTGTCCCGTGCTGCAGGTGTCAGTAATTGTGTGGTAATGGATTTTGTTACATGCAGGCACTGGAATTAACAAGCCAGATTATCTGGCCACGGTGGATGTCGACCCCAATTCCGCGACATACTCCCAGGTGATCCACAGGCTCCCGGCCACCCACATCGGCGACGAACTGCATCACTCTGGCTGGAACGCTTGCAGCTCGTGCCATGGCGATCCCTCCACGAGCCGGCGCTTCCTGATTCTTCCGTCGTTGCTGTGAGTATGAAAGGGACCATTACGAGAAAGATGAACGGTTGAATTTTAGTGTAAATGATGCCAAGTGCACAGTCGAGTTCGTAATGCTGCTCTGATGTGCTGTGTTACAGGTCAGGTCGCGTGTATGTAGTAGACACGGCGAAGGATCCGAGGGCGCCTGCACTGCATAAGGTTGTCCAAGCTGAGGACATCGCTGAGAAGACTGGGCTTGGGTTCCCTCACACATCCCATTGCCTTGCAACTGGCGATATTATGATTTCTTGCCTGGGGGACAAGGAGGGAAATGCTGCTGGCAATGGCTTTCTCCTGTTGGATTCTGAATTTAACGTCAAAGGACGGTAAGTTTAGATCCCCACAACTTAGGCACATTGACATGGAAGCATCAGGCATACCATATAGCCAGGCTAAAAGTACAAAATGCTTTCAAATTATTATCAATTATTTATACTGCTGCAGTTCAGAATCACCAAACCACCTCATTGTGATTCACATCTAACAAGGCCAGAATAACTGCAGTAATACTATACATTAGTTTTTTTAATTAGGAGTAATGTGCTCATAAATGACAGTTCATCTATCTCGAGTCCTGATGTTCCATTTTGAGAAACAGACAGATTTTTTCTGCTCCAACTGTGTTAATTAACTGTTTGGTACCTGTAGTTGGGAAAAGCCAGGTCACAGCCCCTTGTTTGGCTATGATTTCTGGTACCAGCCTCGTCACAAGACGATGATTAGTTCATCTTGGGGAGCCCCGGCAGCTTTCAGGACAGGTTTTGATCTTCAGCATGTCCAGGATGGTCTCTATGGAAGGCATCTGCATGTGTATGACTGGCCTGGTGGTGAGCTCAAGCAGACACTGGATCTAGGCAGTACAGGCCTTCTTCCATTGGAGGTGTGTATCAAATAGTAAGATAAAATTATAGTAATGCTGCAGTATATCACATAACCATATTT
Organism: Dactylis glomerata; assembly: GCA_007115705.1. Lineage (NCBI taxonomy): Eukaryota > Viridiplantae > Streptophyta > Magnoliopsida > Poales > Poaceae > Dactylis > Dactylis glomerata. The sequence continues at coordinate 5,198,092 of QXEO01000382.1, forward strand.
CCCTGTTTGTCTTCTCTGCAGGTGAGGTTTTTACATGACCCATCAAAGGACACTGGTTATGTTGGCTGTGCTCTAACAAGCAACATGGTGAGATTCTTCAAAACTGCGGATGGATCATGGAGCCATGAGGTTTGTTCTCAGTTGCATGCCAGTGCTACCTTTTTCATATCTAGTTAAGTTTTTTTCCATCCATTTTACACTAATTATGCCTTGACTTTGTAGGTCGCTATATCCATAAAACCACTGAAGGTGCGCAACTGGATGCTACCTGAAATGCCAGGATTGATAACTGATTTCGTTATCTCTCTCGATGACCGCTATCTGTATTTGGTGAACTGGCTTCATGGGGATATCAGGCAATACAACATTGAGGACCCTGCAAAGCCTGTGTTGGCTGGACAAGTATGGGTAGGTGGGCTTCTTCAAAAGGGCAGCGATGCCGTTTATGTGACTGATGATGATAAAGAAGAGCAGTATACTGTCCCCCAAGTCAAGGTAAACTCTGCATTATTCCTTTTAATCTTATTAATGCTTGAAAGCTAATTTACGCCCCTGAGCATATTTTGTTTATGTATACAAAAGAACTGTGAGTTACAATCATAGTTTAAAATAGCAGGGTATTGCATTTAGCCGCGATATTTTCAGAAGCTAAGAAAGGCTATAACGCAGCTATAACAGGCTAATCCATTTAGCAAAAAAAAATTCAAAGCAGGGGAAATTTTAGTCATATCTTGCTAGAAGAAGGGGAAAACTATGATTCACACTACAACTCATTCAACTATTCAACAAAAACATGTCTTCAACTATTCAACTCACAAAATTACTGTGAGATGCTGAGCTAATTTACGACCTTGAGCAGATTTTGTTTATCTCTACAAAATAACTGAGATTTTACATATCAGTTTACCAACTGAACTGTGATTTACTGAACTTATTTATAACTTGCCACGAAAAATATGCATGGAAGTAGTAAGAAGTTGGTTCGATAAATGGTGCAATGCATAAAAGCTACTTAAATAAGCTGGAACATGTCCACCTTACAGTGTTGCTGTGCGTTGTCATATGAGTGCATTGCAACAATGCACACTTGTTCTGAACTCTAACCGAGCAATCCTATTAATCTACAATATTTGCTAAAGAAACATCTTTATTGGTGGTGAAGCCACCCACTCGACATACAACATTTGAGTGATGATTCTACCCCTAACAAAAATGGCAGGTCTTCTCTCCTTATTTATTAATGATTAATTAGGGAATGTAAAGATAGCCATTTATTCTCTCCTTATTTACCTTGACATTTATTCTCCCCGAGATTATTGGGTCATTTATGAAGCTGTGGGTAAATTTTGTCCAAATTGAACTTAATAGCCCATTTAAATAGGCGCTATCCTTCTCCTAAAATAAAGCTCCTCCGCATGTATTATGTGGCTATCTTGACATAAATTTTTATAATATATGATATTTGCGGTTAGAAAGTACTTATGTAGACCGTAGCAACGCACGGACATTTAGCTAGTCTGATATACTATGTTTCTTGCAATCAGGGACATCGGCTTAGAGGTGGGCCACAGATGATCCAGCTGAGCTTAGATGGCAAGAGGGTTTATGTGACCAATTCTCTCTTCAGCCGATGGGATGAGCAGTTCTACGGTGTTGATCTTCTCAGGAAGGGGTCTCACATGTTGCAGATCGATGTGGACACAGAGAAAGGAGGGCTGGCTATCAACCCAAACTTCTTTGTGGATTTCGGTACCGAGCCTGAAGGTCCCTCCTTGGCCCATGAGATGAGATATCCTGGTGGAGACTGCACCTCTGATATATGGATCTAAGATGAAGGGTTTGGAATACAGCCAAACAGGCAGCTGGAGATCCATGGTGTTGAGTTCACTGTAATTAATTAAGATGGTTTCTTCCTTAGGGTGTTGTAAGTGATGTGATCTTCCCTGGCGGCTGGGGTGTTGTAAGTGATGTGATCTTCCCTGGCGGCTGGGGTGTTGTAAGTGATGTGATACTAGCTGGAATAAGTTCAGATCGAACCTCTTAGCATTGGCTTCATGGGAGCTTGAGCCCTAATAAGAGATATCAGTGATTCTGAAATCCTATACTATTGAAGACCTTAACATCATCATCATTAAATCTTCTAATCAAAGAGAGTCTACTTATGGGTCCTGCAATTTGGGCCAGCATATGGTCGTAAGAATGTCAAATGATTGAGCTGGGAACAAAGAAACACATGTCATTGGCATTTATCAGCCATGCCATACACAATCCGATAATTTAATAGGTGTGCTTTGTTGCACCGCTCTTAGAAAAATTTACAGACATGTTTGGATTGTAACCAAATCAGACCCTACTAAATTTTTTTGCCATGACAAAAAGTTGTTCATTGCTTGGATATTTGCCAATTTTTTGGTATGACAATGCACCACTACCAACTCTAGTCCATCCAATGTTGGCCATGTCATGGGAAGAGAAACAAATTTTGAGACCGCTCGCTCGATGGTTTTGATTAGAACTTACCTTTTTCTTGAAAAATGGTTGTATGGTCTATTCACACAATGAAATACCTAGAGAAAAAGACGCTTGGCTAGTTTTCAGTTGATTGGGCACTTTAGTTGTTTCACTTGGTTGTTTGAGCACTCCACACACTTTATCATGGTAGTTAGTGACTCATGGTGGAATCTTTTTTGGGAAGACTTGAAGTGAGGCTATTCTTATAAAAGAACATAATTTTACAGCTAATTTGAAAAAATAAGGTTAAAACAAGATGCAAGGATCACGAAGCCACAATATCCGCTAAAGTGATTAAAAAAACACTCATAGAGACACCACTAGAACACCCTTACACAGTTACGCACCAATGAATGCCAACAAAATAGGTCTCTTCCGCATTGTGTCCTTCTTACACCCTTTGGTGTGACCTGCACAAATATGATAGGAGCATCCCAACATGATCCTCAAGAAGCACAAAAGACACGTAACACATGGCAACACCATAATACCGTAGGAATTGTCTACACTGAGTGGAAGGAGAAAAGGATGTTGTCGTAGAAGGAACAAGTTTGGATTGTTAGGCAACCTTGAATTTCCTAACAACAAGAGCATTAAAAGCGCAATTCCATTCCTAAATAGTTTTGATGTTTAATAACAACATGCTTAGCGGGCTAACCATGTGCGTGAGCTATATGATAGTGCGCGCCTATGCACATCCGGTGGATTTCTTTTATCCGAGTCGCTAGTAAAACATATTATGAAGAGGGACTCCGCTTCATATAGTATGTGGTGGAACTAAATCAGGTACACAAAGTTATATTTTCATCCACTAACCTTCCTATGGTACATCTAAAAAAACTTTCTATGGATCTACAGCCACGAGCATCCGGGCAACCCCGACCTTGGGACAACCTCCAGGAGTAACAAACTAACAACACATGTTGAGTAACTCTATCCCCCCTCCCCCGAGGTATCCAAGAACAACCACTTTTGGTTCAGTTTCAACTCAAGTATAACACACATTAACACATAAACTACTGCAGTAATTTCCTCAAAAGTTCCGTGATCAAAAGAACTCAAAAAGAAAGAGATCAAGAGGCAAATGCAAATAGTGGCAGAAATCTGTCAAAACAGAACAGCTGGTAAAGATCATTTTTTTTTGAAAATCTTTTGTTGCTCAAATCGAAAGGTGCAAAACTAATGAAAGTTAGATAATAGCCTGGGGCATGTGCATAAGAAATCGCAGATCAAAATGACGTCCTGGTAATTTTCACGAATTATTACGATGCAGCGCAGAAATCTGTTTCAGGACAGCAACTTCCCCAAATCTTACCTTCCTCCAATTAGAGGTTACTCTTGGCACAAAAACGAAATAAAAATGATAAGGATAGGTCATTACAGTAGTAACAACTTCCAAGACTCAACAAAAAGAAAAAGTACTGAAAAGAAAATATTGGGCTATCTCCCAAGAGTGCTTTTCTTTAACGTTTTTTAGCTAGGCGCAGAAAGTGAGAATCAAGTATTTTCAAATAAAGGAGCATTAAGATCAATAGCAGAAGTCTTTGATATGTCTCAAACGTATCTATAATTTTTGATGCTCCATGCTTGTTTTTACACCATTTGCCTTGTGTTTCGTTAAACTTCGTGGCGTTTTTATGCGATTTCCAGAACTAACCTATTGACAAGATGCCACAGTGTCAGTTTCTTGTTTTCTGCTATTTTTGTGTTTTAGAAAAGCTACACAGGAAATATTCTCGGAATTGGACGAAACAAGTTCGGAAACTCCTATTTTACCCGGACGAAGGACGAGGACCAAACAGGAGCCGGAGAGGGGCCAGGGGCCAGCCTCACCATGAGGGGGCGCGGCCCAGCCCCTAGCCGTGCCCACCTGTGGTGAGACCACCCTGGTCCACTCCTGACGATGCCCCTTCGCGTATAAGAAACCTCGGAACGGAAAACCCTAAAACAATCGGTGAAATTTCCAGAAGAGTTCCGCAGCTCCGCCTCCGCCGCCGACGAATTTCGGGGGATAGAAGTCTCTGTTCCGGCACCCTGCCGGGACGGGGAAGTGCCCCCGGAGCCATCTCTATCGATCTCCATCGCCGTCTCCGCCATCTCCCAAAATTTGCATGCTAATAGTGTTGTTAGTATGAATGCTTTGAACACCATTATTGCTAATGCTATAGAAAAGTCTAAGCTTGGGGAAGCTGGTTTTGTTAAGCATGATATTTTTAGTTCCCCAGCTTTAGTGGAGAAAGTTTGCTCTCATGATATTTTATCTCCCATATGTGATAATTCTTATGATGCTTTGATACGTCTCAAACGTATCTATAATTTTTGATGCTCTATGCTTATTTTTACACCATTTGCTTAGTGTTTTGTTACACTTTGTAGCATTTTTATGCATTTTCCGAAACTAACCTATTAATGAATAATGAGATGCCACAGTGCCAGTTCCCTGTTTTATGCTGTTTTTATATTTCAGAAAAGTTACACATGAAATATTCTCGGAATTGGACGAAACAAAAGCCAGTCATCCAGAAATTTACCGAAGCTTCTAGAGAACCGAAGAGGAGACGGAGAGGGGCCACAAGCCGGCCACACAGTAGGGCAGCGCGGCCCAGGCCCTGGCCGCGCCCCCTATGTGTGAGGCCGCCTTGGTCCACTTTTGACGATGCCCCTTCACCTATAAAGACCCCCCGACGGGAAAAACCTAAGTACCCGATCACTTTTCCAGAAACACATCGCGATCCGCCGCCGTCATCGACCCGAGATCGGGAGGGTCCAGAAGCTCTTCCCGGCACCCTGCCGGAGAGGGGAATCACCACCGGAGGTCTTCTTCATCGCCATGCTTGCCTCTGGCGCGATGAGTGAGTAGTCTACCTTGGACTATGGGTCCATAGCAGTAGCTAGATGGTTGTCTTCTCCACCATATGCTTCATGTTTAGATCTCGTGAGCTGCTTTACATGATCGAGATCACCGTTATGTAATTCTACATGTTGTGTTTATTGGGATCCGATGAATATTGGTGTTATGATTGAGTTGATGTGCTAAATATTATCTTATGTTATCTCTATGTTGTTTATGATCTTGCATGCTCTCCGTTGTTAGTAGCTATCTTGGCCGAGTAGATACTAGTGACTCCAAGAGGGGGTATTTATGCTCGATAGTTGGATTCATGCCTCTATTTAATCTGGGGGAGTGACAGAAACCTCTAAGGTTGTCGTGGTTTCGTCAACAGATCTGCCATAGGGGTAGGGATATGGCGGTTTGTGGAAGGGGGTGAACACGGAGGAGCGATCCAGGATGGTGGTAGCACGAGTTTACCCAGCTTCAGATCCCGCAACGGTGGCGAGACCCTACGTGCTGCTATAATTCACTATAAGGCAACAAGTGCTCGGTTACAATGATGAGGTTGGCTGTTTCGCTATGCGATTGGCCGTAAGATTGGTCTGATCTCTTATGCCTCAAGGGCTGCTCCACGCCGGGCTTATAAAGGCGCCTAGCGTGGGCTACATGTTGGTACCGGAGCGGATACAACTTGGAATCCTAGACTAAGTCCTGCGCGTACGCTACAAGGTCACCCACCATGGGCCGTCATCCGGATCCGCCATAAGCTCGCCGCTAGTAGCCCGCCATGGCCTGTCTCCGGATCCGCCATAAGCGCCTGCGTCCAGTACCGCCGTGGCATCTTCAGCAACTGGGCCGCCCGGTATGGCGAATCCGCCATACCACCCCTGATGGGCCACCCTGGCTTGCTGATTTAGGACTACGTCGCTGGTATACCCATTTGGTATATCCCCAACAGTAGCCCCCAGGGAACTTCAAGATCACCATCTGCATCCGCCATGCTTGTTCTTGATAAGTCATTTCCGCCATAGCTCTTCTTTGCTGGGATGGCGGTTATCTTGATGTTCCTTCTTCCATCTATCAATCCGCCGTAAATAGCGGATCAAGCGACGTAGTTATCTTAGCGAGATTTTCAGGATCCAGTGGATCATACCGTTGAAATCCGCCGTAAATTTCGGCACACAGTTCTTTCTAGGGCAAGATTCACCAAGTTACTTTCTTACCCTCGGACACGTGTCGCCAGATTAGGGTTTCTGTGATCAGGATGAACGGTGGTGATGGCGGGCACGAATCTCGAGGCCCGGGGTCTATATATACCCCGGCCTCTCACTCCCGGCCGGTCACCCCTTCATTCACCCCGTCGCATTCTCTCTCCTTAGCGCCGCCACGAGAGCTTTGTGATCCCCGACGAGCCGCCGCGAAAGACCTCGCCGCCGGTAGCATTTTTTCACCGGACCATTTCATTCAAGTTCTTGCCCGACGCCATGAACTCCGGATCACTGGCCCGCCATTATTCCGATGCTGAGGAGGAAGACTCACCTCTGCAACAGTCAGTCCAGGGAGATCATCCTGGGATGGCGGATTTGGATCCAGAGGACAATATGTCCGAAGCCGAGGAGGAGATGGCGGGTGCAAACCCAGATGACCCCGCAGCAGATGGCGAGGCCGAGGAGGAGGAGGCTGAGGACGAAGAACAGATCCCCCAGAACCTTCATGGGTACTGGCAGAAATCCAGCATCAAGGACTCTGACGTCCAAATTATGGAGGGCGAGGGCACTGTCGCTCCTCAAGCTGAGTCGGGATGGCGGACTGACTTCAAGGCCCCAGTGCCTCTTCCTAACCCCTCCGAAATTGTGATGCTCAAATTTCACGTGGAGAGGGGTCTCAGTATGCCTCCATCTCTTTTCTTCACGAATCTTCTGAAGTATTATGGCCTGCAGCTCCACCACATATCACCAAACAGCTTGGTGTCTGTGGCGGGTTACGCAGCTTTATGCGAGGGATACCTTGGGATCCGCCCCAGGGTGGACCTCTTCCAACTTTTCTTCTCTGTGCGGCCCAATTATGAAGATGACGGATCTCTTCGAACCTGCGGGACAATTTGCTTTCTTCCGCGAAGGTCGAAAGAATACCCTTTCATCATGCCACTGGATTCCGCCATTGGATGGAGAGGGTCCTGGTTCTATATGGCGGACAAGCCTGCGCCATCTCAAGCCCGCAGCCTTCCTTCATTCACGAACGTCGCTGCCGAGTCCCGCGACACCTGGACAGCTGTCAACGACGAAACCGCCACTCCCTATGTCAAGCTCCTGGCTCGGCGGATTGCCAAGCTAACTGTGGATGGCTTGAAGGGAATAGACACCATCAATTGCTGGATATCCCGGCGGATTCAGCCGCTGCAACACCGCGATCGCCTGATGCACGAGTATACTGGTGCAAATGATGGCATGCGTTGCTCGGACCAGGAGCTAGACCCTAAAGTGGTCGAGAAGCGCATCCGCTCTTTGATGAAGTCTCCCAGGAAGAAACCCTTGAAGTTTGGCATGGCTATGTTTGAGAATGGCACCTGTCCTTCGGTAAGTTCCCTTTCCGCCATCATATCTTTTGATACTTTGACATTTCATAATAGTTTTCTTCTTATTAGCTCAAATCGCTTGGTCCTGCTCACTTTGCCCATCCCCTTCGCCGCTCCAACCTCAAATCTACCGCTAAGGAAGAAGTAGTTCATTCTAGCGGAAACAAGGAGGAGATGGCGGGGAATGTTGAAGATACAGCTCATACGACCCAAGAGAAGGCGGTTTCCAAGAAACGGGGCGGTAGCGGGAAAACTCGCGGAGGTGGCGGGAAATCTGCTGA